>JACDJE010000146.1:638101-1136839 GCA_016647715.1 Pavo muticus | reverse complement strand
CCCTCCCCCCCCCCCCCCTTTTTTTTTTTACAGAATAGGTTTTTTTGTTTGTTTTTCCCTCACTAGTTTCAGGCACGCTATTGTTTGAAAACTTTGAAAAGGGATGGATGGTCATTAGCAGAGAGCAGCCGACAAACCAAGGTGACAATGGCTTTGTTCGAGGTGCCAGCAGGGAGCGCGTCCTCAGCCCAAGCACAGCAGTGGCTGCACCAGTGCTCATCCCACCCCAGCTAAGGATCTGCCCTCTGCTGAAATGCAAAATGGGGAGGAAATAAAAACACAAACGCAGCTGTGCACCAACCGAGACCGCCTCAGTGCGTGTGCCGGTTGGATTTGCCATCGTCACTGCTAAGAGCAGGTGCTGGGCTGACGGCTGACCGAAATAACCACCCTTGTCCTAATGGCAATGGGCAAAAAGCAGCAAACTAAGTGTGAGCGGTGACTGGCACAGTACTAGTGAATCAGAGGGAGAGCAACTGGCCCCAGCAAAGGAGCTGCAGGGAAACACCGCTCCTCTCCAACCCGGGTAAGACGCCACTCTCTTGATGTCCTCGCTAGGACATGGCCACCAGCTCACGGTGCCCATGTCGGCATCCTCAGCATCGGTGTCCCCACGCGGTGGGAAAGGTCAACACAGACCCAACATTGGGCTCAGCCCCGTCCCCGCTGCTGGCCCGTGCCCCCTCCTGTCCTTAGTGCCCCCCCACAGACACCACGGAGACCACCCGCTGCTTCGCTCATAGCTGTATTGCCCCAACCATCCCAGCTTCGGCTTAAAAAAGTTATCGTAAATAAATCACAACAGCAGAAGAAATGACTGTGGAAAACTGTGATCTGCGCTGTCGGAAGTGAGAGCAGTGAGCGAAGGGGCGCCTCGGAGGCATCGTCAGTCAAAGAGCTTGCGCAGGACATCGCGTTTTCTCTTCTTTTTCCTCTCCACATCTCATCACAGAATCCCTACCGAGCGCCGATAATCACGAAAGCGGAGCAGCTACCTAGGTGCTGGGTACGTGGGGCCGAAAGCAAGAGGGCAGGGAGGGAAACCCTGTCCCGCCAGGAGTACCCGGTGGCCTCGGTGGTGACCCTGCAGCAGCTGGAGGAGGTGGGACGCGTTGGAGCCACGCTCGCAGCAGCAGCGAGGGGTTCTGCAGCTACAGAGCCTGCTTGCCCTGGCACTCGCGCTTGGAGCACTGCGCCGGCTTCCACCAGTCCCCGTTGTGGCAGTGGCAGATGTTGCAGTCATCCACCTTCACCTCGATGCCCGCGGGGATGATGGTAGTTCCTGCGAAGCAGTTGGGACCTGTGGGAACACAAGCGCATCGCAGAAATGAATACACGTTTCTCATTATTATTATTTTTTTAATTTAATTTAATGAAGTTGGATTATTTCCCTTTTTTGCTGCGTATTCATTTGGTGCCGCTTTATCCCAAGGTTTGGCTTCAAGACCGAGAGAACAAGCATCGCTGCTGTAACCCGGTGATCCCGGTGCTGATGGACACGACCAGAGCCCACTCATCCCGCATCCTGAGCCCCAGCGCTGGAAGTCGCAGGTGATTTATGGCATCAGTTTCACCAAAGCAATTCGCCTCCCAAGTAAGACTGAACAGGCCGCCCAGAGAAGCTGTGGCTGCCCCACCCCTGGCAGCGCCCAAGGCCACTGGGGCCGTGGGCAGCCTGATCTGTGGGAGGTATCCTTACCCATGGCAGGGGTTGGGGCTGGTGGGCTTTGAGGTCCCTTCCAACTCATTCCAACCCAACCAACCTTCTGTGATTCTATGATTCTATGACTTCATAAATTAACATCAGAGCCAGCAAATTGGGGTGGTCACATACGAAGTATCAAGGAAGCATGAACACATTTGAGCGGTGGCTTAGATTACTGCTCCAAAATGTCACTCCTTGTCTGGACATGATTTTTAATCTGTTCTCAACAGTGCATGGGATGCATTTGAAAGATGAGCAGTGAGTGGTGTTGCCTGAATTTTGTCCATGTTTAAGTGACCTCCCCCCCTTTAATAAATGCGTCTTCGATTTTACATCACCTCCTTCACGTTCAAGTTAACAAGGCCAGTACAACAGCCTGAGGAATAAGTCCCTGACGATGCCCGCACCAGAATCTGCCATTTCTTGGTGTATCATGTATCACAGCTGCAGGCAGGTCAGCCTCTGCTGGCCACACCCAGGCCTCATCCCAAGCCACGCAAGGCTTCCTCCCTCATCCTCAAGGCCGTAAATACCAAGGGATCAAATATATTTGATTGTTCTCAAGACCCCTGCTTTGCATGTTATCTGCTGATAAACACAGCACTCGGTATCGATAACCCGTCCCACTTTCTCACTGCAATTACCCCTCCTTACTTGATCTGGGAAGTGCAAGGAGGGACCTAACCCTGTTTTGGTCTTGATGGAAAACTCCTTTGCAATGGCTGTGCACTCAGCTGCGGTGTTTTCCAGCAACCCCTCAAAACTGTCATTTCTCCCCATGTCTTCAGGGTGTCTGGCTGCGCTGCCGCTGCAATTCCAACAGATGTTAATTCTCTGCTTCACGAAGCCTGATGGATGCTGCTGTGTTATGACATCCGAGCGGGCTCCTCCATCAGGTAGGCTCATTTTCTGCTGCTAAAAGTCTGGATCAAACGCAACGGAAAGGCCAATAATTGCGGCTGGCTGTATTTAAAGCTGCAGTAAGTGCCTGTACCTCTTTAATGGGACACTCTGGTTGCCTGCCAGTGTTGGGGATGCCGAGGACGGGCAGGCTCCAAACAACAGCCTGCTCTGCTCTCCCAGAGAAAAAAAACCTTTTACTTAACATTTAAACAAAATGCTTCCTCTGAAGATTAGGGTGGCAAGGAAAGGGGAAGATCGTTTTCTCTGCTGTTGCCCCGCAGCCGCCTGTTAATTACATCATTGGAGCATCCAATGCTGATCCAACACCGACACACATTTCCAAACAGATCTCTCTCCTGCTATGTAACCACGGCAGATTTACAGTGCCAAGAGCCAACTCGGTGTGGGTGAAATTCTCCAGCCTTCCAGCAGCCAGCCCAGGATGCAGGAGCGGCTGTGATACAAAGGGGAAGCTGATGAGGAGGATGTATTGAAAGCGTCGCCTCTGAGCTCCCCGGATCACTTGCTTTGGGGTTGGATCTGCCCGTCTCAGCCAAGGACATAGGTTCTCTCCGCACAATGATGATTAAACGTTAATAACCTGCACCTCTGACCTTTGGACCTACTGATCCAGAAAGGACCTGTCAAGGATCTCTGCATCTCATGGGATGCATCTCCTTAGGATGCTGCTCCTCTCTCAGAGGGGCTGGGAAAAGGAAAAACCACAGCATCTTGGCTAAGTCAGAGAAAGAGGAGGCAGCGGTGGATGATCTCAAAACTGCCACCGATAGTCACCAAACTCTTTCCTTCTGTACACTACAGCAAGCCCTCCCATTCCCCCCAAACCAAAAAGCAACATTTCTAACCTCCTTTTCTTTTAATCAACCACCCCGCACCCTGCTTCCCAGCACAACGGCTGCCAGCCATCCCATTTTTTCCCCATCTAACCTCTCCCAGCTTCAATCCACACGTAGATCCTGGCTTTCCAAAACTGTTGGTAGCACATATCACAGCCAGACTAGCCCAGCGATGTGGTTCTGTATTATTATTCAAAAGAAGAGGCCGCTCAGGAGCACTCGATGACACGTCAGGCACATCAAGAAAGCGCTGTGCTAACAGCAGAAGGAACAAGGAGCTTCTCTGGGCTGTCATTGTGTTTTAACAGCAGCTGCAGCCCCTGCTGCTCTGAAAGCAGGGTGGCGATCGGCCCTTCTCCTCCTTGCTCAGGGAGACGGATGGTAGAAGTTTGCTGCTCCCACAGACAATGTAATTGTGAGATCTGCTTTGCTTAACATAATTAATACTCATAAAAGACCACGGCACTCCAGGCTGTTTGCTAGAACAGCTGTCAAGATTTTTATGGTGATATAGCACAGAAGATCAGGCGTTGTTTTGATGGGAGAGATGTAGCACAAAGAGAAAAAACGCATACATTTTGGCTGACGGGAACAGTGACAGTGAGTTTTGCAACCCTTGTGCCTCAGACTGGAAACCTGGGTGATGGCACACGTGCCACTGAACTCACCTCCCGTAAGGGAGGCTGGAAGGGACCTCTGGAGATGCTCGAGGCCCCGCTACAGCAGGTTGCACAGAGAAGCGTCCAGTTGGGATTCCACAACCCCTCTGGGCGAGGCTTTGATACTCTCCAGCGTGGTGTCATGCGGATGCTGCCGGCGCTGTGAGTTTTACTGGGCTTGCAGCAGCTCTGGATTTAGCTTTGCGTGTGCAGACAAGCCATAAGACAGAAGGAAAATGTTAAGTGAATCACTTCAGGCCAGCTGCGATATTTGGGTTTGCCCTAAAGAGCATCTTGTGCAAAACTAATCCTACTGCCTTCACTGCAGCTCCTGACAGTGCCCCGTCCCCTTTCAGCGAGGAGCAGCGCTCTCCTCATTACAACTCCCCACCTTCCTGCCAGGACAGTCAGCAGGCACTGTGGTTTCCCGATGGAGGGAGTTACTCTTCCCTCCTTCCCCTACTATTTCAGAATGGATGCGGCCTGCAAACATCCCCACGGACGCTCATTCAGATGAACGAGTCCTGATGAATTTGCTTTTGGAACGCAACCGCAAATGCACTAAGGCAAAGGGATTAACTGCCGGCAGTTTGTGACGAGCAGTGGGGGCTGTTTCAAGTGCCCTCTCAGGGTGGGGGCAGATATTTTTGCACGTCCCCATGACGCAGAGATCTCAACGTGACCACGCTGCAGTGTTTCCAGAGTGTTCCCAGCATGACTCAGCCGATACAACCGTGTGCAAAGCAACGACTAGGTGAGAACTATGCCCAGAAACAAGGGCAAGCCCTGCATGGGGCTGCCTGTGGACACCTCCCAGCACAGGAGGATGCAAAACACACCAAAAAACATGAATCACAAGGGATCCCGGCACTCCTCCACATGCAGATGCGCTCTGGAGCTTTGCTAATTTCTGATGAGGTGATGAGCAGCAATGGCTGCGATGGCATGGGTGGTGACGGAGATGAAGGAGGAGACCGGGACCTTCTCCCAATCCTCTCGCTTTGCCCTGGCACTGATTGCTGGCATTCCCCCTGTGCCTTCGCACTCCTTGGGGCTGAGATGGTCCACATTCCACTCCTTGAGTTGAAATGGTCCAGGTCCACATGGCTAAACCCAGCTCTTCCCCCAGGCACATCTGCAGGGCTGTACACGGTCTTAACAAGGAGCAGCTACCCCATACCGATCAGTTCCTCCATTTACCTTCCAGGCTTGGCTGTAGAAAGTAGAGATCTTGCGCTGCCTGCACTTTGTGACTTCTTCCATGTCCAGGCTGAGCTCTGTGCTGGGGGTGAGCAGAACAGCATCTTGTTTTTAATGTCCCCCCAGCCCCCGACGTGCTGATCCTGCAGGATTGTTTCAGATGTTAATTTTGTTCTGTCAGTGCTATTTATGCGATCGCTTCAGATTGCAAGAAAAGAGCTCAATTTGTGGCTTTAATTAATGAGTTGAGGAGGGAAGAAGTCTTGTTTTTGCTGCCTCACATCGAGACTGAATGCTCCTCTCACCACAGGGGATGAGAAGGCAGCGGGTGAAGCCAGAGGTGAGACATCAGGAAGTCAGCTGATGATGCTGAGGTTGGCCTTAATTAAAATTAAAGTTGGCGATGCACCGCAGGCTGGGCTGAAAATACCACAAGGAGATAACAGCCCTGGGGCTTCACTTTTGTGTTAGAAAGAGGCCAAAGCTGAAGAATGCCCTAATGCAAAGCATCCTTGAAGCCTGAGGGTATACAGGAAGCAGTGCTGGGGACACGGTGGCTCCAGGGGGTGATTTCCATGTCCTCCAGGGTAAGACAGAGCCCTGTCCATCCGGCATGTTCCCAACAAACACACCAGGCAAGAACCTCCCTGGGATCCCCTGCAGTTCAAACCTATTTCCCTATAGGCCAACAAAGCAACGCAGACGTAGCCACCACCCTGACCGCATCTGGCAGCAGCTGAACGCTGCCTCATCTTTGGGACCATCCTCCCTGCCGTAAGCAGAGCACTTTGGTCTTCAAGCCACCCGTCAGCTTTCCGTCTCGCCCCAAAGAATGCATCTCCTCCAAAACCGCTAGTCAATTCTTGTCCCTCTTTCCTGCACCTTCCACCCCTCCCAATGCCATGCTTATGCACCTTCTCCCCCTGCGCTGCCTATTTACACGAGAGATTTTCCCAGCCATAATTCACATCGCTGGGTGCCTGCAGATGCCTGAGAGTTATTTAATCTCTGCATTAGAATTACGCAGCATCCTTCTCTCATCTAAATCCACGTTGCTCACTCTCACAAAGCACTCCATCATTCAAAGGAGCGCACCGAGGTGAGGCCGAGCTGAAAAGCTATGTTCAGGCCAAGGGGAAACTTTTGCTAACCCAGTGGCACTGACTGATTTAATCCTTCCTGCTTTGCACCACGCTAAGACGATTACTGATAGCTCATTATCAGTCTTAATCGGGAGCAGCAAACACACGCAGGACAGGAGGCATCCAGTTGGGAACGCACCACCATTACTCCTCCTTATTGATGGCGCAGGGCTTAATTTGATGCAGAGACATAACTTTAGGCCTCACTAAATACCGGAGCAGGAGCATTTTGGTGCAGTGAAGATCGATGGGTGCAATTTAAAGGCAGTCTGTTCGGGGACGGTGACGCCTGCCTGTGCGGTACGGATAGGAGCGGTGCGGGCCAACGCGAGGCCATCGCTCAGGCAGCCCAATTGAGAGGGCAGCTTTCCAAGTCAGGTATGTTCAGTACTGAATAAGGTACCGAGACAGAACAACCGCCACCTACGGACTAAGACTTCAACATTTACCTGGCTAAAGAATCACAGAATCATAGTATCACCAAAGTTGCAAAAGACCTCCAAAATCATCCAGTCCAACCGTCCACCTACCATGGATATTGGCTCACTAAACCATGTCCCTCAATAGAACATCTAAAGGAAGAGGATTCAAGTCTTAAAAATCTCTTTGAACACAGCATAAGGCTTTGGGGGAATACCGTAGTTTTCTAAAATATAGGTACATTCTAACAGCAGGCAATGAAAGCTGCTCTTAGGTCATTCTAACCTTTCAGGTAAGTAATAGGCTTTTAAAAACCTGTCTAAATAGATATTTCCCCAAATGAACTCGAGCCCCTCTGAAGGTATATTAATTTTTTTAATGGCAAATCAGCTCTTCTGGGGAGGAGAGCCGGCATAAAATGGATTCAATCAAAACAAATCCATTAAGAAAAGCACCGCTGCGATGCTGCGCTGTTCTCCCTGCCTATGCAGCGGTGTTGGGGGGCTCCCCGTTATAACCTCCCGTGGCTCCATCCTCAGGCACCTCAGCTAAGAGGCAATGGAAAATCCTTATCTATGGGCGCAGATGGCAAAGCAGCCACCGATCCTCAAGGGCCGGGTCCTTGCTCTCCGCCCGAGCATCTCCATTCCAAGGTGAAGGTTAATGGCAAGAAAAGAACAACCAGGACATTCTCTCTGGGCCTTCTGAGGTTTTCAGCCAACTCATTCACCTCTTGGTTGTGCTCCGTGTGAAAATTTAATGGCTTTATAGCCCATTTTAACATTTTTATGCCTTTTTTTTTTTTCTGTGGAAAAAAAGCCACATTTGGAGTAAGAATTAAAACAGTATTTCATCCTTAACTGCAATCGGGGATGATGTACGGGAGAGAGCTGGCTGCATGTCAAATCAATATAAAGCCAGAATTGAATCTAACTTGGTCACTACAGCTGTGCGTGATGTTTTGTGGCTTTTTTATTTTTTTCTGTATCAGTCATAAAATGAGGTGGAAAACTGTGACTGTGCTAATTTCGCACAAAACAAGCCTTCTGAAACACGGAACAAGAAGAATAAAGGAAGCGGGATTGCTGAGTTGTACACTTAAATGCGTAACCTACTGAAAAAAAAAACACAAGAAAACCAATTCAACCCAACATCAGATAAGGAAAGCAGGGCGGTCAGCTCAGGCAGACAGTAGCATTACTGCACACATCGGTTTGGCAGCGGTCGCTTGTCGGTATGAGAGGTGAAAGGAGTCCAGGAATCCGTGTGCTCTGAGCCAGCCTTCATCTCCCATCTGAAAAACTCAGCGCCATCGAAACGTGGATATTTGGTGGGAATGGTTCGGCTGGTAGAAGAACGCCTTCGTGCTTCAACCCGTGCTCTCGACCCCTGGTTTTGCTCTTCCAAGGGCCCGTTATGCCACCTGAATTTAATGGTATCCATAGCTTTTGCACAATGCTTCCTAATGGTACCGTGCAAAGAGTCAGGTTGCTAATAAAAATGAGTAGAGCTGGTTTTGCATGTGAATGGTTGCATTTAACTAAATCATCAAATGGAAAAGGATTGTACTTTCCTCTGCTAATAATTCTGGGTGCCACTACAAATGCATTACCGCAATCTGCGTGGGCTTTTATACTGAAGCAGATGCCATGTGATATTATTCCAGCCCGACAGGACAGGACGGTTATTTTGCACTGCGAAATAGCAACTGGGAATGACTATTAGCAAGCCTCGCCTGCCTTGTCTTCCCTTGCATTCCTCTTATGTAAAACCAGAAGTGGGATTGAGACGTTAGAACAGCTACTGACCTGATACAACTTAATGATTTTACAAAACGCCTAAAAATGCCTCGCTTTAAAAGATTGATGTTTCCTATTGTATTTTTTCAATGCCAATTAATTACTTAATTCATTAGCAACGTAACACAAGAATAGTCTTTGAAAATCCGGTGCTTTGTGTAGATGCCTTTAATTATGGATAATTAAATACTGTGGAAGGACCTGATTATACCTCTGAGCATTTTCTAATCTGGAAAATGAAACACGCTCTTGTACTCTTGAGCGCACGTAGCAAAAGCCGAGCTCAACAACGGCATGAAATAACATAAGGGGGAAAAAAAAAGCCCCCCAAATCTACATCAGATAAAGGATTGCTAAACCAAAGCAAGGTAGGAACTGCTGGGGAAGCTCGAGGAATTTGTGCGTGCTTCATCGGGGCTACGCCTGGAAGCTGAAGGGAGCCAGCAAGCGAACAGGGTCTGGAGGCGAAGCGACGCGCTGCCTGCTGAAGTTGGGAGCAGGTTTCCAGATGGTCCTTTGTACGTACGGCTGCCATCGCCAAGGCTGCTAAAAAGAGCAAAGCACTTTCCGAATGAAATCACAGCTGACCTTGGAAGATGAGAACTTGCCAGTGCCAGGAGTTTGTCTATTTGTTCGGCTTCGCGTTCTTTTGCCATTTATCTTTTTTTTTTAATTTTCTCTTTATTCCTCCGCAGCGATCTCAGTAAGAAAGTCAGCGTTCAGAGGGCTGCAATAAACAACGCCGTTGCCTCAGAAAGGGCTTTAATCTCTGAATAAAGCCAGCAAAATATTTGTTTTGAAGACAGCCCCCCTCCCTCCTGCAGCTGGGACGCGCCGCCTGCCCGAGGAGCTTTATCTTGTGATTTTTTTGTACTCGCTAGAATAAACGGGGGGAAAGGAGGCACACCACCATCCAAATAGAGCCAATTCAGCTGTCCGCCCTCACTGCCCACCCCTTCGCTTCCTCCTCTCCCCCTGCTCCCTATTTACGCCACCGCCAATTCTTCCCCGCGCCCCCGCGGCTGAAAAGCAACACATTTCCTTCTCTCTTAATTAAAACCCACTGATGATGGCAGCGAGTGAGAAAAGGAGGCTGTGAGCTCTTCGCTGCTGGTGGCGGTGCCGCTTGGCTGCCTGGGAGCCGGCTGGTGCCGCGGGGCAGCCGGGCTGAGCCCCTCGTGCACGGCAGGTCGGCAGAGCTGGGCACAAACGTTGCAGAACGGGGCTCTTAACCGCTGCACTGCAAGTGAGCCATCAGGCAGCGAATCTACGTGCTGCTACAGCCAGTCCTGGGGAAACTCCTGCGATGCTTTCGACAGCAAACAGCGTCTCTTTATCCCCCTGACTCCTGTCTGCATCTGTCTCCTCTGTGAAGCCAAATTCTCTTGTTTTTAATGGAGGATGCTTCCCTTCTGGAGAATTCTTATCTTTATGGAGCATAATCAGGACAGGTCCTGTGAGAGCTTACAGGCAGGCTGACACCGGGGTGGCAGGTAAACGGGTTTATACTGGCACAAGCCATTCAAGAACATCCAAGAGAGGTAAAATGTTAATGCATGAGCTGCCTGTCTTTGTCAGGAGTGGGAATATTGACGGTGACTTTCACAGAATCATGGAATCACCGAATCACTGAGGTCGGAAAAGACTTTTCAAACCCCTGAGTCCAACCCCAACCCACCCTATCGTGCCCATGGAACCGCATCCCTTGGTGCCACATCTCCACGGTTCCGGAACACCGCCAGGGATGGTGACCCCAGCTCCCCCTGGGTAGCTCTTCCAGTGAGGAAAGGTAATTGCCTTTGTTTCCCTGGTTGACCCACTCGGGGAACCCAAACAAGCGTCTGAGTAGCAAAATCCTTCAGGTATGGGGGAAGCTACTCAAGAGGAGGCCCTGGGGAGCGCTGAGAGATCCAAGCCCAGCTCCTCTACGCTTCTCAGCCCTTTAGTCTGAGAAATGTGGGGCAGAGCTTGTCAAAAACCCACAGCCACAACCCAATTCGGCTCTCTGGGGGGAGCTGTGAAAAGATGAGGTTCTGGTGCAAAACACAGCCATTTCATTACTGTTAAGGTGGACAGGTTTCCATTCCTAATCAGAGTTTTCCAAGTCCTTAATAATTACAGTTTGACAGTTCTTGTAATATGCTTCTATATATTTTTTTTCATTTGATGCAGCTTGAAAAGCAACCAAAAATTATCTCCTTGCAGCACAGGAAGGACACGAGTGCCTTGCAGACACCTCCCGCGGCACATCAGCCAGCACCGGATCAATCCCATCCCTAATTGCCAGCAGCCCCTGCCCCGAGCTGGGACACCACGGCGGGTCTGGGAAGGGGCCGGTGCCCACACTGCCAGCTGTAGACGAGGGATGACGCATCAGGAAGCTGCCACAAAGCCATGCAGGTGAGTAATCCGCATGCAAAGGAGCCCCTGGGATGACGGCGGTGGCTGCGGTGAGTCAGAGATCACACGGTGAGGCTCTTCTAGAATGGTTCCTCGGCCCTTAGGAAATTGAAGCGCTGCACCTGAAAGCCGTGCTTGACGGCTGCAGCAAGTTCCTCAGATGCAGGCAGAGGAGCCGGTGCGGGATCCTCTCCTGCCTTTGCAGCCTTTTCTGGATGTGGCAAGAGCTGAGAGGGGTGGCACGAGAACACGATGCTCTTTGGGTTCACAAGGCAGAAAGCAGCCCAGACAAACACACTGACCCACGCTAATGATGCACAGGAGAACCAATGCAGCACTGAACAAGGGCTCCTCCATCTTCCGCCCCCAGCATGCCCCAGGCATTTGCACAGTGGTCCATATGGAGCTAACCCCGAGCATGGGCCACCACCCAGGGGTGCTTCACTCCCACCCTGGTTCTCAGTGCTTACCTGGGTGAGGATGAGAGCCCATCAGGAAGGACGTTTTCACATCACAATTGGAGTTATTCTTTTCTCACTTTGGTTTTTTTAAGAGAGCCGGTTATCTGAAGTAATCCATCATCAAAAAGTCCCTGCACCTTTGTCCTCCTTACCTGAAATGGTCTGTATCCCTCCTCCATCGAGGGATCGGCTCACTGCAGGGCAGTAGGACTAGGTGGCCTTAAGGCTCTCTTCTAACTCAAACCATTCTGCGATTCTATGATAAAATAAAGCTCTATATGGATAGTCATTCTCCCGAGATTAGCGTCGGCTCATTCTGGAAGCATTAAAATGGGGGCATCCGATCATTCCAAGTTTTTTTCCCCAACCTTTTTAAGAGTAAGAACAGCAAGTTTGCTATAATTGGCCTTTTCCCCAGGCACGGTGCCGTGAGTCAGCACTTTCTGGCCAGCACATCCCCTTCCTCCTCGTATACTCTCTACCAGATCCAGCAAAGAAAGCCTGAGCGTGGAAGCGTCTCGGAGGACCGTGCGCGTGCACCCTCACCCAGACCCATCTCTCACAGTACAACCCTGCGTGTGACACCGGGGCTTTTGGCTTTGGTACATCAGCTCCTGCTTCATTTATTCTAAGAGCTCTGAGCTTCTCTACCAGAACAAAACTGCTGCCACAAAACATTTTCAAGTGGGAGGAAAACGTGGCTTATTTTATGCAAAATGAGATACATCCGTTTACATCAGCTGTGGGATTGTACCGTACCTTCCAGCTACGCACTGAATTCCTCATGGCAATCCAGTGTACCAATGGGATGAGTACATCCTAGAGT
Source organism: Pavo muticus (assembly GCA_016647715.1). Classification (NCBI taxonomy): domain Eukaryota; kingdom Metazoa; phylum Chordata; class Aves; order Galliformes; family Phasianidae; genus Pavo; species Pavo muticus. The sequence goes on along the minus strand of JACDJE010000146.1, from coordinate 1,124,467 downwards.
TTACCTAGAAAGAATAAACCAGGGGAGCCCCCCCCCACGCAGTGCTGAAGATTAGGGTCTGGTGGGTGAACTCACTGCCCATCCATCCCTTATTTTGATCTATTAGCGGTGCAGGAGGAACCACGCCACACCAACAAAACCAGCCAAAGCAAATAAAGCAAGATTCTCTCTTCCTCCGGGCTTTTATTTGCTGATGACTAAGCCTAAGCTCTTCAACCTTAGGTATAAATTCTGATCAACACAGCACAAGGGTTTTCTAAATACAAACAGAAAAAAAAAGATAATTACCCTCAACCAGCCAAGCTCTTTGCAACCTGTGCTGCAGCGCTGAGTTCTCACGCCTGCACTGAGAGGGTGAGCACCCCGGTGCAAAGCAAGAGCATGAAGAGAGGGGGAGTATGAGTACAAGGGGGTGGAAGGAAATGGATGCTGATGTTCACAGGCAGAAGGGCATCTGTGGACAACAGGGACCAGCGGCGTCTGAGGGCACAGCCGGGCTTCTCCAGGCAGCACAAGCAGTGTCTCCGCCACGTATAAATAATGCTCTTTCACCCACACTGGGATGTGCTGTAACAAGTTGTGGGCCCCTCTGGCAAACTGTTCCACAAAACTTGCAAACTTCTTTTCGCTCTGTCCACAAGATGCACTCTGTCGGCAAATCAGGGATAGAGATGAAGAAAAATGCACTTCACAAGTATTTCCTAAACCCTCCAGCCAAACTGGCTGGCGAGCGTAACGGGCCAGGATGATGTGCAAATGCAGAGGAATACCCGGAGTGAGATTACTGCACCGATCTCCTTTGTAGACATGCGTAGGTGTGGAAGAGTCAGAAGGCTGCGGCTGAGACGTGGGACCCTACCAATGGAGCAGAGGATGGAGAGAGCTGAGAAGGTGGAGGGAAAGAGAGGGAAGCGGGAGAAGAAAACTTCCAAGGGCCTTTTTGAATTATAAGTTTTCTTGGACTTGCTCAGCTCTAATCTTTAATTCATATTTTCATTACAGTCTCTTTGCTCTGTAAAGTCTGCATTTCATGTAAAAGGAGCAGCTCAAACATCAATTATTTGACATAAGTCAACCCCTTGTTAAGGTCCCCTACTCTACATATATGTTGGCTCCAATAAAAGAAGCGTTAAACATTCATTAAATTAGAAATACATGAAGACAGCGTCATGCCTCTCTTCTCATACAGATACGCCTAATAAGCCCAACCTTCCAGAGCAGCAAAAGCAAAACCATCTCTAATCCTTTTAGAAAGCCTGACCATGCAAAGCACCCCAGTCTTCTGCAATTTGCCTGCGAGTCGCCCAGAGAAACTAGCTACTGCAGGTCAGATCCTCGGCGGGAGTAAATGCGAGTCAGCCCCTCTGCCGGTGTTACACCGAGTACCACAGACCCGGGATTTGGCTGCGGGTTTCTCTCGCAGCAAAATGGTTTACAGCAGTGTAATTGGATAAAAATGTCATTTTTAGTCTTCCGCGTTACACCCAGAATTCAATTAGGCGGGGAACTGCAATAACCACGCCTGCTTGGATTTCAGTCTGCTTGTGCTCCGCAACAGGTTCCCAACCTCAGCCTAGGACCTTCTCCAAAAAAAACCAACCGACCCACCCCCTCCTCTACAAAATACCACTATGACGATAGTGGATCTTGAACCACCACAGACTTGTGCACACAAATTTCAGCAACGTTTTCCCAAGGGGTCACCCCCGGTAAGCAGATGCTTTTTCACAACCACCTCCGTTTGAAGAACAACACAGGCCACATTTCCCACACCTCCGTCATTTGAGTCTGTTTCACAGGAGCTTTGGAGCAAGTTCCATCCAGCAAACAGCTTCTCACCATCCTGCCATTCAGGGTGCCGGAAGACATTCAGTCCAAGCTCTGCTTGAAACGGAGGCATGGGAACACGTTTAGGATCTTGGGTACAAATTCAGGATAGCGGCTTTCAGCTCCCGCCATCTCATTCTAAGCTTCAGTAAGTGGTATATTCAACCCAACTCCGCCAATGGCATGTTGTGGAAGGTCTATCCAACGCTCTTCACCAATTCTAGATGGCTTCCAACAGCTGTGTCTGCAGGGTGCAGGTCACAGTCCTGAGTACCTCTAAGCTGGAAAATCCAACTGTGTGAGACTTTCAAAACCAACCGAGGGCTTCACGGATACCTCCGCACTTCACTCTCATCAGAAAATTTGGCATCTATCTGCCTTTAAACACTTGGCCCGAAGTAATGGAGGTGAACAAACACCACTGAAAATCAATTTCAGTGAAATAACTCCTTTTAAAAGGAACGGTAAAGTAAGCATTGAAGTATTTTGTCAGGTCAATCATGGCCTAGCCCAAATATACTGCCTTGTTTTCAGTCTTGATCTTTTACCAGCTTTCAAATCAATCCCTTTCTTCCTCGGTTGCTAATCAAATCGCTCCTTTAATTGAGCTAACAGGGCACCACAGTTTACGTTCCTGCTGGTAAACACAAAGAACATTAGCTGACAAACAATCAAAAAAGCATCCTTTGTAGTGGCAGGAATTTTCTTCCGTGTTCAAGCTTCAAAAGCATTGATTTTCATAGCCAGGCACGAAGCCTCGACAGGCTTTGCCGTCACAATGTTAAGGCAGCTTCTACAAGTTCTGCAAAAATGGAAGAAGACTCCTGACTCGTGTTGGTGTCCAAAATGGAAGACTCTTGATTCAGGATGGAGGCTCTACATCTGCACATAAGGCTGCGAAGCATCCCCCCGTCCCCACGTGCTGGGCAAATGCTGCTTGAAGAGGGGTGAATCCCTCCTCCAGCCCCTCGTGTGCCATCGCGATGGGCTGCTGGTGGCGATGGGGTCAACCGAGTGCTCAAAAATCCATCTGGCTTCCACAAATACTTTATCCACCACGAGCAAAAGCGTGACACGGCCACGCTGCTCTACCAGCTTAAGTCTCCAGGACCTATGGATGGAGTTGCGGAGTCCAGCGAGGTCCAGCGTGGGGATACGTCTTCGTCTTCGTCGGCCATGCTCAGCTTGCATCTGCACAAGCAATCAGCATATTGCATAGACTTTGAAGAATTTTTAACTGCAACCTTAAAATCTGGCCATTTCAGGACTTCCTGAAATAAATTAGAAGAGGAATTTTATTTAGTTTTTTTTTTTTCTCCTAAAGGAATTTCCCCATGGCTCCAAACCACTGTTTTCCATAAAGCAAATGAATATGAAGTCTTCTCATGTCGTCTTGCCACATTTTCTGTGTTGTCTTTATTCAGCAACAGTTGCATACAATCAAATGGCAGACAAAACATCCTCTCCCCCAGACCTTCATTTTTTCCTCACGCTTTCAATAACTTTTCTCCTCATCTCATCGATTTTTTTGTCAATGACCACGTAAGAAGCAGACGCTTTCCAAAACAATCACCTGGAGAGTCAGCAATCCACATCTTGCAGATAAATAACAAGCCCTATTCATGCAATAAAGCACAGGTAGCATAATATCCAGGCAATGGGTTATATGATATTAAAATCTCGGCACGCTTCAAGATATCTGATAATTCAAAACAATGAAGACCACGTGGGGATGTTCCTTCTGTCAATACTGGTTAGCAACTTGCACTGTTAATCCGCTGCCTTCACTTAAAATACAATAACTGATTTACATTCATATGGAGCCCTTTCTCCCCCTAAATCCCAAAGGGCTTTGCAAAATTAACACCCTGCTCCTGCAGCACAGCACCTAGGAGCTGCTCGGGTTCTCTGCTGCTTCAGAAGGAACAGCTATGGCCAGTCACTAAATGGGCAATATCTAGGCAACAAGGTTTTGCTTTGAGGTCTCCCCACCCAAGTGAAAGCTGTCTAATTTATGGAAGCAGAATAGGTTTAATGAACATGCTTTCTCCTGGTGGATGGCAGGTTGGGAGCAGCCTGGCCTGGGGACTGCCTGCCCGTGTCCCCACATCATCTCCCCCAGTTGTTAACCTGAAGGCACACGGAGCCAACTGGGGCACCTCTCTGCTTCCTGGGGACATCAAAAAACCACCCGCTTAGGGAAAAAAAGGCATTCGCACAGACCGCTTACTAGGAAAAGGCAGCCCCATAGGTCAGCCCCTGGGTGTTGTTCTACAAAGCAGCATGCAAAATCCGCTCTGGGACAAACGTAAGGCATGTTTGTTACAGGAAAGACTGCCCTCGGCTCTGACGGGCTGGGACGATCCTCAGGGATTTTCTGGGCAAAACACACGGTGTGACAGAAGGAAGAGGCTGGGCTGCAGAATGCTTATTGCAAATTAACTCCAACTGAGAAATAATGAGCAGCAAGTTTACGTTCTCGGTAAATTAAGAGAGAAGCTTAGGTAAACAGTGGCTTTATGTGCACGTAAATAAATTATTATTTACTCGGTTTTGTGCTCATGCCCTTAAATACAAAGATGCTCGTATGGAATTATTAATATTTATAGCACATTATAATAAATATCTGTAACAGCTTCACCTGAATATACGCTATTTCACCAAGGTAAAATCTGCTGAAGGTCAAAGCAATCTTTTACTTGCGTGTGGAGGGCAGGATCAGCCTCTTTACTTTGAAATCTGCATCAACTGCGATAATTTAAAGCTTCAATTAAAGATCGGGTGTCAGATTATCTAGGGAACGTCTTCCTGCTGGCCAGTATTTCATCAGGGCTGGCTCCAGAAGCCCACACTGGAGTAAGCACGCTGACCAGGATGTATTTAGCTTTCATCTGTCTTGTTGCGTAACCAATTCTTTGGTTGAGGGTTGGTGGCATCAAAAATGGAATTAAGAGCAAAAGCCAGACCCCCAAAAAGAAACGTACGGCGCTTGTTCTGTTCATCCCTCAAGAAAATGGAAGTGCCAAGGCAAAGCCTAATATTTTAGCAATTTCGTTAATGTATGTGTAAACGGGCGAAGGCGCCTTTGAAATGCTCTGAAAAGAATTTCACACTTCAGAGAGGGGAAAGAAGTTAACAATTCTATTGTGGCTCTTATTGGAAGTTCTAAATTAATTTCCCTGACACAGCTGTGCCATAGAATCCGCCACGACAACACATTTTTACTAATGCTGAGATTATTTTCGGATACGATTCTGAAGGAGCGATTTGTGAAACAGGGAGCTGGGTGGGCCCCTGGGAATCCCGCTGCCCTCTGCTCTCCACCAGCCCTTCCTCGTGCACCGTGAGCCTCACCTGAAATCACATCTGGTTTTTATTCCACATTGTTTTTTCCTTCTGCAGAGCAGCAAAAGGGGGAGGGATGTGCCAATGGCCCATGGCTTTGCAAAGTGCAGGGGGGGAAGAGATGAGCGATGATACAGTAGGGATCCCTCCTGTCCCTATAAACTGTTCTAGACCACGTCCAAAGGGCTAAAGGAAAGGCAAAGAGCAACCCTGCAGTGATGCATAAAGGGCTTAACAACCACGTGCCATCGTAATGAGAGCTGACTTACGGGGAGGAACAAGCAGAGGTCTGGAAAAGAACAGTGTGGGGTCAGGGGGGTAAGAATGACACCTGGGCCCTAGGTGCAGGGGGATGGGGATTGTGAGGGAGGCTGCTGCTTGGAAAGGCTGTGGCATGAGCTGCAGGATTTCTTGTGGACAGGAGGGACGGCACAGCCCACGGCAGCCCCGAGCTGGGCTTTAACACTGGGAGGCAAGGTTTCCATCCCGTAGAGGAGAGAGTTAACAACAGCTGACACGCTTTTGTCTGGAGAAGCCACAGCGCCTCGAATTAACGTCTCGGGGCCATAATTCTGCAGTCTGTCACTACCAGGAAACGTGAAAGCCAGTGACCTTTCCTCTCCGCGACAGAAATGCTGTGCAGCACCTGGAGCCATCGCCCTCGCGATGCGCTCTGACAAACGGGGCCAGGGGAGCCCCGAAAATCACCTCCTGCTGAACTCTGCTCTGGGTCCCTCGCCGAGCAGAGCCGGCTTTGTGCAAGATGCACCGCGCTTAGCGAGGCAGAGACAACAGTTCGGTATTTCTTTTGACAATAAGGGATAAATCTGCTTTTCAGACTGCTCTTAAACGACGGCGGAGGAAGGGAAATTGATATTGGCTTTTTATGAATCTTCAGGTCAGGTACGTTCAAATCAACAGATTTTTGCATTAACCTCACTGCTTCGCAGCACTTTTGCCCTTGGCAAGACGTAATTAAGAAAGGCACGAAAATCTATCTGAACATATCGAGAGGAAATTATTCTCCACTTAATGGCAGCAACAGCTAAGCAAGCAGGCAGACCACGCTGCTAGCAGAGCGCAGCAAATGATGCAGGGCTCTGTTTTAACCCCAAACACCAAAATTTTAAGGATCAGCTTCTCAAATAAGGATTTGCACGACATGTGGGTCCGGGGATTAACTTTTTCTTTCCCCCAACAGCTATATCCCTTGAGCTCTTCTCTTTGCCAGTCTAAAAGGACGACCGCAGACACCGAGGCTGAGCTAAAACCTTTTCATCGCACCGAGACGTGGCACTCTAATGTCTTCACTGCTTTGGTAGGAAGCAAAAGCTACTAGATGGAAGGGGGGGAAAAAAAGACATTAAAGAAAAAGGGAGTTTGGTCATTTAAGCAGGACTGTCAGCTTGTGTTATCTTCATGCATTTGTGAAACCAAACTTTAATTGACTGGCTGCAGTGGAGAGCCGAAAGATAAAATTGTGGTCTCAAGATGAGCGGACAGCTTAAAGTGTTGTGATCCTCATTCATTAGGATTTGTCAGGGTTTCAGAGGGGAAGAGACGCAGCTGTCTGTTATTCTTTCATATGAAGTTACCAAAACGTTAGAGGGAGGTGAAGGGTGAGCTCCGCTCTTGAAGCCGCATCCAAGAAGAGCAACGTGGGACAAGAGAGACTATTTTGGCACTACCTTATTTCTGTCTCTTTGTGAATTATTTCATTCTGCTTCTGAAGGATAAAGTCCACAGCACCTCCATGCAGATACACCCCAAAGGATGACCACACCGCCGCATCGCCTTCATTCACTGCAAGCCCTGGTCTCCCTGGCCCTAGAGACATCCAAGGTGCATAGGCTGCTTTTAGGAGGGCGTTAAGAAATGCTTCCCTGCCTAAACCAGGTTTCAAAGAGCTTTCTATCTGCGTCTTCAACGGGAGACGGAAGAGAGGAGCAGAGAAACTCAAGAAACCCACGGACAAAGCCCCAGCAACGAGCCCTTTGGCATCTAGGTGAGGGTCCCACCACTACCCTGTACCCTGCTGGAGTTATTCATTTACTGGGGGAAACGGTCACAGTGGGGAAGGGTTGGTAGGGAAATGCAGCAGCTCCTGGACTTCTGTGAAGACACCTTTGAGCGTGTACTTCTGAGAAGCCTGAGCGATGCTCACAGCTTAGATTTGTGGGATGTGAACCATGTATGCAAAGGGAACACAGAGGTGGTCAGACACACGCTGTTGCTGTTCACTGGGGTTTAAATGAGCCTTCCTGTAAACGCTTGTCTGGTGACAGACATGGAGATGGCCAGTGCAAATCCCAGTGCAGGGTACCTCTCAACAATCTTCTAGTGCTGGATGGGAAACCTCACACCCTGCCACAATGGGCCGCACACCAAGACGTTGGGTAGAGCTGGCTAAAACACCTTCTCTCCAAAGTTCGTTGATGACAAGTAATGACATTTCCTATGATGTTTTTCTGCTTTTCGATAACAACATAAAATTCTAAATGAAAACCTTATAAAACATTGTGGAGCCAAAATTATGATTTCACAGAGACGTCTGGATTTCAATATCATTGACATACTTTTCCAAACTGCTCAGAATTTTTCCAATTCTTTAGGTAGGAATACTTTGGATTTCCAATATTTTGCTTTTTCTCTATCTTAGAAGACCAGAAAATGTGCCGAAAATGTTATTTCTCTGTAAACGTTTTCATTTGTGATCCAAAAGCAACCGTTACTCTCTCGTTCTACAGCAGTGATGAGTGTAGGGGGAAATACAAGGATAGCAAATTCTAAACATGAGAGGACGAGCTGATACAGCCACTTACATGTTAAGAAAGCTGTGAAAAGGTTTACGTGAAGCCAGCTCGCCTCTCGATCTGTCTTCATATCTACATTAGGAGAAACATGCTTTTGCAGAAATGTATGTGTCTGAGGGCTGTGGAATGGGACCAGAGAGACCTTCTCGGAAACAGATTTATTTTCCAAAGAGGTACTTTCAGCCATCCCGAAGCCTTTCTTGGAAGCACTGCCAAATCCAAGACCAATTCATGAAACTGTTTCAGCAAGACAGTGAGGGCCAACGCTGTATACGCAGACTCCAGCACACAACTTACAGTGTTACTGGCCTGGCCAGAGTTTTAGGAGACCCAGAGGGAGTTTTGTCATTGATCTCAATGAGTTTTCCCCTGGCCTTAAGTAATTATCACGGGCACTTAACGCAGGGACAAAGATTCTGCTCTTTCCTTGGATACTTGATCTCACGTGAGACTAATCGTGAGAAAAAAACAAAGCAACGACACGAAATGACCATCACCAACATGATGACTCAATCCTAAAAAGCCTTACTTAAGCCAGCGATCCCACCAATGTCAATGAGAAGACACGGGGCAGGAAGGGGAGCCTTAATTTTCAGAGCCGCTGTCTCGTATCTGACACCCACACGCAAGGAGAAGTCACAGCCCCAACGCCAGTCTGCGCCAATGGAAGCAAACCTCCTGGCAATGCATCGGTAATGACATTTAATGAAATGGTTCCTTTATATCTCTGTTAAAGCCAATACAGTACTTTCTTACCATTTTTGCAGACCGGACAACACTGCTCTGGTTCATAGACCGGGTTGACACACTCGGGAACTGCGCAGTCTGCTACAACACAGTGAACTTCATTGCTGGGCTCGCAGCGACACCATTCGCATGGCGAGGGCTAGGAACAAATCTCAAATTAGCCCGTTTCCTCCCGTAGCTCAAAAGTTTGCAACATTTCTATCTTGCCATAAGATAAACACATCAATGTTTAATACCTCTTGACTGCATTGGTTCATCACGGGTAAAACAAATCAATCTATAGGACAAAATAGCAACATCTGAAATAGGCAACCAGAACATCAGAAAAAGCAGCGAGTGCGACGTTTTTCCCAGAGGGGGTGCATGGTTTTTTATCTTTTGCCAGACCTGAATTTTCTTCAGTAGGAAGACCAAGCAGAGGCCACCAGGTGAGATGGAGTGGCCTACGTGCTCACGTGACATACAGCACACAGCTCTCCTCTGTTTGTTACATAGGGTCTTTGGAAGACCACAAATGGTGGCTCTTCCCAGGAACGGATGGATCCGGAAGGACATGCTGATCTTCCACGTCACACTTGTTATCTCACGTAGACCAACACAGGCAGCAAACCCCGGGCTGCGGGGCTGGCCCTTCCATCCACCAGCCCTCTGTGGCTTCCAGTTCTCAGAGCACAGGAGAATGGTGTTGGAGGGGCAAAAAACATTCAGTTCTGTGTTTGTGCAGCACCTGAATCGAGGGCAAGCACTCCTATAACACAACCATCAGACCTGGCCCTGGCCCCGCTTCTGCCTGTTTCAACAAGGTTTGTGAGAAAGTGCTTTGCACTGAGCATGTGAATAATTAAGAGCCTGAATAACTGCTGAAGTCAGTGAATTTGGGATTAAAGCACCCGACTAAATGGCTTTGTTTAAGCTCCATCAATTCAAACAGGAATCTATATGCCTCCAAATGGTAGAGTCGTCACTGTCTCGCTCTAAGAAAAGCTGTGAAAATCTGTTGAAAAACAGAAAGGTCAGCGTACAAGGCTCCCAGTACCTTTACGTGTCTGCAAGTGCAGCGAGACAGTGGCAACAGAGCTGAGAAAGGACAACAAAGGAACCTGAAAGGAGAATAACTTCCTTTCGGTACCTGTGGGTTCAACATCTAACTCCCACCTCCTCAGCAACAGTAGATCCACTTGGGCTAGTAAATGTGAGTGTTGGAACAAATCCCGCTTTGCATCGCTGGGAATCTGCAGCAGCGGGATTTCCTCTGCATTCAGAACAAGCAAGTGGATGCAAATGAAAAAGCATCACCCCCATGTGCTTCAAACCTCAGCAATGCATCACTCACGTCTACGAGACAGGCACAACCCCGTGAGCCCTGGTTCTGGCAGGTAAAAAGCTTTTCACTTCACCTCTAAGAAGCTCCATATGTCTCACGTCAAATAATTTATTCCCTGGAAATTCATTTCTACCTTAAAACGCACTAATTAAAGCCTCCCTTGCTTTGTCTCAGCATCTGCAGTCTATAATTCCCATCACCTCTTATTTGCTCACGGCTTTGGCAATTTAGATAAAATCGGCACTCCTTGAGCAAGGGAAGAAGTCTGTGGAGGTGGAATTCCTCTCTCTAATTATCTTTCCTCATTCAATCCCGCTTTGATTTCTGTCTGAAGCACCAGGAGTCTAAATTTATTTGACTGACATTTCTTATTCAAGGCTATTTAATAAGAAGAAACAATGCAGAAGAAAATAGACAGAACTATTTGCTGAGGGATCAATAAGAAAATTGCTGCTTTGTTTTTACTCATTTTAATCGCTAATTATATGGAGCAGTAGAAGTAGATCTTACGATTCGTGGAGGCTTTCAGTGATGTATTCTTCAGGGCTTGCCCCCACCTCCGCTACTCCAGTAGCTGCAATTCTAAGAAATAATGTGGTGCATTTTCAGGACTGCAGCTCAATCTATTTCTTGAAGAGGATCAGCAGATGCAGAAGATGCCCCTGAACGACCGTGCAACTGAGTAAATGAGACATGACATACACATCTTTTGCTATTGTGTTGTCGGTGTAACTTGAAAATGACACTGTAATAAACCATGATGCTGCTTGACACTGAAAGCAGCTTTTCAGGAGGGAAGAACCGCATACAATTATCAGAATAAAAGCATGCCTCGGCAGCGCAAGGAGCAGGCAGTCAGCAAACAAAAAGGCTGCCTGGCATGAACGGCAGGACTTTCTCAGCCACCTCCTCTTCCCCGCCTTACCGAGGTCAAACAACACGGTCTTGCCTCCACGATCTCCCTCTGTCTGAGCACTTTGTTCATTTACCGGTGCCCCTGTACTATGGCTCGCCTCCATGGACAACTCCAGCTTTCCTACCCGCTTCCTTTATGAACATCACAGCGCTTTCTCCCACTGGGTGTGCCTTGGGATCATTTTACAGGATCTACCGTGCAGCTCTGCCAATCTTCACAAGTTCCAGAATCTGGATTTAAAGATCTATTGCCTGTGGAAGATGGATGGTGTATCTTTTTGTATCTGCTGAAGTTTATCCACTAGTCAACACCAGTTCCTGAGAAGACGCTCCCATCCCTACCGAAAAACAAGGTTGAAAAATTACAGAGGGTTTCTGAAGTACGATAGAGAAAGGACACAAATCAGAGGCTGTGCCACGTTCCCGCATGGACAGTGAATGCACATTATCGTGTCCCGTGAGATGATGCTCTGGAAAAAAGTGCTAAGATTAAAGGATCATAAAAAGCTTGGGATAGAAGATGATTTACACACTCCACCTGTCCAAGGCAGAACAATCCCTGAGAAGGTCTCTAGGGAAGGATTTGTTAAGAAGGATTTCAAGACATACCGGTGCAGAAACATTCTTTTCACCATTGTCCAAAATGAAACGATCTTCACAGTCACAACAGACAGAACTGCATGGCCCCTTACTTTTCAACGTGTGTTCTGAGAAATGGACTTGCCATTAAAACCGGAGGAGCGAACTGGCTGTTTTTGTCAAAGATTCCAGTACTGCATTTTGACTTGGGAAAACGGTGCAAAGCACCTCAAAGCCTTTTTACCCACTTTTCACTTACGTCAGGGGTGAGAGCACTAACTTTTGGGAGAACTGGTGAGGAAATACCCTCTTTGATGCTATCGTCTGTGCAGGGGCCAAGTCAAGCCAAGATGGTTGTAGGTGGATGTGACCAATGTCTGGCCACCATCCCGTGGTTTCTGGGAACAGAGGAAATGGGAAACAGAGTCCCAAAGACCTTTTCATTGACCCTGCTTGACCTCTTTTCCTACCAGTCACTTTAAGAAGACCAAAGAAGCACAAGGATGTTTACAAGCCACGCCTAAGATCACGGCCCAACTTCCATTTCAGTTCCCGGACTACTGATCTCAAGGAGGGCTGTGACCCCAGGTCTGGCCGGGGCTGCGGGAGAGAGGAGCGCTCAATCCAATAGCACGGCTGTGGAGAACCTGAGTCTCAGGCGTTGTCAAATGGGAAACATCTGCAATCCACTAGGCTCATTAACAAAGAAAGAGGGAAGGAAAATTAAAAGAGAGGATAGAGAATATGCATGGCTAATAAAGATTTTATGTGTGTGAGCACATAATTATAAACTTGATAGATGATATAAACAAACAAATGGAAAAGGCAGCAAAGGAAACAGAACGAGAAACAAGTTACACTCTCAGCAGGGAAAATCGGGAAGCCACACCGCCGTGAATACCGTATCTCCTAAACTTTACTCTTGCTTCCCAGCATTTTCACCTCCTCTACGAGCAAACGCCAGCACACGTGCCAGAATGATGCTTGCTAACATCACCCAGCTACTCCTCACAATGACAAGGGGTTCCCTTCCTTACAGGACCGGGCACCGGCAGGTCCTTCCCTAGCCCTTAGGTTTCATACAACCGCAAACTTCATACCTCTGAGAGCTCTACACTGGAGGGCTTTAGCCAGACAGACTGCACGATCAAACAGTTCTTCAGCCTAAAACACTCATCCTTCCCAGACTCTAGGGAGAGGTGGAGAAAAGAAAATGGATAAATGAATTCAGTGCCCTTGCACTCTCTGCCTATCGCACGACAGCCCTTCATCGATCCCACGCAGCTACTGCCAACAGCTACAGAGTAATACAAACTCCACGCCTTTTTTATCACAAATACTTGATGTTTGCTTTGAGGAAGGAAATAGAAAGGCTTCGTGTAAGTGTTTACATCCATCTAACCATGTTACAATAGACACATACTGATCATCGCACGGGGCTGTTCAAGTTAGTAGGAGACCAAGTATTTCCACTTAATTCAACAGACCTGCAATCGGGCCCTCTGATGCTTTTCACATTTAAATAGGTACCTTTACAGAATGCACAGAATAACTGGGAAATATGCTTGGTTGACTGGAGTAAGAAATGGCACAGACCAGAAATAAACCCCGTGGAATTCCTTTGAGCCCCATGGGAACTCAAGGATCCATCACATCACAGCAAGTGCCAAGAAGGTGCCAAGACTCTGGGTATCACTGGGAACCTTCATCAAGCTTGTTAACCTTACTGAGAAGGAAATGGTACGTAAGTATGTGCCTTTTTTAGATTATGCTGCCAAGGCAAAACCGCTGCTCATGGCGCTGTTCCCTGTAAGACTGTGCTACAAAAAGAAGCATAAATGCCTTAAAAGGGTAGGAGCTGCCACCATCTCCATTTCTGCTGATGTCAAGGTGGTTTTGAATGCGATGGATCCAACCTGGCACGTCTGCACACGTTTATCAGTACTTCGATCCACTGGCGGTATCCACACGCACTGCACCTCCCTGGTAAGGACTGGATGCGTCCCATCCCTTTGGAGCACTGAGACTCATGGGAGGAACCCCAAAGACCATCTTCACCACCACCAATCTCCATCTTTTAAATTTTGAGAAAGCTTGCGCTGGTGTTCATACAACAATGGCATCCCCTCCCTCCTCAGATGGGCGCTGCTGATGGCATTCTGCTCCGGGCAGACAGAACGGCAGGGGAAGCAGAGCAATGCAAAGCGAAGTCTGTCAAATTGGGCACTTACATCTTAAGAGCAGCTGTAACTTTTAATGACACGAAGGACAATAGCAATTCTGATGGAGATGATTTTTGTAGCTAGTTTCAGGTGGTGAATTTATTGGCAGGAAGCAAGAAAGGGAAGAAAGTGACAAAGAACCGATGAATAAAATCGGAGGTGAAAATGGTTTCCACGTTACAGCTGAGGTGGGAAGTCATAAACCAGGGGAGATGAATAAAGAGAAACTGGGACAGCGTTCGTTGAAGATACTCCCGGAGTTGAAATTAGAATCATTTTCATTGTTATTGAAATTGCCTGTGATCTCAGGCAGATTAGCAGGAGATTGCAGGAAAGTTCAGAGGATGCTTACAACAGAGAAATTTGGCAGATGTCAAACTGCAGAGAACAGTGAGTCCCACCTGAAGGTGAGACAGCACTGCTCCTTCTGCCCTAACTACGAGCAGCACACAAGTCACTGTCTAGATTGTGTTAGAAGTCTGGTAAATGGCTCTGCACGTGTGCGCGTGTGCGCTGATACAATAATGTGCACGGGGCAAAAACTGCAATCATTTTTGTCACTTAAAAAAAACAACAAACACATCCATCCACTTGGCAGAGACTGAGTATCAGCTACACTCCGGCAACCGCGATGGATTTCCCATTGGTGGAAAGTTGCTCAAATAAACAATCTGGTGAGTGATTATAGACGAGTATAATGACAGAAAACACCATCGGGTTGCAAATGATTTTGCAACAGAAAAAAAGTACTAAGTCATTAGATAATTTACTTGCAGTGAAATACCGGAGCTGTATCCTACTCACATGGAGAACTGGCAATACAAATGAGATGTGCCATCCAAAACTTGAAAAATGCTTGCACCACGCTGCAGATGGGCTAAAACAAGGAGCTGGATGCTGAGATGAGATTGTGTTTTTCTAAGGGAGCCTTCAATACAAGACTGGAATGCAGTGACATTTCTCACTCAGCGCAAAAGACAAGAGATGCAAATACGTTACAGACAACATTTCCTAGGGTCACTCCACCCTATACTCAACGCAGTCACAGCACAAGGAGGTCGAAGATGACTTGCCAAATTTTCTTTGCCCAGAGATGCTCTAGCTTGTCAACCAAAGCTCCGTTCTGGTTGTTCCTAACTGATACTCATCTATTCACAGCTACCACAGTCTCTCCAGCAGCCCGGTGACTGGGCTTTGCGCTCATATCTTTGCTATGTGCCATACAACCCAATGGGTTCATGAGTCTCCGGGGTCCAGAGAGCAGCTCCACCATCATCTGATGAGGGAGAAACAACCTTGCGCCAAGCACTGGCCCTTTTTCTATGGCTGCTGCACATCTGCAGTCTCGTGGTTGCTTTTTTCCACTGAAAACACCATAACAACATGACTCTGCACTTTTGTAGGAATGCTCTGTTTCGATATATGTCTCATTTTATTCCTGACAATGGTTGTGGACACCGAGGCAGAGGGAACTGAGGTCTGCACTGCTTTGGAGATGATTTTTATGACTTGATTACGATACTTTTTCAGTTCAGACATGCACAGGGAAGAGGACTTCTTTCAAAAGACTACGGATATGACAGGACTGTGGCTCAAATGTGGGATGTACAGCCCCATTTGGACATAGGCAAAATGTTGGTGTGAGCCTCACATTTATTAAGCTCCTTGTAAATCAGGAGGGAAATCGGGCCCAGCAGGCAGCTTTCTGCTCTCCGTTCCTCCCTGTCTGCTCTCACCATTGCCCACAAAGGAGCCACGTCAAGAAGGAATTCTTCTGGGGTAAGGAGAAGTGAACCAAAGACCTGTTTGGGAAGCTGATCCTTTCCACGTTAGATTTCCCTGCAGCTCGATCTGCTGCTTCCTTCTTCATCCATGCCAGAAGATGGGAGAAGCAGGCAAGATCAGCAGCTTCTTGCTGATTACTTTGCTCTTGCTCACCTCCACAAGCTCAGGATTTGCTCTGGTGCAGGTGCTGCAGGCAAGGGCTCCTTACACATCTCTCTTAATGCGCTCTGATGCTTTACCCCCTTTTTCTATTCCCAAGAAAAGAGATGCTGGCTAAAGCCAAGCATATGTCGAAGCAGAGGTCCCGAGCTGAGCTGTTTTTTTTTTTCACTTTATGTTGCTGACAGCACAGAGGCTCAACACTTCTGTCCACACCATGGGTCTATGCCAGCCCTGTGCACGTGTCTGCTTGGGTTTGCTGGGCTTTTGGTTTCCTTTGTTCCAGGCTTTGACACTGGTGCAGTTTTCATTGCGTGCCGAGAGCAGGGAGAGGACAAACAGATTATACCAAATGCTGACTTGCTCCTGGTTTTGTCCCTTGTTCTCCATTATCTGACTCTTTTGATGGTCCAGCCCAACTTGTGACTTTCCGGTAGCTGGCAATGTGGATGAGGCAACAAGCAAAGTCCACAGAAAAGGATCTAGATGGGACTCAACATCCCAGTGGCGTCCACGTGAATTTTTATTTTGCAACGAGTCTGAGCACCGTCATTAGCTGACTTATTTAATTACAGTTTTAAAAACAATAACTAGGATAATTATCTAATTAAGCGGTATTTTTAATCAGCGCAATTCTGCACAAAGCATGTTCCAGCAGCAAAAACCACACACCTGTGCTCCCCCTTGCTCTGGTAGGATACGATTGTCTAAACCTTTTCCCCATCCTCTGGGAACATTTCTATGGGAAACACCCTTAGTGATAAGTTGACAACTGGAGGACCTCGTGCTTACCACTCCTACACAGAGCTCAGGCGACAGAGAGGGACACAGCGTGGGCAAGCCAAGGAACAAACGTGTCTTTCACTGGCCTTCCCGAGGACCGTCTCGGAAACCTTAGACTGGATTCTACCCTTTCTCTGGCCATGCAGACAGATATGTCCAGCTTTCTGGCCATCCTTCACTTCTGGCTGCAGGCAGAAGCAACGGGCCATTTCCCGGAGCGAATATTTGAAAGCACAGCCACAGCTTTGGCCACGCAAACGTCAGGCACGTGTTCATTCCTGTGTCGTATTTACTGGAAAAATACCAACCTTTCGGTTTGCACGAACAGGCCAAATTCTGCTCTCCACCGAGGGATGATGGATGGTGAGTAAAAATATTCCTGGTGATTCTCAATCATGCTGCTTTGGGTCTTGTCTATTTCAAAACAGGGGAAAATATACTTGCAGTTCACCCAGTGCCACTGAGCTCTGAGCTTCTGGGGCTTTCACATATCCCTGCCATCTGGGGAAAACAACGGCCTTTTTGTAGCCAAATCCTCAATGCAGCCCATCACCTCTCACCTACTATAAAAATATACTTGTGTGTAACATGATATATATGCTATAGAATCAGTGGCTAAGCACACGATATAATTTCAAAAACAGCTATCCAGCTATCGCTACAGATCAATCTCCAACATGCCTATCTATTTTTGTATGTTTTCTTGGTACAAATTATGACAGAAATACAGTAAGTCAGTAATTTCAAATTCCTCTGCATAGACATTGTCACTGTAATTTTGCCAGGAGGGAGATAATAAATCATACTTTTCCATCTGACTGATGTTCTGTTTCCCCTGTCTGATTTCAATGGCTCTATGCTATCTTATGAGCTGGCATTGTTCATGGCTCCTTTTATTAAAGCACAGGCACGTTATTGAAATTTCTTTTGTATTATGATTTTCTAGCCATACGTGAAATTGCAGAACACACAAGAAGGGAAAATATGCCCCATTTCTTTGAGTCATAACAGGAAAAGAAAAACAAAACTGCTGCACATATCTCGGAGAGAAAAATGCTAACATTAAAATATGGGCCCCATGCTGTCTTGGGTTAGTAATCGGTGTCTTGCAATTTATGAGCGAAGATCTAGAAACCACTATTGATTTGGATCGCTACTTACCTACTACCAACAGGTTTTACTAATGCTCCTTCTTGCAGTTATGAGCTCACTGTGATTTGAGCGCTTTCCGAGACGCACCAGGAAAATGAACACGTGGACGAGAGCAAAAAGCTCCATCAAGAATCTTCCCATTCTCCCCACACTGATTTCCTTTTTCGTGGCTCTTTTGGAAGCTTCTCAGACAGAAGTTGTTCCACCTCTGCTCCCTCACGCTGTTGTGATTACTGTCTGGGGAACCACTTTGGTCTTCGTGGCCCTGCCTTTACCCGATGGCAGAATGCACACAGTGTATTTCAGGGACTGAGAGATGCTGGGATGGCAGCCGAATCAACTCTTGACTCCGCTAATGCCTTCTGATGAAAAAGTATTATTTCCTTAAGTTCTATTAATATAATTGCATTAATAAAACATTTTTTTTAAAGAGCATTAACAAAGGAGAAGGAGGTGCCGCTATTCCAAAGCGAAGCTTTTCATAATGAGCTGAGAATTGGTATACAATAACGCCGTGCTTATAGAGTCCCTCATTCATTTTGGATTCTGATTACAAGCCGACCATCCCTGCGAGAGCCGCGATCCCTACTGTGCAAAGTGCTGCTCGAGAAGACATCAAGTCAGCGAGATACAGGAGCCTGGCTGGAGGATAACGGGTGATTTGCAGACAAAGATACATTGGAAGGAAACACGAGAAAGAAAAATGAAGGAGAACTCCAGGAGTGAAGTCCTGGCTCTTTTCAAGTCAGCAGAGATTTTGTCCTAGAACAAAGCTACAATTTGCCCTTCCCCTTTTTTCCCTACCCAGTGTGATGGCCTGCCCTTGGGCAATGGGCTGTTCTCTCACCCCTCCACACCTGTGCTTGATGCAAGGCAAAACCATTCAGGCATCACTTACGGGCTTTTTGAGCAAGGATGGGCTGGGAGGGGAGCAGTGAAGGAGGGAGATAACGAGGAGATGCAGCCTGGGAAGGGCCAGCAGCAGAGAGGCAGCAGCAGAGGTTAAGCGCTGCCAAAGCCAATGGTTGCAAGAAACTGCAGTTTTGCGTTTGGCAGAAAGAAGAAGAAGCACCAAAGAAATGTCCCTGATCTTCAGAGCTGCTTCCAAGCCCAAGTTCACAACTGCAGGTTGAAGGGAGCCGTTGTTCTTCAGACAGAAATATTACCAAGCTGGCAAAGCTGGGATGCCCAATGCTCTCCCTTCCCCACACAAAGGATAACTCACCTGAAGGCAAATGGAGAAATTCTACTACCCACGGCTACAAGATTTCTGCTGGTGACTTTGAGGATGGCGCCATGCTACAGGAAGCCGTGTCACCAGCAGCACCTAACCTGCTGGGACAAGGAGCGAGTTCCCACCTGCACGGCCCAAAATTATAAGAGAATGTTTCAAGACATCAGCTTGGCAAACTCTTGTGAACTCATCGCTCGCTTCCCAGCAGTGGCACTCAGCCACGTATTCATAGAGGTCTACGGATGGCTAGGCTGGATATGAAGGTGTGGGAGACTAGGATGTGATTACAGACTTTGCAAATGGACAAACTAACAATTTCCCAAAGGCTGTGGCTACAAATGTACCTTCACCCAGGCCATAAATTGCATTTATTAATCCGGGTAGGCACGCGCTTTTCTGGCAGTAAGTTGTGCAGCTGAGTGAAAACTAATCAGCACTTAGGAAAGCTGTTGTCTCACTGACATTTGCACGATTTCCCCATCAGCTGCCAGCGAACATTCATCACGCTGGCGGGACGCTGTCTCCTTTACTTTACATAAGCTGCTGTCTGGGAAGATTCATTTAACACCCAGCCATGTGCACTCCCAATAGCCAAGACTGCTCTCTGGTTTGCTATTTGCTTGTTTTTTTCTCCCTGGAAGAAAGGGGAGGGCTGGCAACCTCGCTGCAAGCAAGTGCAGAGCTCTTGGGACTTGGACCTTAACCTGCAGGATGGAAATCAAAACTCAAGCAGGCTGCAAAGTGACCCCGTGAGTGACCACCAGAATCCTCAGGGGAAAACAGACACAGCGCCTGAGACTTGCAGCATCCTTCACACTGACCCCTAGACTGCCATCACCCCATGATTGCTCCGGGAAGGACTGCAGGAGACCTAAGAGAGCAGATTTGAGGCCAGCAAGGACAGAAGTGGAAAATGAGGTTGGGAAAGAAATCACCATAAAAGCAACCAGCCCTCCCCTCTGCCTGGAGCCTTGGCTGGAGGCATGGAGGAGTCCCAGGCAAACAGAGGGGACGGGCAGGCTCCATCCAGGCAGCTGGAGCCCAAAGCCCTCAGAGATCTCCTAGGACCCATCACAGGGCTATGAAGATCCTACGTGGGGTTACTAAACCATCTGCAAGGGACACGAGGTTTTACAAAGCATGCAGAGAGACTCCTAATGGGTTCAGATTTACAACTGAACCTCAGTTTAGCATTTCATCGGTACGTGTTAATGATTTAGGGGCACGAGCATAAACATTTGGACAGCTGTCTCAGCTGGATGGCTTGTTGTCCCGTTTATATTTTGTGCTTATGATTGCTGTGAGTCAGAAAGATTAGAGGTACAGAATCAGCCCACTAGAAGAAAACAAACTAATTCTTTAAGAAACGGGTCTTTAGAAGTACTCTTTTACCCTGAGATAGTCACAGCTCCTGTCACTGGTAAGAAAATGAAAAGATTAAATTGCATTCGGATTTTTCATCCTAAGCCTAAATAGAAACCCAAAAACAAGATGGGAAAATTCTCCCAAATGGAAACCTCTCACCAATTCTGATTTCCCTGTGAAAACCAATTTCCTCGAGAAAATAATAATCCTAATTTGTGCAGAGATCAAGCAGCTAAAACTTCTGCACGATGAGTCAGCCCTAGTAACAGTAATAGAGCAAGTACGAATGTTTGTATGCAGACACATATGCTGAAAGACACTCGCAAAAGGTTTTCAAATGAAAGCTCTAATGGGCTGCCCAGGGAGTGGTGGAGCCACTGCCCCTGAAGGTGCTCAAGAAATGTTCAGATGTTGTACTAATGGACACGGGTTAGTGGGAAAGATTGGTGGTATGTGGATGGCTGGACTGGGTGATCTTGGAGGTCTTTTCCAACCTTGGTGATTCTATGACACCAATGATTCCACTTCCATTGAAAGCAGTCTGGTTTTGAGTTGGAATGACTGGAGAAAGCCTCTTCTTTGGCAAAGACAGAGGTCAGTGTGTGAGGAATGGACTCCAGAAAGTCTGCAGACCCCATAAATCCACCAGGACGAAAGAATAGCAGAGTTCAGAGCCTACAAAAGCTACAGACTGCTCAGGATTTCTTCTACAGAGTAGGCTGATAAAATCTTGGTTCTCTTGAAGCAAACAGGAAAATAACCCAATGCTTCAACGAAGTCAGCATTTCCCTTCAGAGCAGCAATTTTCTGAATCTCGGAAGCTCTTTGTTCTTTTTTTCATATTTTTTTTCCCCCGAAACACCCCTGGAAGTGCACACTGATTTTCCACTGCCTGAATCTCTAAGAGGAGCAAGAGTTACTCTAGGTAAACCCATAGATTCCCCCCAAAATCAGCTTCCGCCCTGTTGCACAAAGCATCGGGCTCTCAGTAGAACACAGGTCAAGAGCAAGAGCTTGACCGTGAATGGAGCTAAAGCTGAAGGATCCCACATTAGTCCCAGACCAGATGGGCCACCACCTACTCTGCCTTTTTCTGAGGATGCTGGAGCTTTGCTCCCGCACGATACCCTGCAGTTGTTGAACGCAACAAACACCCTTCCTCCATAAATTCCGCTTCTCTACCTTTTAATCCTTTACCAGGTGGGATTACTTCTTTCCTAAAATCCCTCCAAAACAACTCCTTGCAACTTTCCCAATCATATGTCAGAATGACAGCGCGGCGGGATATGAGACCACTGGAGAACAACGTCTGTGGGATAAAACTGGGACAGCCTTTGTAGGACAAGAAGAAATTGTGATTTAAGCAGCTCACAAGATCAGCATCTTCATGCTCCTCTGCAAAGCAGAGAACAAGATGAGCAGAATGGCCCCTGAGGATATGTATTTGTTTTGCACCGTTTAAGGCTCTAGATTGCCTTGGCCATACTGAAGGATTCCAGCTGCAGATGGATAGGAGAAGACGAATGTAAACTACACATGATAGAAGAAAGAAACTAAATATTACCTTCACTGAGAATGACAAAAAAATAGCTGGGAAAAAGGGAATTGCAATCTATGCTACAAGAACTTGTGCAGTACTAAGTTCTATATGGAAGCATTTTCACTGTCAGAGAAGAAAACATACTGGCAAGTGTAAAATGAGATTGGGCACACAGCCACAACGAGTTATAGGCTGCTGTTAATTAAGGAGGTATGAATTTTAATGCCACGTGACCAGGGAGAACAAACTTGTGTATACCTGTTGCCTTTACAGACCTCATTCTTCATTGTGACATGCTGTTTTCCTTAGCAGAATTGAAAACATGTAATCAAACTTCTAAGAATGAGAGGTGCAGGCTGTGTAAAGGGTAATAGCTTTTGAAATCTGGTGTCATTTTCACAACACATTCCCAAAAGGTTTCTTCACAACCTTTCTAACAGGAACTCTACTGTTGTAACTGAGCTCCCTGCTTCTCAGTACTTCAGATGGTCATCTTACTATAAATATTTTGCCATTCTGAACAGCCTTGCCACAGTTGCAATGAAAACATTCCACACAGTCTGCAGCCTACTTGTATTCTCATACAGTTATGAGCAACAACTCTCAGTCCTGCGTCATCATATTCTGTTATCCAAATTGGAAAAGGGGTTATTAAAGAGCACCCAGCACTG
The DNA here is from genome assembly GCA_016647715.1 of Pavo muticus. NCBI lineage: Eukaryota > Metazoa > Chordata > Aves > Galliformes > Phasianidae > Pavo > Pavo muticus. The sequence goes on along the minus strand of JACDJE010000146.1, from coordinate 1,102,006 downwards.
GTTTACCACTACTTTTACAGACTCCCCTGGTAGCCCAGTTCATGCTGTGAGCAACCAGGGAAGTTGTCCAGCATCACAGCTTCAGAGGATCATCATTTTGCTTGGGGACTGCTGGCTTATCTGAGCGCATGTGAGGGGGAAGGTGGCACCTTTTGCATTAGCCTGACCTTCATCACAGCTGAAAAGATCTTTGCTATCAGCAGTAAGCAAATACTGAGTGCCTCTGAGAGTCCCTAGCAAGACTTCTATCACACTAATATAAAAACTTGGGAAAAAAAAAGTGTTCCATACCTTAAATTCCTCCAATATTTTGTAATTTTTTCCGTGATATTCACAAAAGTTTTTCACTTCCTTGCATTCCGGACAGCATCCATTGTGTTCCACTTTTGTACACTTTGGGTGGATTTTAGGGCATTCGGGTTGATCGCAAACAGGTCCATCCTCAGTACAAACGCAGGGACAGTTGGAATGCCCTGGGAAAAATCGTTCTCCCAGTTTGTACACAAAGCCACTGTCATCCACGCAACCCTTCCCTCGGTAGTCATCAAAGATCAGATTGTCATTGCTGGAGGTCTGGTCCCCTTCGTCAGCGGGGTAGTCTTCGTGGTTGATGGCAGCCGGTGTGACCAAGCCAGGGATTACAAACAGCAGTATCCAGGCTTCATGGATGTGAAGAGCCATCCCCCTCCTCAGCTTCTCCATGGGATCTCAGGGCCGGATAGAAACAGCTGCTTCCATAAGGAGACCAGTGCCGTGGTCTGAAAGCAAACATTTTTAAGTGAGAACTCAAAGTATTAAGGAACATCGACTAATAAGTGCTACACCTTCAACCAGCATGAAAGAATAAATCAGTGCTTTCAAACTGTGCGGATAGCTATCACTGTTTCATTTGGAATAAGCCTCTCCTGAGTTATGTGTAATGAGAATAAAGCACATGAAATACATAAATTAGACACACTTCTGTAAGCGTATGCCCACAAAACATCTCTATACAAATGGTGGCTCAGAGAATCACCTCATTTTTATTTCCTTCATGTGCAGAGTTTTCTCTTGCACCAGAAGTTACAGCAGCTGCCTGGAGTCGCATGGGGATGGACAGCCCAGAGGGATTTGAACCCCAGCTTAAGCGTGGCCTTAACCTCCTGCTCTGGCCACCGTCCCTCTGTGTGGCACACAGCCCTCCCCATCAAACAGAGGGGGGGCTGAAGAACAAGGGAAGCACACTCTGCAGGCAGATCTGCATCCAGCACAGAAGATGGAGCTGGATTGTACTCGGTGCGTGAGAGGTGGAGCAGCAGAGTTTCACACGCAGCATTTAGGAAGAGGGGCTGCCTGGGCTGCCAGCAGCAGGTCTGTATGATCCTGACCGAACACACGATGCGATTCTCCTCCAGTATTCAGCATTCCGGTGCTTCCCTGGGAGAAGTGCCGAGAGCAGGATGCTAAATGCCTGTGTGGTGTGCAGAGCTGCTGAATCGTGGCTGGAAGCTCACTAAAACTTCAGGAGCACTGCTGCACAGCCCGACCTTGTTGTGCTCAGCTCTGCAGAGGGAGAAGCTTTGCCTGGCCCCAGGGCTGAGCTCAGAGTGAGGCTCCGTGCATCCCTGGGTGTGCGATTGGCTGCCCACCGTGCCACATCACCACCGGGCCCCGCGAGCAGCAGCTGTGCCGTGGGTTCTGACCCCTCCAGGGAGGACCGGGCAAAGTGCTGCAGCAAACTTTTCAGTGAGATAAGATGTCAGCTCTGTATTGAGGACGGGAAGCACTCACCAAGCATGGCTCGTCTGTGGGCAGGCAGACGCACAGCACACAACGCGCATCGCCTACACACACAGCCAAACATGCCCCCCTCTACCCCCAGGGGGTACTCCTTCAGCACTGGGATTTTGGACGGGCTGCAGATGTTGAGCAAGTCATCCTCCTTAGCTGAAGGAAAGCAGCGGTGGCAGCAAGCTTTACTCCTGGAGAAGCAGTTGAGGGATCCTGTTGACAAAGCAGTTTTTCCAAAGCCACAACAGAGGGAGACACCGGATATTACACAAGCTTTATCAAATTCAAAAGATATCTTCTTAATTGAAGTGCTAGCTGCATTCTCAGCACAAGGACCGGGCACCCTCTTACACCTGCCAGCAGCACCTATTGTAACGTGGTGTTTGGGATTTGGGAGGTTCACGTTGCTTTACCCAGCTCCAAAGTGGATGCCCACCTAAATGCTACAGGTAGGTTGCAATACTGCAGATTGGTGGATATTTAGCAAACAAACAAACAAACAAACACAACATAGCCGGAGCAAATGAAGTAATTCACGTCTGGGGAAACGTGAAACAACGCGGAGAAGGTGCTGAAGTTTGAGGAGGGAGCTCTCCAAATTAAAAACCAGAAGTTCTCTGAAGCTCATAAATAAGCACAGTGTTTCCTACAGCCTGCGGCCATCCGGGCTGTCCCACAGCAACTGCCAGGCGGTGATCCTGGAGATCAGACAGACTGCAGACAGCTCCCACCGACAGACCGCAACAAGTAAACAAGCGCCGCTCTGCTCGCAATTAGTTTACAGCCCAACTTTCTCATCATTTCACATCGGGAGAGGGGCCAGGACCATCGCTAAGTGCCTGAGTAAAACGCTTCCGTCCACCTTCCCTCGCCCCGAGTGAATAATTCACACTTACCTAATCAGGCTCGGTCTGAAAGCTGCGAGGGGTCACAGGCCAACATGGACTAAAAGGTTAGACAAAAATTAGTGAAAGCAGTTCCTCCTAATCACATTTTCAGCGTTGACTCACGGACAATCCCTTCTCCTCCACCTCCCATCGCAAAACGCAGGAAAGCAGCAGCCCAGCAACCACGGCATGAGAATTAAGCTTTCACCCGGCGCCGAGGATTCAGAGCGAGCAGCGGCGCGGCGCTCCGGAGGCAGGGATGCCGCGGAGGAACCCCGATGCCAGCAGCGCAGTCATCGCGGAGAACTTGGGCTGGATTTCCTCAGGTCTCAAGTGGAGGGTAGGGAGACGGGGGAGGGGGGGAAAGAAAAAAAACACAACAACAGAGAGATCCCCTCCCTACGCCCAGCGGATCTCTTGCAGTGCAGGATTTGCCACAGCCAGGGAAGGAGGGGGGAGAAGCAGGGCGCGGGGGCTGGCGAGGTGGCGGGCAGGCAGAGGGAGGGCGGAGGAGCCCGGCGCCCGGCGGGCCCCGCTCCCCTGCGGGGACTTCCCAGCCCTGGGGACGGGCATGGCCACCCCGCCCTCTGTTAGTGATAATAATAATAATTAATTTAAAAAAAAAAAAATTTTTTTTTTTTTTTGAGGGTGGGTGGGAAATTAAAAAAATAAAAAATAAAAAGCGGGAACGGGGAAAAAAAATAACAGGAATCCAGCTGCGGGGCCAGCTGTGGGGAGCGGCACGCAGCCCTGCGGTGATCCCACTGCCATCAGTGCTGCGCTCCCCAACTTGGCCTCCTTCCTGCCCCGGCGGCGGCCCGAGCGGCTGCTGCATCCAAAATCCCACCTTGCTGCATTATTAAAACTTCCCGTCTTCCCGCAGGCTGGAACTGGGGAGCCGTGCGCTGGCGGCTCCGCTGCGATACGCTCACAATCGATCTCCTTGCAATTCAGCTGCTCTGTCATTAGGCGTCATTGTAAAGCTATTTCTGCCGGAGCGACCGAATGAGGGATGCTGGATGCTGGGGAAAACAGCGTAAGAAAGCCAAACCGGGCCTTTTATTGGGTTAAAACGCACGATAACGCTCCCCTCGAGCAACTGTGCCCCCTGCAAACATTAACTACAGAAATGCTTTGCTAAACCCTCTCTGCTACGCTGTTCTTTCCATGGAACGCCTTGAGGCTCATCCTTAGGTCCAGAGACAGACTGTGCCGTCGGCAGCCCCCGAGAGCAGCCGGTCCGCCGGGCAATGGAAGGCCACGCTCTGCACTTCTGTCTCACCTTGGCCCCGCAGGCTACGGAGCTGGCCCAGCCCTGGCTGCACAACCTTCACAGCCCCATCGCTGCTCGCCACGGCCACGGTGTGACCTGGAATGGAAATACAGAGCAAAGTTAGCGGGTTTGGCAAGGGCAGAGGTGCTGGAAGTTTGGAGCTGGGCAGCGTAAAGATGAACCACGTCTTGCATGCCCCCGTTTGCTGAGATAAACGATGGGAAAGTTGAGTAGATCAATGATAATGAGATTGGATTCACAGTGATTAAGTGAATCTGGAGACCTGGGTACGCTACTCATTAAGGGCACAGCTATCCCACTTGGGTGCAATTATTTATGGCCAGATTCTGACATGCAGGCTGAGCAGCAGAGAAGCAGATGCTCTGCTGATAGCTGGAGGTATCAGAATCACGCCATTACGTTGCTCTTCTTGGACAGTACTGCCCTAAAGGAAAGGGCAGTTCTCAGCCAAACTGCAGAGAGGTTGGGCATCCAACTGAACCGAATGCCCCACTCCCTCAGAGCCTTATGACAAAACTAGGGCTCACTAAGTCAGAAAGGTTCTAAAGAGTCTCCAGTTTCCATGTACTTATTGACAAACCAGACAGATCCAGGTTTCATCACTCCCAACAATGCAAAAAGTCAGTTGTCCTCCTAATTAAATACCAGCATGGGTACCAGGTGGTAAGCGACATGTTTAGCACATGTATTTACCCTGCTGCCAGATACAGGCTCCCTCCTTTTGGAAACTAACTGTAATAGTCATGAGTGCCACATGCAGGGAAAATAAATAAATAAATAAAACAAAAACTAAAAAAATCAAAGAAAAAAAAGAAAGGATTGACACATTCGTTTCAGAGCCGATGTGGTCCTCCCAGCAAAGAGATCACTGCATTTCCAGCCACGACCTTGGCCAAACGCCTTGTTCTGTTGGGAGCAAGTTCAATATACCCTTCAAATGATTACAGCTCTTTTCATGTATCAGTATTTTCCTTCTGAAAGCAAAGGCATCACCAGCAGAGGAATAACTAATATTGACACTGACAAAGTCAATCAGACACTAAGTCTGTCATTTTGGGGAAGGTTATGAAAAACGGGAGAGATTTGGGCCATTTTAGTCACCTAAAGAATTCACCAAAAAGCCAATGGGAACCTATCGCCTATCAGAAGTTAGTCAGGAAGAATCTGTCCTCCCACCATGAATCCCATGCAAGCCACGGTGTTGGCCATGACCATACAATGTGTCGTTCACCCAGCAAACACATCGTCCTTCCACTCAGCCTAATTCACAACAACGATCGTCACATTGGCTCACTTGACAACCTGGGAAGCAAACCAATGCTGCTTCTCCAACTCTCAAAGGAAACACATAGTCTAAAGCTGCTCACAAATGCATTGAGAATATTTAATCATGTGTTATGCTTAGCGTAGTCACAGATGCCTGTACAGGAAAGACAATTGGAAAGTAGAGCTAACCATGATAAATATGCCCTATTTGCAAACCTTTACAACTACCCAGTTTCCTCATCTAGAACAAAGCCTGACACAGCAAAGATCTGTAGGATGGATTAGAGTGTCCAAAGCAGCAGATGTGAATATTTATTACAAACTCTCTTCCAGGAAGTCTTTGCTGACAGAAGCACTGCATATGGATTTCACTTGCAGCCAGGCTCTCCAGGCAGTCGCTGGGATGACTTCTCCAGGAGCCAAATAAATGCCATTTCGCCTGGAGCCCTGACACCGCAACAGCTGGGCAGGGGGTTAATGTCACTTTCAGCCTCCTCAAAGCCATAACGAAGTGCTCGTTAAAAACAGAGAAGGACAGGAGGGAGACAAAAATAAAAGGAAGGCTTGGACAACTGCAGCTTGCCAGTGGCTTATGAGGAGCAACAGCAAATGGCACATCTCCCCACACCAGGGCAAGGGCTTGGGTGCAGAGGGCAGCCCTGGTGAGGAGTAGTGTCTCATCTCCCACGCATTTGGTGCCTACCACCCCGTGATGCATTGCTGCTGCTGGCTATGAGCACAGCAACTGCTTGCTCTGTAGCAGAAGGACGCACTGCAAATACAGGCAGAGAGGGGCGAGGAATGCACCAAATGAGCTCATGTTCCAACACCCATTGTGTCACCGCTGATCTACGCACCCATAACACTTTGCTCATTATAACATAAATTTACTCCCCCTTTCCTTCCACAAGGAGATGTTTCTTTTTGGGAACGAATTGTGTTTTATTGCTCTTTCAAGACGTTCTCCAATTAGGAAGCCAAACAAAATCTATTACATAATTGTCACGCAATGCCCTGCTTTGATGAAGGACGCTTCCTCATGCACTAACAAAGGCACTTTGATATAACACTCAGAGCAAGACAGAAGCCTGGAGATAACTGTTCCTCCATACACCTTCGGGTAAATTGTCAGGTGGGGCAGGTCTGTAAAATCCACTGCGCTCAGCAGGTAATGCAGAACTGCATCGAAATGAGCAGCTTCTGGTTAGAAGATGCAGAGCACCTCCAGATCTCAAACTCAAGGTTACAAAGACGTCCACCTCATGCAAAGCCGCTGTAGATCTGCTGGTACACCCACAGACCAGCAACGCGGGGAGCTAAACCCAAGCTCCAGCCCTGAGTGAGCTCATTCTTCCTCCTCCACCTGGCAGCAGGAGTGATGACAGAGCACATCGCCATGCCAAAGAGAGCCTACGGTAGCAGCCCTTGTACTAATTACATCTAATCTGTTGTTGCCCATTGCTAAAACAGAGGTACTAATTTTTCTGATGTACCCCTATTACGTCCTTAGAATAACATAAGCTCTGACCATCTGGTCATTTGCTTCAAAAAGCATGCAGTGAGTTAGAAAAGGCAGAGAGAAAAGCAGCAAAAGCGCCGGAAGGTATAAACAACTTCTGCGCAAGCAGTCGCTAAAAGGGATGGGGACTTACCCCAGCAAAAACATTTGTGCGCTACAATGTATTTGGCTCTTTATCTTTTCTCTCTATGCACACTTGCGCTGCAGTCAAGCCCTGGATGCTGCTATGTTTCCCTCTTAGGAACCCACAGAGGAATCCATTGCCGAGCCACCTACAAGGTTTAATAGCCCAGATTGTCACCCACGTGACGTGGACAAACCCCTGTCTGTTTTGGTCCCTTCCAACCCAAACTGTTCTGTGATTCTATGAATCCCACCCCACCTGGAAGCTGTGATGCAGTCCATGAAGCCGCCAGCAGATAGGACGTAGTATTTCTGGACATATCTTTTGGGATGCAACTGAATTTCCCAAGTGACCAGTGCCTCTCGGCTCCTTTTGTTTCCAGCATTACAGCAAGCTCCTGTTGCACATCTCCAGCCCCAGCATCGCCCAGAGAACAGGCTCCGTTCCCAGCACCACACGTTGCCTGGCCAGGCTACTACCTCCAGCCTGGCAGTGCCCTTTGCTTTGGGCATTGATGAATTCCTAAGGCAGTTCTGCTCTTTGGGCTGGAAAAATATTTGTGCCTCATAAAAGCAATCAGAGTCACCTGTGCCCTTTTATTCCTTGTACTAAAGACATATCTCAAATTGTTCTGAGAACAGAACTGGACCTTAAAATCAATTAGCACCTATGCTGCTACGTAAATACTATCAAAGCTAAAGCCACGTATGTAAATACAATACAAAACCCATCTTCTAATTTGAACTGGGTGCTAAATGTAAAATAGTGCTGGTACACTGAAGCAATGGAATTGGTGACTGCGTTTCTTCAGAACACAAAACCAGACAAGATTAATTTGCTGGGCTGATAGAACCGAATTACCTGGGGTAGAGGGAACAAGACCTGCACTTGTCAGAAGACAGCCCGACTATTTATATTCCATAAGGTCCTAATAGAAATTACAGCCACAATTACTGTCTTCTTTGTAAAATGAATTTTGAATGAAACCTTGCCAAGACGACATTCAACTGTGCTTTGCTGGAGACAGCGACACCTCTGGGTTGGGAAGGCAGAAAGAGAAGGTCAGGATGCAGGCACTGGGCTCCACGGTCAATAAATGCTGTTGGCCAAAGCCTTAAGATTTCACCTTAGCACCACTGCAGCTGGGTTACCCAACAGAGGGATGCTCTTGCTCAGATACAGAGCAGAACAAGGAAGGAGAAAGGCAGAGAAGTCACCTGCCTGTAGCAGCAGCAGTGACAGCCAGAGTAAGGGATGCTGGATTTGGGCAATTGCTTCCAATACAATCATGGCCACTATTTTAGGCTTTATCGCAGATAATTCAGACGTAGTGACTTTGCCAATTTAAAAATACTTAGGCTGCCTAACTGTAAGCAAAGCATTCATCTTCAAAGATGCAAGCCCAGTTATTTCTTGATTCATTAAAATTATGATCTCGCATGGATTTAAGATGTTCTGTTTAACATAACTGCATAGAGAAGCCTGGGACCATTACTGACGGCAGAGATGAAATAATGTATCAAAGAATGAAAGAAAGAAAAGCTTTGATCAATAGGGAAATGATTTTTATACACATCAGAACCAATTTAAAGAATTCTCTAGGATCAATTTAGATAGACAGAAATGCTTCTCAGCATTTATTACCTGTGGAGGGAATATTGATCCCATTCATTGATTTCTCCTATGTGCATAGAGCAGCATCTGGTTTTGGTTCTGGTTTTTGTTTTGAAAAGAAAGATGCCCCAAAATGAAAAGCATCAAGAAACAACTTATATTTTAAGGACTTCCATTAATGGTTCAACCAGCGTCATTACTCAGAACTTCTCAGCTCCAGCCCAGAAGAGGCACATGATTGTTAGTCAATACAGAGAAGGGTTTTGCTGAAACCATGCTCACCATGGGCTACTAATTCCTTAATTTTCTTCAAGGAATCTTTGCTCAGGATAATATTAGAAATCAGGCACTCAGCCCTCCTGGATTACACACTCCCTCTGCTCGAGTACCTTTAGTCATCAGTGGAGCGGCAGCCACGTGCACTGACACAGCAGTCACCCAGCCCAGGGGGTCTCTGAGGGTCAGAGCACCTTCCTGCTGCCTGTAAAAGGTACAACACCCCAGTCCCTGCCTCAAACAGTCTGCAGTCTAAGCTTAATTTAAAAAACAAAACAACAACCACAACAACAAATGCAGAAAATAGATCAGGGAGGACAAGGCTACAGGCAATTATGAGCTTAATTAGCCATGATACTGCTGCCTTGCCATAGCAAAATGTTTTATGGGCATCCTGGCAGCAGCAGATGACTGAGTCTGTAGTCAGGTCTATGCACCGCACCATGCAGAGGTACTCAGATTGATGATGCACTGCTCCCCATGCTCAGTGATATCAGGAACACGCAGCACACCCAGAGCATCCCCAGTCAACAGGACCTGCTGCCCAGCCTGGACACAGCACAGCACCACAGCAGCCTTCCGACCTCCCTGTGCTGTGGCAGAACACCCACTGGGATGCTGGGACGCTCACCTGGGGAGCAGGAGGAAATCACGGAGAGGCTCTGCAGCAGCTCATGAGCTGGCACACAGTCTGACTTGGGGCGAAGACAACGCATTAACACTGCAGAACCCTTGGAAGGGTGGAGAGAAAGGCAGATGGGAAGGTTTCCAAACGCTACAGTCTAAGATTCTTCATGCAAATGTTAGCATGCTTGTCTAAATAAGAGTAAATAAAACGTTTAACAGATGCTGCAAACTATGATTGCAGCGGCTGTAGATAAAACTCTTCATTACTGTCACACCATGCAGAATGTTATTTACCAAGCAACCAACTTCACCATACGATAGATGTTCTACTTGTTTGGGGTTTTTTTTTGGTTCTATAAACAGCTTTCAACAAATACAGCAATTATTTCTCGTCTTCCAAATGCACACTATGTTCTGCTTAGGAATGCACTTTTTTTAACGTTGTTCCAAGTCTTCCAATCTCAACTGGGAATAAATCCTCCTCAATATTCCCCTCCTGGAAATGACAGCAACCTCCTCCTCCCTTTGCCTCCCCACTGTGTTTGTTTGCGTCTCTCCTGGGAGAGGACAGAAGAACAATCTTGAGCAGGCTGTAATTCGCTTTAATATTCCTAATAAAGGAGACCAAAAGGCAAGCTGGGAAAGAGAGAAGAGGTCCAGCAATCTGCTGATATAGGGTTTTCATATATTGGTATCACAACAAAAACCTTTTGCCATTCTTTAGTGTAATGACTTTTTTCCCTTCTCTGAGCTATTTAAATAGGCAGACATTTGGCAAAGCATGTTAGAGAAAATAATCACAGAATCACCTAATCATAGGGGTTGGAAGGGACCTCCAGAGGTCATCGAGTCCAACCCCCCTGCCAAAGCAGGTTCCCTACACCAGGTCGCACAGGTGGGCGTCCAGGCGGGTCTTGAATATCTCCAGAGAAGGAGACTCCACAACCTCCCTGGGCAGCCTGTTCCAGTGCTCCGTCACCTCACCGTAAAGAGAATAATAATCTCAGAATGCACTTAAACTCATGACTCACCTCATGCAGGTGAAGTCATTCAAATTCAGTAATCATCTGCTTAGACGATGGTAGGATCAGGAAATTGAAAAGAGATTCATCGTGGCAAGGGTAGGTTATAGTACCTGGTCTTGTAATGAACAAATTCACTATTATTTGGCAATAACTAGATCTGATAAAAAGAAAGGCAGCTTCACATACTGGGTGGCGGCACATAATGCAGGTTTCTTAGACCCAAGTATTTAAAGAAGGCAATAAAAGAAAAGAAAGTGCTGAGAAGTTCCTTAGTCAAATTGCTCGATGTAAGTTGGCAAAGGCAGAAGGTGATTTCCTTGGAAGACAGAAAAACCCAAGTTGCCTGTGCAGCGTGTTGATAGAAGCCTGTGTGTAGAGATCTGCCTTGGATGAGATGTAAGTGTGCAGCAGGATATGGCCGTGTGCATCTCCCTTCAAAGAGCAGGGCTGCGGAGAGATGGTTGGCCAGCAGGCACTGGGGACTTCTCTTAACTTCTTACTGGGAGAAAAATGTGACCAAGATGAAGGGGCATTATTTCCAGAGCTTAAACAGATCTCAGAACTCGACAAATCCTTTTTCAATCAAAAAATCACCAGAATGTCACTTATAGCAAAGAAAGCGTTTATCTGACAGAAGAAAATCCTTCATATAAAAGAACCTTAAGCTTTTTGTAAGGATTTCTGGACCCGGACCATTACTGTAAAGCTCCCTTTCAGCTGGACTTGAGCTTGTTTCTATTTGATTTTATTCGGGCTTTTGGTGGCATTTGGGATTTTGAAAATAGTTTTAAAACAAAATAGAAAAGGCAGAAACTTTAGGAGCAGAGTCTTCGAGATGTCAAAATCCGTTTGGAAGAATTCAAGGAACTCTTGGATACACTCAGAAGATATTAAAAAATAATATAGTAAGAACGAAAGGGTAAGAGAATCTCCATCTTCTGTCCAGAACTGGACTTTCTCTCTTGAAAATTTCTCCCAAGGGAGAATGCATACAAATAGATTTCAGCGTTAACCTATGCAATCTTTATGTGGGCACATCTTCAAGTCAACGTACCTTGAGGAATAAAGCAAGATGAGGAGCAAGGCAAGATGGCACTCTGGCAGCAATCCTTGGGCTGCTTCCAAGTTGGGACCTCGGTCCCGCTGAGCTCTTGGGACATCTCAGATTGCAGAATACAGTGTTTGGTGTTCACACCCCCATGGAAGGGGACCGTGCCCAGCAATGCAGGCACAGCAGGGAGCTGGCACTGTCACGACCTCCTCAATTCTTGCTGGTGGAGCAGCTTCAGAGAAGGTGACTTCAGTAACACTAAAATCTTTTTCTGAACAACAAGTTTTTCTCTTCTCTTGAATGTCTACATCAGAAGCAGCACATCCACGACTGTACTGCATGTAATGCTATCTCTGTAATACATTAGCTGGTTTCTAGCTGTTTCAAGAGTCTGAGAAGAAAAATACCATCGCTCTTACTTTAAATAAAAATTTTCATTTAAAATATAAAACTTACTGATGGGTTAACTCAGAAAAATTAAGTTACAGCAAAACTGCTGTCACCACAAATTGAAATTTATTCTGGTTTCTGCTACAAGTGAGATCCCTGAATATAGATTTTAGTGTGAAAACATGCTTTCCTCTGAACTTCCTACTTGACTGCAAAGTATGCATTTTGGGCATCAATATATGTCTCATTTTTAAGTGTTCAGTGGAGCTGAGAAACACATAAAGACAAGAATTCCAAGCATGCAGGAACCGAGCTCTGACTAATGGAAACACCGCTTTAAAGGCATTCAGAGAATATTAGATAACCCTTTATTAATTTTCTATTCTTTCTCCTTCCGCTCTCTCTATTTTCAGGTGCCTGCAGCCATTCAGTTAAAGCCTCTTTGGTCCTCCTTCCTTTCCCAAACGATGAGATGGATAGGCTTATGTTACGGAAGAGGAGACCTGGATGCGAGCAATGATTTATTTTTCTCTTGCATAGCTGTGCAGCATTCTTTCCATTAACTCAACAGGAGTGACCAGATGCATAATAGCTTTCTGACAAAGGGTGGGAGTCATCTCATCTACCCTTGCCATCCCACAGCAGAAATGGAGAGTAGTTCGTTCCCATGGGCCCCAGGTGAGCAGAATCCAGTGAGAAAAACTTAATTTTCAATGAAACTCACCCACTGATTTCAGACATCTATCACAAGTGACTGCGCACTGCCATGGAGGGACTCGATATATCTCATCTGCAGACAGCTGAGGCAGGGGGAGAGATTTAAATCCTGCTTGAAACCTGCAAATGGGCAGCTCAAGAAAATTTGAGAAAGAAATAGAAAGAAATTCCCTAATCGCTTTGATGACAGACTGGTGTATGCCAGAGCTGCTGATTGTGACTAGGCATTTGTAGGCGCCCCAAGGCACGTAAAAGCTGCTGAAAGTCACACTTATATAGGCAATGACCACTATTAAACCCAATTCTTAATGAACTGGTGCAATTTTCATGCTGTGGCAACAATCCATAATCTAAGTAGCATTTGTAACAAAGCAGATCCTATGCACAGTCAGTGCTTTGTAATCCTAATAGCTCCAAGACAATGGACTCATCTCCACTATACGTCCAAGCTTATTGAAAAGGACTGTAATTAACATTTCCTTTTTTCAAAATAATAAAAATAAAAAAAAAAAAAAAAAAAAAAAAAAGCAAATAAGATCAGGAAACACTTCAATTTTGTCCTTAAAGCTCGTTGTTATCACTACTATTTCAAACTAGGAGGATGATGTTTTGTCCACCAAGATGCTTCCCCTCCCCAGAAGCCTCTCACTTAGCCTGAGGTTTCCCTGATAGCTCATCCATGCTCTGCAGGATCCACAGCTAGCCCCGTGGCCAGCCTGAACAACTTACTTCACTTGTAGGTAGCCAGAAAGGTGGTTCAACACCATCCTTAGGCTTCACCAACTTCAGCTCTCCCAACTCATAAGTTGGTTTATTTTCATCTTTTTCTAAGCTTGTCTAAATTAAAATAATGTGATTTTTAATCCTCTCTTTCCCGGTGTTTGCTCAGTATCTAGTACAACAGAGCCCTCAGATGCTGCCTGCGCTACCCTGATAATTCAAGTGAAACAGAGCATTACAGAGCGACGAGCTTCTTTTTTCCACATTTCAACTAAGCAGTATTTTACCATGATAGTAAAAACAGACACACAGTAAGGGTACGAAAACAAAAAGAAAAACCAGACGTAGAAAAACAGGCTCAATAAATTCTTTACCGACTACAAAAGCTCAAAGAATTGACTTCTAACATAAGCATGTTATTGTCAACAGCGGCATCTCTATTAGGCTTGTTCCCTTTCCTAAACATTCCTATTACTGTCATTTCTCAGCTTTGTCATATTCACTGCCTTGACAGCACAGACACTACGCTGTACAATCTGTCAGAGAGGCCAGCTGATTTCCTCCGTCTTCTGACACTTGCAGGTCTTTAATATCAGGCTGTCAGAACGCCAAAGAGAAAGGCGTGTGCTTCCTCCTCCGGTGCTGCTCCCGTGACTGCCAGCACACACACTTTAATCATTAGCCTTACACTGCCACAAAATCCTGGCTTTTGTGCCCTTGGAGTCCCGTGCTAGAAAATGCTGCTGGCAGAAACCTAGGGCAGAGGTGCATTGGTCAAATGAATTCTTTACGTTCCACAAAGCTCATCTAGTTTACTTTCTGAAACTTTCTTTTCGTGACTCTTTTTAAGAGGGGAGCTGCAGTAGGTGTAAGCCTCATTCAGTGACAGGTGAAACTCAGCTGCTTAACATAGACCTCTCTGCACCTGGACCGTTTGTAGGTCTCCTGCTACAGCAGATGGGCAGCACCATTTTCTGCAGTGTGCTACTTCTTTGATCCAGTATGAAACCAAGAGAGAACAGGAGCCCAGACCAGTCAATGGCCTGAGGCACTGACGGCACTCACTGCATGGGTGGAAATTCTGCATTCTCCATCCCTGGAGGCATTCAAGGCCAGGCTGGATGTGGCTCTGGGCAGCCTGGTCTGGTGGTTGGCGACCCTGCACGTAGCAGGGGGGTTGAAACTAGATGATCAGTGTGGTCCTTTTCAACCCAGGCTATTCTATGATTTTCTGACTCTATGATTCCTTGCTCTGGTCCCCCAGTGCAGCAGAATGAACTAGTGCCCAGACCCATAACTACGAGTTAGGTCTTTCTGAATGTGTTCTGTTACAGCATCACACTTTGCATACAAAAGAAATAAAAAAGCTGGTAAAGGAGATTTGGGGCCCACAGATACCATACAATCTGCAGGTCTGCAAGAAGCAGGAGCATGCTCTATGCAAAGCACCTCCCTTCAGATGGCCTGAGTCAGTAAGCTGGTAGAAACCATTGCTAGATACTTGTCTAGCTTCTCAGGGTCCGTATTGGTGCCCAGAGGGTTCTGATTCATGGAGAAGAATGAAAAACGATCTAAGCCTTCAGCACTCGTATTGCCAAGGAACAATTGCTGCAGGAACCTACCTTCATAGGCACAAATCCACCAGCAAGTGCAGCAGTGAGACATGGCACCGAAGCAGAGGACAGGCTTGGAGACAGCTCCAGCAAGAGCCTTGCTCCCTGCACCACTCCGCATTTCATTTCTCCATGCACTGCTCTCTGACTGCGATGCAAAGCAATAGCCCTGCTTTGTGCAGCTTATCTTCTCGGGCTGTCTGGGGCAGGACTCTTACAGCCTGCCCAGCAGAGCCTCAAAGCATTATTTAAAAAGTCATAAATAATAACAAAGGCGTTTACTGCTGTGAGTCAACAGATCTCCTGGCTATATGTGAGCACAAGGCATCGACTGATATCGGAGATAACACACAGCGTCACTACCCTGGGCTGCCCCACTCCTCCTGCTGCCAAAGTGCTCACCTCTCGTCCAGTGATGGCTAAATAATGGAAGGAAACGTGGCCCGGCTGCTGCTGCTTGCAGTAATGAATGCTGCTGTCGAGTGTAACAAATGTCGTATGTCACGGAGGCATTTATGACACTAATACTGAAGCACTGGATAGCATCCAATAACAATCTATGGAGAGGTAATGGGACGTAGCTGCGGAGTGTTGAAAAGGGATCCAAAGCTAATACAGTTCTTACAGTATCAGGTATATGCAAAATATCCCGTAACACCACGCTCAAGTACTAGTAAAAAAAAACCACCAAAAATGCACATTGTATGACACATTACAGATTTCGCAGATTTATAGTGCTTCAGATGCAGCTCCCTGCCAAGGTTTTAGGAAGGGTTCACACTTCTGACAGTTTTACGGCATATCTTATCCATTAAATGCTGGAAATATAGGAATTGTGTTTCATTTGTTGTCATGGATCGGCACATTACTGCTTTTATTCAAAGCCCAAACATTTCTAATTCTTTATGGAATATTCATCCATTGCCTGAGAAGTCACCAGAGGTCTGAAAGATTATGGCTCAGTCCCTGCGGTCTGAATGGTCAAGTAACAGCTTCAAAAAGAAACTCACAGAGTACAAGAATATCCTGAGCTGGGAGGGATGCACCCCAGGGTAGGGTTGGCCCTTCTGGCTCCCGGGCAAACAGCTGACACTGAAACACATGCCATCATCAGAGCCCCCAGATCCCTATCCTGGGGCAGCTCTCTAGCCACCCATCCCCTTGTCCGTACATAGAGCCAGGGCTGCCCCATGGGTACAATTCATCACAGGCTCTTGGTAAACTTCATATTGTTGCATCTTCCACAGCCATTCCATTGCGCAAGACTAAATCACAGGTCAGAGAATCACAGTATGGTTTGAGTTGGAAGGGACCTACAAGACCATCGAGTTCCAACTCCCCTGCTGAACAAGGTCACACAAAGACCTCTGCAAGGTCTCCTTGAAATGGAGTGGCTCAAGATCTCCTCCAGGTCAGTGTTATTTGCAGACATAGCATGCACTCCAGCCATGCATCCAGATGTTACCTCTAGATCACACCTTGCCTTTACAGAGAAGGCGCTTCATCCTGTACAGATGGGTGTGATTTAAAAGGCTCAGAGAACATCTCCGTGACCAGTGGAACATCCCTGGCAACAAGTGACATCAGCTCGGGCAGCTCCAGCCCGGCCTTGGGCACTGCACGCTCATGTCACAGTGCCCACACAAGGGCGTCATGGTGACACCTGAGCATCTCCCACCAGAACCCCCAGGCAGTGCCGGCGGATTCCCCGTGCCAGCAGGCAGGGCGGACACTGGCTCGCTGCACAAGTGGGTGCGTGCTCAGTCTTTGTTCAAACCAGACAGGAGACACTGAAATGGAGGCATCAGCTGCAGAAACAGCTTCTGCTTCTGATCTGGAGGAGCTGTTTGAGACCTCAGCCTCCGCTTCCATTGACCCAGCAGCTCAGGAACAAACACCAGCTGGTCATGCTGCTGGAACACCAACAGTGGAACTGAAGGACTCACAAACGCTTCCCGATGAAGAGGAAACCAAAGGTTTCCCTCTCAGCTCTACTGAGGAAGGTGCTGGCCAAGCCAGTGTCTTCTCACCCCTCAGCTTCCCACAGAAACTCTGGGTACTGGCTGAAAGTGACCAAGTGAAGAGCATCTGGTGGGGGCACGCAGGAACCTGCCTCGTGATCGAGGAACAACTGTTCATGGTGGAAGTCCTGGCCAAGGAAGCGCCTGTGAGAGCATTTGGCTGTACAAGCATGAAGAGCTTTGTTCGCCAGCTCAACCGCTACGGTTTCACCAAAGTGCCGCAGGACTTGGAAAGATTTCCGTCCCTTCCTGAGCTTCAGGCTGAGGAACAAGCCACTGCTGCTCATAGGAAGGTAAGGGTATCGATTGGTCCCCAGACAAACCGGCCCTCACAATAAGCTCACACGATATCTTGTCTCAGGACTAAAACCATTTGTTTGGTGATACGCAGCAGGCGGCTCAGCACCACACAGTCTTTCATTCACTTTTCCCCTTCCCAGAGGGATAGAAAAGAGAATCAGGAAAAAAAGGAGAACTTGTAGGTTGAGATAAAACTATTTACGAAGAGAGAGACAAGGAAAAGGATAATAGTTATGCCTATAAATCTGTATATATGAATGAATATAACAAGCAATTGCTCATCAAACCTCAATCCAAATCTCAGCTTGCTTCTGAGCAGTGTAAGAAAGCCAGATGAATTCCCTCCCCAAGATGCATCCCGCATGATGTCATAGAGCATGGAATAGCCCTTTGGCTACTTTAAGTCAGATGACCCAATGATTTTCCCTCCCAGTTCCTTGGGGCTTTTGCTGTAAATGGTCTTGCCTCTGCACAGCACTGCTCAGCAGCAAGCATAGACATCAGTGTGTTACCAACACTGTTTTACTCCTAGAAGCAAACCATAACATCATAACAGCACTCTGAACAATACAATTCCATCTCAGCTGAAATTAAGACACCCATAAGCCTTGTTCATACCCACATTTGCCCTTAGCCATGAGAAGCCCTAGTTCCTCTATCTAGCAGTCCCTCAGCCCAACACTGACATCACCTAACTCTTCTCCTTTACCTTTTGAAGTTACTCCTCTACTCCTGCCCACTCTTCAGGAGAGATGACCCAGGGCTGCTGGAGGACTGCAAGCGAAGAGAGGCCCGGAAGAGAAGAACCGTGGCTGCATCTGGCCCTGCCCTGCAGGAGGCTCTGAATGAGAGCCCCCAGAGGAGCAGCCCAGGAGCCCAGCCCACGCAGGGAGCGACTGCTGGGACAGAGAGGAGCCTGCAGGCAGCAGAGCCACAAGGCATGCAGGCAGCGGCAAGCATGGGGCCCCCGCCAGCCAAGCTTCCCAAGACAGACAGCCCTGGGACCCCAGCAGGCACTGCTCACAGCCTGCCAGGCCCTGCGGCAGCACCAGCGCCACAGCAGTGCCAGGCTCTGCCCTGCTCCATGCTGCCTCCGAGCAGCAGCCCGATGCTAGGTGCCACTTGTGCTCCTTCAGCGCACGGCGCTCTGCCCCTTGTGCTCCCCACTTGCACACCTGGCTCTTCTCAGCAGGACCTCTCCCAGGCCCCAACAACACCACAACTGCAGGCTCCCTGGGATGCCCTGCCTTTCCTTAGCTTCTGCTTTGCAATGGCCATGAGGGCAGCGGCCACGATGATGCCACCGGACCGGCAACCCCACACAGCCCCGCACTGCCCAACGTGCAGCTGCAGCCAGCACCAGGCAGATGCCGGCCATGGGATGGCCCCGTAGTGCTGGACCCACTGCACGCAGCACCACAGCAGCCCCCACTTACTTGCTCCTAGTTTGTTGCCCATACATACATAGTTCTGGAAATAGAATTTTTCAGTAAGTAACATTCTTATTTCTCATGTTCCTTTGTTTACATATTTACCTGTTTATTTGATTAATGTTTCTGGATATAAAATGTTTCAATAAGAAATTTCTGGTGTTGTCTTTGTCCTTTTAGTCTGAGTTCAAGCATTCCAACAGCTTTCAAGTCTGGTTCTACACTTTCTGCAAAGTTAAGATGATCGGGATTGAGGTTTCAATTGCAGCAACGGCAAGGAGAAAAACAGCCACCACTTTCATATACAAACTCTGGATCCCAGATATATATATCCAAAGGTCTATGCAGATTCCTCTCTGCCATTCCTTGTACAGTGCTGATAGGCTTGTTAGGGAGGCAGGTTTTTTTCACAAGAGCTTTAGCAACCTAACCGAAGTAGCTAGGCCAGCATGCATAAATGCAATTTCAACAGGCTCTTTTAAACAGAACCTTTTCCCAAAATTGTTTTTTCTGTAATTGAAAAATGTCTTTCAAATGGAACCACTTAGCACAGCTCTGAACTGTATCCAGAACGGTCATAAACTGCTGCACATAGGCTAAGGGCCAAGATTTTAACTTCAGATATCAACGCATTAGCGGATGCCAATTCTCCAACAGTGAAATCTGGCCTAATATGCTTGATATAAAGAGTTTGTTTCTTTATTCTCATTTCTGCTTGCAAAATCAAGGGAAGCACTTAAAGCAGAGCTCAGATGAAATACTCCTTGAGAAAACTCACCATGAAAACTCTATCCAAGCACGCTCTGCTCTGCTTCAAGCTCAGGAGCGAGCCTTCACCAGGCTCCCTTGCTCTTCATAGCCCACAAACAGAACAAGAGCCGGAACTTCAGCTCCACCTCCTTCCAGCCACACTCCTTCCATGACATTGCCCATGAATGGCCTTGCCTAGCTCTCACGACCTCATTCACATAGAAAGTCCTATGCTGAGAAGTTTGTTTTTGCACCGTAACAATCCGTGGTTGAATCACTGATGAAATCCGAGGCCCTAAAGACATCAAGTCATTGGAATAAGTAGCATGAGAAAATCATTTAACTCTCACTATCTGTGGATTAACATAGAATTCATGGGATTCTTTTGTTATTATAAATGCAGTTTAAATTCATCTTCTGATCCATTCTATTAAAAAGCAATTATGGCAAAAGCGCATTAACTAAGAAGCGGTTGCACAACGCGGAGACAGAACCAATCCATGACTTCACTACTATACATTCACGTGGAGGTGACTGAATAACTGCTTTTAGTTTGATTTAGAAGCTGAGCTGCAGGAAGTAGAAAGAGCATCGGTGATGCAGGTGCCCTGTGCACAACATCAGCAAAGCTTCTGCAGGTTTCTCCCGGCCTGGATGCCGATGCTTTTCAGGAAATCTGGAATTATGATTTCAAGGCTTTAAACAGCAGCTTTTCAACTCGAAACTAAATTAGGAAGAAAAGAAAAGAAGCCCATGGATTGTTGTGGATGCTAAAGGGAGATTCTGCCCCAAAATTAAAATCACATTTTTCCGTAGCACCTGAAGACCAGCGACACAAATACTTAAGTCAGTGCAATGTGTTTAGCATTGGATCTGAATGAACAAAAGAAATCGATGGTAAACTCAGGATTAAGGACCTGAATCTCTTTCTGAGAACATTAAATCAAGCCAGTAAACCTGCTTTTGAAATTCTCTTCGTGCTACACGGATCAGTTCTCATCACACAGACTGCCTCAGTAGGATTCATGAGGTAAGACTTTAATTCCTCTGAAAGGCACAGGCATATTACAAACGGTTAGCATCATCCATTGCCTGTACATGCCATTTGTAGACCCATTTGTCTTCCGCACAACTGTATTTCAATCTTATTTTCATTAGTTACTTGTACTCTTTTTGGATTAATTATGAAATGAAAAGGAGTACATTTATACACAACAGAGATGAAAAGCTGGCAAATGGAGGAGCGTAATCCACTCCCTGGCTCTCAGAACGAGCTATAAATTCACACCAGCTGCAATTTGCCACCTCTATCTCAGTTCAGTTCCTCCAGCTTTGCTGGTCTGAAAACAGAATGTGGTCCCCCCAGCTTTGCATTGCATACTGGTATTCTTCCCTCCCCAAAATTCCATGTCACCACTTCAAAATCTGGGTACACAAAACCCGTAGTTGTTGTTCTACAGCTTGGCCTAGATTTTAAATACGAGAACAATCAAAAAGAAAGAAGTCTGAGGAGAGATTTCTTCATGCATACCGATTGCCTCTTACACCTCAGCTCACTGTGACTTCATAGTAAAGGAAAGTGTAGAAACCTGAAACAATTTCAGATTAACCTGGTTGCATCTGGACTGGTAAATGATTTTTAAGTGCGAAATATCAATTAAGAGGCATAAACTGCTTCAATTGCTTCCAGAGAAGAGGAACATTCTGTCTGGAGGCGTAAAGGATTTGGTTGAGGGACCAAAGACCAACTACAGAGCTGCGTCATTGAGAAAGAAAGGATTCTAAACAACGGTCAGCCGAGATCTCCCCTGGGGGACAGTGCCATGGTGTTCCTGCAGCAATGATGGCTGGTTCCCACTGATTTCCAGAATGCAATGTAAAATGGAATTGGCTGATTGATACCAGCCATTAGAAGAGCAGCTAGGCAGCAGCAGGAAAGAGTTAGGAAAAATGGCTTGCCAAGTAAGTGCTGTGATATCCCGAGATGAAGCATGAAGCTGTCTGCCCGTATGTTCTTGCCATCACTTCACAATTCAGCATTCTCATTTCCCTCCCATCTATTCTGCAATTTCACGACAGAGTAAAACAAAGACAATGTTGTGAATGCACCTGATTTGCCTAAAGAACGGAGATTCGTTTTTACTCATCTCGTTTGTATGTGAATGAACTCTACCAGCTGCATTTATATTGCCTAGTTTGCACAGTCTGGGGCCAACCGGAATGGTTTTAAGTAAGAGTTATTAGTTTAGCAGGTGAAGGTAATTCACCGACTACCTGAATTGTTTAGGCAAATTCCCCGTACTACCAAAGCTTTTGCTTCTCATACGCTTCCGCAGTTTATCTATAACTCTCTAAAATGCACGTCCAGCATCATTTACTGCATACTCACAGCTGGAAATCCACAGCTGGGTTTTAAAATCACGGCATCAGAGGCAAAATACCAGCAACATCGAGTCCCAAGAGTCATCTCTGTCTGCTCCCACCACTGCCAAGCCCCAGATTTCTGATCTTAAGGGCCTGATGGAGAATAAATACATGTTTTGTGTTTCATTTATCTCTACGTTATTAAACCCTGTTTGTGCTTCTCCCAGATATGTGTAACGACGTGAACTTATTTCACGCCACAACGGATCGTGTCATCAAAAGTCATTATTCCCATTGGAAATGCCGTGGTTGCTTGCAGGCTTGGGAGCATTCGATACTCCTGCCTCAAGATTCTGTGACGGGAATGAAATTCACAGTACGTAGGTAATTACATCTGGTCCTACACTGTGAAGATACAGGCACTCAGAGCCAAGCATGTCAATACCCTGTGTTTATATTTTTGCAAGATAGGAGAAATTCAATTTTATTCAGCTATCTCCCAGTGACTTTCTGCAACTATGTATCAGCAGATTTTTTTTCACTTTTTTTTTTAATTTTATTTTAAAGATAAATTGCATGGTGCGCTATCAACGATACTTCGAATTTAAGAATAGAACCTATTAGTCTGTCACTCTTCCAGAGACACAGACCTTGAAGAGTCTGAAGAAGCAGCCTTTATGTGACAGCATAATAAGGATGTCAGGCCCCCTCCCTCCTCCCCAAATCTTCTTGAACGACATTTTCCCCAGCAAGGAAAATTAATACACTTCAGAAGTTATAAAGTGCAGGAAAATGTACATCAGCCATCAGCATGATTGTCTAAAATGAAGCAGTGTGGAAACCACATTCTTAATCAACTTTCCTAAAACGTCCCTCTGTCTTTTTCTAAAAAAAGAAGGAAAAAAAAAAAAAAGGAGAAAAAAAGCTTCATCATGCTTTTACTGTGTAGCATTAGATTTGCTAGTGAAGTGTGGAATATTTTTCTTCTTACGTTATTAAATTTCAAAGACACGCTCCTTAGGGCTTGTCTTAAGTCTGTCATCTGCGCTGCTCGTAAAGACTCTTACCACTTGGACAGCTCCATCCCTCCCTGCAGATCCCACCGGCAAATCAATCACAGCAGCCCGGCCTCTGCTCCAGGCAGGCTTTCTCAGCATGCCAGAAAATGTTTGTATTTCATCACCGCTTAGCTGGCTTTTGTCATTGCTTGAGAGTTGTCTGTATCGCTTAGCGAGATAGGGACAGGCACAAAGGGGTTATCTCCTTAGTGTCAGAGGCAGCGCGCTTCTATTATTGGAAGGCAGCAAAGAGAGCTGAGGTATCTTGGAAAGGATGGGGGAAAGTTACCACATTTAACTAGGGCAAAATATAAGAAAAAGGAACAAAGAAAGTGAAAGTGGAGATGGATACAAACGAGAGGGAACGATAAAGGATTAAGGAACATGAATCAAGAGAACGTTGCGGCAACAGGAAAAATAAACGTGCTATAAAAACAAATTGAGGCAAAAGGAAACAAAATGAAACAAAGCCAGCAGTTTCAACTTAAAAATAAGAAGCAAGAATCATCATTGATGTTCTTCTCCCCGCCAATACCCTCTATACTGTTTTCGAGCTGTGTGTAGAGAGGAATATGTAAATTAATGCCCAGTTGTTGAAGAAAACTAAAGGCAAGCATCAGTTCAGGGAGAAAAGCACCATTTCTGACTTGCTGATGGTAGGAAGCTACACTTGCTGTAGCTTTCTAAGGACCCCGCAGAGGGTCAAGCATCTGAGCAAGCAGAAATCAGATGTCCTTGACAATGACTCACACAAACTAAAAGGATAAATATTCCAAGCACTTGGGTGTTTGTGTCACTGAGCTATCTGTTTTCAAGGAAATAGGAAGACTTACCTAGGAAGCCAACTTCCTCAACAGGGCATAGGGCGTGTGATGGAAAATCAGAAACTAGAGGAGAAGTCTGTGAGCAAGCTATGGGACCACCATTACATCAGGGATGTACCCAAGGGCTGCACCCAGGTTTGGCATCTGGCAAGTGAAGTATAGGAAGGTCTAGGAAGGTGTTAAAATGGCTAAAATCTGAGGTTACAACGTTTCAGAGCCAACACAGCAGCAGAACAACTGCCAGCACCAACTGCAGACCTAAGAGGCCCTCAAACACACAGCTGAATTGAACCAAGCAGACCCAGGAGCATCTTTGGAGAAAAACTGAGAAATGCTGGATCCAACTGCCTGAGTGCAGAGGCATAGCTTCTATGTATTTCAGAAGAACCAACTGGTCAGAGGAAAAACAAACACTGCATTTGCATTGTATTGGAAGCTGAGAAGGCAACTGGTAGTCGGTAGTAGCCGAAAGCACTGCCAGTTTCCTGACCAGCTCCCTACAAAGTAAGACAAACAGAGAAGATGGATGACGATGTCCCTAGCACTGAGCAATAGTCTTTGCTACACAAATCATGTTATTTTGTGTTTAGAGGAGGAAGTGTAGTTGTACCATTACAAGAACTGCTGACAGCTTCTGTTATTAATGTTCCCACGTGTGTCTCCTGCCATCTGTGATGGGCGGAAGATAGTGATCTGCAGGCAGTTAGTGATCTGCACCAAAGTTAGTTCTCCTGACTATTACTTAATGAAAAGGCACATTTTTCTGAAGATCAGATCTGTGCTCCTTGGCGGCTCTTAAGAATGCTCTCGATACAGAACTGTGGCCCTCTTTGCCAGGCTACAGCCCCTCTCTTCATTTCAATTTAGTGTTTGTCCAGGAAACCTGACGTCTGCGTAACCACAAATGGATGTGCCAGGAGACAGCGGGGTTGCTCTCCCCTCAGCCTTCACTCCGTGGGCTTGTCTACTACAGCTTTTGCTAGAATTGCAGTTTAGACTGTGCTGGGGTTAAACACTTCCATTTGTTTTCTTTATTTTTGCCATTTCATGGTGTTTTTTTTTTCTTCCAGAAGAATATGTTAGTCATCCAAGTTGGAGCTATGAAAGCAGACCCAGATTTCCTGCAGCAGCCATCCAGACATTTCAAAGACTCAACTTGAAAACTGATCAAAAAACCCCAGAGCAAGCTGCAAGATGACTTGGATTTCTTGATAAATCTATAGAACCCAACTGGCGCAGAGCTTGATGATTGCTCCAAGCATTTCTGCAAGCACAATGGAAGAGGCAAGCATGGAGAGGACTAAATTTCAGTGACAGGTCAGGTGCCAGCAGAGGTGGCTTTGCTGGCAGGCTAGTTAGGGCTCCAATTTATCCAACATAATGAACACACTTTCTCTCTCCATTCTAAAACGAAATTAGAATCTGTCTCTCAATAGAAAAGTTGCTCAGTCCTCTAATTTACAGTCTGCTAAATACACAAAACGTATTAAGCTTCATAATGTTTGTACTAAGGGTCTAATCATGCTAAAAATTGTGTCTTTATAGAAACCTTCAGGCGCAACATTGCAAAGTGATGGCTGGATTTGCACCTGCTTTGGCTGCTCTCAGAGCTAGCATTAAAGAAACTCACTCTGGAACAGGAATAGATGATGTCAAACCTTTCTTAAATGAAAGAAATGAAGGGTTTTGAAAGTAAAGATGAAGAAAATTGGCCAGAATTTTTGTTTTTTTTAACCTTCTGAAATAAATAAATACAAATATTTTCCACTCTTTGTTTATGAGGGAAGGCGAAAAACATCACTGTAAGGTCAATTACTGTACACAAAAGTGAATTATTGACAGTGCAGGAAACCCTTTCATCAGTTACTGCAGACTGCTCTCAAAACAACGGACCCTGTACTGAATTACATTATGCTAATTAATTTTCAAAGAACATGTAGGGTGGTAACACTCAGAAAAAATGAAAGTAGGCAATAAAGTTTCTTTCCTGAGATGCACTTGACCCTGGAAAGAGCACAAGGTGACCAAGGCGGGGGGTGGGGAGGAAGGACAGCCCAGCTAGCCAAGTTGTCTTACAGAAGCTCAGCCTATGACTGTACTACTGCATTTGCCTACCATGTTATTTTAATCACATGTACTTACTGACAAACAAAAGCAAGTCATGCCAGGGGAAGAACTGGAATAAAGAAATAATTAAAGGCATCCAGGGATTTCTATTAAGACCCAATTTAGGAGTCATTTTTTAAAATTTCAATATTGCCAAGCTAGAACATAATTTAACCCAACAAAGCTCAGCTTTTATTTAGGCAATTATCCTATTGGATTAATATAACGGTTAAAAAAAATAGGTCAACATTTGTATTTATTCTAGAGCTGCATTAGTTTAACAGTGCTCATGCTGTGTCCATTCTAGTGGATGGATCTGTGGTTTAAGGATGTCCCACTCTGTTCTCTAAGCCTCATCTCAGGGTCTCAGCAATGCAGGGATGTCAGCCCAGCCCATGTCCACCCCAGGTGTGTTCAGCTCTCATATCACTGCGCTACTACAGATTTTCAGCAGTGTCAGCCCAGCACAGCACTGGTGTAATAAGGCAGAGAATCAATCTCTCTCTTTTATTCCTGTCTCAGCACTCACCTGGAACCTCACAGGCACAAAACAGAAAGCTAAGGTTTTCCTCGTGAGACAAAAAAGGTGAAATGCTGCTGTCTAGCTACTGCTTTGCCACAAGATAATCCTTACAAGCATCAAAAATAAAGGAAGAGATCAAACTAGTGCATATTCTCATTCATTTACATAAGGTAACTTTGAGAATAAAGCTGGCTGCAGAATACTTGGAAAGAAATCACCGGAAGGCAGATCTGCTCACCGTTCTCATCTCACGGTCCTTTTGCATGCAGAATTCCCATTAACTTGTGCATTTGAAACACAGACAAGATTCTACACAAATCTGCCCAGGCATCCTACATGTATATTCATTTAGGAACCATAATAAAACTCAGTCAGGTACTGAATATTTCTCTTAAAGAAGACTTTGAAAATACAATCCAAATTCTCTTTTAGATATTATGTTTGAAATTCAGGGGCTGCACTTGGAAACAGGAAGGTTTTGGAGGGCAATCTGGGACTCATACTACTTGCAGGTAGATAGGAATCACCCTTTCATCCCACCCACCCATCTGTCCACACATTCATTCAAATATTAAATGAAAGAATGGTTGTTGTTCAGAGCAGGTTGCTACCTGATGGTCAGAAATCTTCCCCACACCACGTCAACTCTAAATTGTCCATTTATAGAGGTATTAAACCATTTTCTGCAGCTTCTGGTCTTGGCTACTGTCAAAGGCAAGACAACTGAACAATTCCAGGTGAACCATTGCCTTGATGTGCCACAACATGCAGAGGCATGTTCTTACAGCTTTGTGTATTTAACTGAATTCTGATTTCAGCTAAAAGGTTCACTTTACAAAAACAACTTGTAGGAACAGTGGAAGAAAGAGAAGACAGTTATTTCCCCAGAATGTTTTGCAACAATTACAATTAAAGTAGACTATCAAGGGCTTTGCCTCCAAACGGTTTTAGTAAGAACCATATTATATGGCATAATCTAATGTCAGGCACGAGGAATTCACAGCCAGTTGCACTGCATTTGGAGAAGAGTTTGACGCCCACTCACTGAGGGTGCAACTGTGGCAAACCCTCCAAAAGGTTAACCTGGACTGCAATACTTCTTGATAGTAAAGAAAGCACTGAGCACAAAGCCGGGATGAATGCTAACTTAGCGAGGCTGATAGCACCAAAAGAGTTTCTATCAGGAACAATGAAAAATTATCCCTGGGGTTTAAGCTAAAAAGGGCACTGGATGACTTCAGAAGAAGTAAAAACTCTTTTGATTTTAAATCCTTGTCAAGCAAAGTCAAGTTGAACCTGTCGCCATAATCTGAATGGCAGCTTCATTTCAAATCCCTCAGAACCTATAATGTTCTGATTTTAAAGGTTACACAAGCAACAGAAACACAGATTTATTAACCCTTATTGCGTCTCCTCCCAAACCAGGTAAAGCTGAACAGACTATGCTAGCTGGATGCCAAACTTAACACAGTACCTGACAACTCGTGGCTAGGAGGAGGAGGAAGGAGCTCTGCCCAGCTTAAAATGATTTTTTTTCCCACTCATCCTAACCTTACTGGCATCACTTTGCCAAGAGGGAGAAAGAGAGTTTTTGTCAGAGAACTCTTTAACACACATGAACACGTGAGGAAAACATCTTGTTTCTCTCTGCTGGTCTAGTCTGTCAGAATGAACAACTCCTATCCCAAAGCAATTTCCTTCTTTTTTATTAAAATGTTTTGTCCTACAACACACTGGGTAAGGTTATTTACAGATCTCTGATTACTTTTTTTTTCTTGAAAAAGCCCGGGAGCTATTTCTCTCTTCCCTCCAGAAGAGGGAGGACTTATGCTAATTAAATTCACTTCTCTCTGGGAAGGGGAACATAATTCTGTACTACTGCTTTCATTACGGTCATAGAAGCTCTCCTCTTCTTCACAAAGCAAGAAACACAAACGACCTTTTCAATATATGATTTCCAGACAGAAGGGATAAAGACAAAAGGGTTTAGAAAGATACATGGGACATATGCAGATAGAGGAGACACTTCATTAAAACTCGATTAAAGGCACATGAATTTTCAGTATATGAATAATTTCCATTAGAAAATAGGTCTTTCAACAAGCTATTCATATGGGCAAAGGTAAGCATGTGCTTTACAGTACTTACATAGATCTGGAACAGAATGACAAATGATTTATTACTTCTCTGGTTCTCTTATTAATTAATTCCCTGACAGCTTGCCACTCTTTCTCTCTTATCAATGCATGCACTCATTGGCATACAACCTATCTCTTTGATTTTTGCCTTTTCTAAATTTGCATCACATGGAGCTGAATGACTGGGTGACAAAGTTCTGGAGATGTGATGACTTCATATCAATCACCAACTTGGCCCATTTTCCTCTTTTGCAGAGGAAAGGCCATATAAGAAGAGCAATAATACAAAATAACTGTCTTCCAACCCAACCCTAGGAAGGCAATGAATGAACCTACATGCTTTTCCTGTAGCATGTAGGTTCAACATGGCATCGATCCAAGACTGATGGCTTGGGCAACTGGCAGGTCTCCAGCTCAGGGAGATTCACAATTTTTCTATCAGTAAAGGAAGACAATTTGACTTCCTTTTGTCTGAATTTTTATCCCGATGCTTTCTCTAATGAATGCATCAGGAATTGCAACACCTCGCTGCATAAAAATGTATAACCTCTGTAATAGACCTTCCAACAACATCGGAAGGAAAGTGCTGGGTGGTTACGCACCAGTCCCAGTTAGATGGAGCTGCTTACCTAAACTTCTAGGCAACTTCAACATAAAAGACTAGTAACAGTAAAAATAACAAGAAGCCACAGACGTAACAGAAGAGCCAAGAATGCTTCTTGGAGGGCTGGAATTCCCTCCATTCTGACTGAGAACTGTAAGAAATATTTTAAGCTGGCTGAAGTTGAAAAATCAAATCCTATGGGATGAAAGCGTTGACACATGATATCTCAGTAAAGTTTGAGGTTCTGAACGGAACTTCTGAATAGATGCATGGCGATGGGAAAAGAAACACCATCATGTATGGGACAGATAAGCTCTTCACACCTGCTGCAGACATCCAGCAAAATACAGAACACGTAATTATCCACATCATCTTGGCAATGCAGGAAAACATGCTAAGAGAATCCCAGTTTTTTCAAGCTGCATTAGGAATAAGTTGGAAACCTCATCACATTAAGCCTTCAGGATCCTGTAATTTGTTCATAGTTAAGTCCCATGCTTGTCACTTGGGAAACACAGCCACTGAACTAAAGGTTTCAGTAGCAATCTGTAATTAGGGAGGTTTTGTATAGAGGAAAGAGGAGCAGATTTGCTGGACTTTGCAGCCACGCTGACTAGAACAGGAATATAGGCATAAGAAGTGAGTACAATTTCCACAAACAGGCAAGGAAGAAAAATGGTGGCAAGAGTCATAACTTGAACAAAGAGAGAAATCCTAGGGCCACAAAGACGTGGAAGAAGTTTCAGCATGCATTAGGAAGCCTTGCCAACTGCCTTGTGAGCACAGAGCCTTTGCAACTCAACATACTGCTCTCAGTGAACTTCCTTCTGAAAAAGTCCTCCTGCCAAAGTAACTTATCTGTCCCCAAGGACACCCTTTCATTCTTACTGTTTGAAAAAAGGACTTCCATTAGAGACACAAAATCAAGAGGCAAATGTTAAATAGCAGTTATTTACATCATAAGAACCAATTTCACATCATTTTAAATGTTCTGTCTTCATTATGTCTTATGTCCTGGCATTAAAGCTGTTAAATTAGGTTAGAATCTTGTCTGTTGACTGCAGAACTACTTATAATTGAATCTTCCTAATAATATTAAGTAGGAACCCTTCGAACTGAGAAGAGGATGATCTATTACCATTTCAAGCGTGTTTCCATGCAGGGGTGAGGATAACAATATAAACAGATCCTATAAAGCGTGAGTAGTTTAAATACGTTATTTAGTGAAACCTGAAAATAGAACCAGCGCCTCATCAAAGATGTAGGTTAGGCTTCTTAGGAGACTTCCGTGTAATTCATTAGAGATGGAATCCAAAATGTTCGGTAAAAGCATAATGGGGTTCTGTAGAAATGATTCAGAAATCATGCTGTGGTGAGCAGAGAATACTTTTTACTCTGCGTAATTGTAAAAGCAGTGAAATGGATAGAGAATTAAGGGGCAGTTACTTGGCATTGGCTCAGTGAAAGCAGGATGAGCCTGCCTGCTGTGGATCAGGAGCTGCAGGTTTCTGTGGATGCATTTAGAAACTCGATAGAAAAAATGAACATATTTACCTTCCTTGCATTCATTCTGGTGTTATCTATAAAGGAAAACTAAATGCAGTATACAGAGAAGTGTCCACAGCCATAAAAGATTACACGTTGAATATATCCACAATTTCCTCCACTATTTGCAATTACTCTCCCTTTTGTATGCTTACCCCTACTGCCTGCAAACTCTTTAAAATATATGATATAAGCAAACACAAGTTCTTGTGAACATGCTTTTCCAACGTAGAATGATACAACTCTTCAAAAATAAATTACAAGAGCCCTCTTTTGGTACACTGCCTGCAAGGACCTTGCATGCGCAATAAAAACATAGCAAGCTTTTCAGCCCTTTCAGAGGTTTCTATCCCAGGCAGGGGGAAGTCACCTGCATTCAGAAGGCCAACGTGTGTTTGAATCACTACGCACCGTATTAAAAACAGTTAAAATGAGCCAGGTGTTAGGATGAGATATGGGCAGAAATTCCTGAATTAGCTGGTTCCAATAGTGACAGCTCATCAAATAGGCAGAAGAGTACAACGTACACAGACATAGGAACTGAAGCATAGGTTTTAGTTTCTGTCTGGTGTCTCCTGAGGACTTGCATTTAAAGCACACTAAAAAGCATCAGTTACCATTTCCACTGGCCAGATACGTTTCCTCCCACTTGCAACAGAAAGCAAAGCACCAAAATCCACTGCATCGCTTCAAGAAAGAAATTACACTTCTAAATGTATTTTCCATAAACAACTCTGAGCATGTTTGAAACCATACATCAAATCCTTCGTTCATCTTTTTCTATCTCCTTTTAATGTCTTATTTAATTATCCTGGCACTATGTATTTTTTCAGCACAAGCTAAGAAACAGTGCAGGATTCATGAATCTAAAAAGCATTTTTGGCTTCAGCGACAGCTGTATGGGTCTGCACTTGGGATAGCAGGAGGTGCGCATGTAATCGGGAGTGATACCTGTTCCCTTACAACCTCCAGTTTACTTGACAGACCAGAGCTGTAAGATAAAGCCCCGGGATGATTTTTGAGGCCACAAAGATTCTAAAAGTCATTTTTATATTCCTTCTAATAGTATAAAAAAAAATGGGACAGCAACAATACTACTGCTATAAATGACTTTGTGAAGAATCTCTCCTGATCTTCACACCCCAGACTCTCTGTCACAGGTACAAGTCTAATGTTTTCATTCATCACCTCAGTGCAGATAAAAATGATCCATTCTTTGAGGAGCTTATTGTCTTTGGATTACTTCTTCTAAACATATAACCTTATCTATTCAAGGTGGATGCCTGGCTCAACTGTGACCTTGTCAATCTCATTAAGCCTAGAACGAATTTTCTCAAATTTTCTTATCAATCAAGGTAATTGCTTCTTGCGGGAAATCCAATCTTCTGTTAACCACATCATTACCTGGTGATCGAAGTCCTCGTGCTCTCTGTAAGGTGGAATCACTCAAATCACCCACCTGAATAGATAAGCTTAAACCCACAAACAAATCTCCAGATGTCATTTCCATTTCAGCAGCAGCTATTCCCCAGTTTATCAGATACCTTGAACTACGTTTAATAATTAAAAATACTTTGACATCAGGCTTTCTAGAGCTATAAAAGATGACTCTATACTTGCAGAGGCCATGTTAGATGAGCAAAACATGAAAAGAAAAAAGAAAAAACTCTCTGGAAGAAGTGGATTTTAAGCAGGGAACCAAATAGTATAGTGTAGTATAGTGTAGTGTGGTGTAGTAATTGCACATGCAACATCTCCATCTCCATTTTACTCCTTTGTGGCTTACTGGCCACACTAATTCAGGCCAGAGATAAAATACTGAACTTTCAAACACTGAAATATGTGAATGTAATGAAGAAGATTGTGAAGAATGGTTTGAGGAGGGCAAGTAAGGAAACTTGTCCTGGCAATCATAGTAAGAAAGACTTACCAAGACGTGCCCTACTTTCAGACATGTGGTGCTCTACTGGCACAAGCGCTCTCATGCTGTAGAGATTGGCGTCCGATGCTAATGTTTTATAAACCAAAAATACTTATTTCATGCACAAAGACAGATCAGTATTTCCAGTGCCAGCTAATAAACAATACTTTTACCACCATGTATCTTCATGTATTTGCAACATCAGAAAGGACAAAACATATTGAAGTCGAAATCTGTCTCACACCCTCCCGATATCTAGGCAGTAAACCATTTCCCATTCAGTGGGAAGGAATGTCATCACCGACTTCAGGGCAGCCAAGATTCTTCCTGTTGGTCTGTTGCAGAGAAGCTGATAGGAGATCTATCCAGGTCCCAGAACAAAATAAGCAGATTTGAACTCCCATGTACATCAGAGCTGATTACGCACATAAACAAGTGTGTATATATCCCTTATCTGTTTGGCTTTATGTACATACTTCATGTAATGTAAGAAAAAACACAATCCAGCAAGCCACAGACCCATTTGCCTTCAAATTTGCTGCAGTTAACATCTACACAAACATCAGTGCTCTCTGCAAAGGAGGGCCCTGGCTGATGAAACCAATCCAACTCGGCTCTCTCAGGAAAACTTTAAACTTTCTCTGGTCTTGCATCCTGTTCCACACAACACAAGCAATTCATCACACTGCAGACCTTATTTTGCACCACAATAAGTATTTCTCAGTCTGTTAAGCTGCAGATTAATTTCCCTCCCATCTCAAGTCTGGGATGTTCTTGTTTCCTTCTGCTCTCAAACTTATTAGCTTAATAGAATAGCTCAGATTGAAAGCATGCGGAGGAAAGATGCTTCTCAGCAGCTAAAATATCTTCAGCTAATATTTGATTAACACCAGCATTTTCCTTGACCACTCCACGTCTTGAAGGACCACAACTAATTCGTATTCTCTCTTAAAACTTACAATCACATTAGGATGCACAGCTGCAACAGAAGCATACTTCTGTTGGCAGTGTATGTGAATCCACCACCTCGAGCAACCCCTGATGCCCCATAATGACCCAGCTATTTCCATGCTAAGCAAAGATAACCATAGCTTTAAGACAGAACACATTCTGGGGCACTTGCAGATCACCCCTTGGCTCCACACCAGGGATTTGCAGCTACAGTCGCATTCCTGCCCTTTCTTTCCCCACCCCCTGTAAGCCCAACACTACGACTGAAACAGAATAATCACTTTCATGGAAGCTTTTGTAAAAAGATCACTAAGAAGAACTGAAAATACGTTATCACCAGAGAATAGCGGCTATCTGCCAGAGGAGTGAAGAGCAAGAAAATGACTGTGATTGTGCTTTACAGTTCACCTCTTAGACAAACACAAGGAACACTGGAGCCCAAGGACAAGGGCAGCGCAGAGAAGGCGACGCATGAGTGAGCTACACAAGGTCACTGGCAACTTGATTTTCCCTTTTATGTGACCTAAATCCTTCCTTCATATCTCATGCTGGATTTTCGGATAGCCTGTACTTTTACAATGACTACATTTAAGCCTGAAGATGATATTTGGCTGGCTGCAAACTTTCTGAAGACATGTTTTGCATTCTGGACACAGTGGGTCTTGTAATCAGCAGAACAAACGCAGCACATTTTTTAACAAGATTTCTTCAGTCTTTATGGGTGACAGACAGAAGTCAAGCATTAGAAATATTCAATTGAAATCTCTGGTTTTTTTTTAAAGCTTAATGTTCCTTCCCTATAGGTATGTAATGATGCGTAAAGCTAATTCCGAGGTAAAAATAAATATAAAACTATTGCTGAAGAAATGATTGCTTCTTTGTTGCTCGTGCATCATATAATTAATACCACGATGCGATCCAACATGTTAAGGAAATAAGAATTTGCCATCAGCAGACTGAAAGAAATTTGTTTATTAGTTTACTGTGATTCAATTTATGAGAATGTGCTTCATTGATCTTTGCAAAAGAACTTTAATTGGAAATGAATATCACAATCTATTTACCACACCACTAAACCCAGTCTGCTGCAGCTCATTAAAACTACACCTGCTACTTAATTTTCCAATAAGAAAAAACTTTGAATTAATACAATAAGAAGCAGTTAGAAAGTAGGCTCAGTAGACCACTGTTTTAATCACAGTGTTCCTTGCATGTCCTTACGAAATTCTGCTAGGAACTGATTGGGACTTTGCGTAGCATTTGCATCAGAGCTTGAATTTAGTCACTGTGTATGTTGATTGCTACTTGCAAGATGCAAAGTCATTCCTCCTTTGCCTGAAAGATCTAAAATCCATGTCCAGCATGCAGACTCAGAAGAGGGATCTGAACTCTTCCCATCACTGATGTTCATGCCGCAAAGCAAGGGCAAAAAGGTCCAAGAGAGCCTACTTCATCTACCATGCAATCTCTGGAGTCTTAAATCACGTCTGTCTAGATAGGTGAATCAAGGAAGAAGACTACAGGGTGTAATAGCCTCGTGTCTTCATCCCTACATGCAACCAAGAGTCAGAGCTATCCTAAAGATTTTGGAGTCTGGAAGCTGTATTATTTGTGTGTTTCCACCATTGCAGATGGATGAGAGGAACAATATACACAGTACCTAAATTACACATGTAGTGAATGTTTTGATTGGCGTATGTAACACAGACTTCCTCAGCTCTTTGGGGAAAATGCATTTTGCCTCTAAGCGTGCAGGGGCTTCTCCCAAATACACTTGTTCTACCTGCCACATTGTTTACCAGTTGGGGCAAGGGGTCCCTATTGGCAGGGTGACTGGGGATGCTGAAACACCTGGGTCCACGTACTGTGGTAGCACTGCCCCAGTATAAGAGTTCTCTCTCACCCCCTGCTAGAAGACAGGGATAAAATAACCAAGCACAGTCACTAGCAGGTTCAGCTGGCTTGATGCAGGCCTTTCCACACCACTCCTTTGAGCCACGGCACACCTTAGGGCTCCATTCAGAGTTACGAGCACTTACAGTTTGTCAGAGAGGCTAAATACCTCCTGTCATTGCATGGTGGCCCATGACTAAGTGCGAAGACAGGGCTGCTGGCTATCACAGCCAAAACAACAGCAGGGTGGTAAAGCAGGGTGTGCTGGAGGAGGAGAAAGGCTGGCCCTCAGTGACTGCATCAACGCCCACTCCGACCTGCTGCAGCCAGCACTCCTCCTGTCCAAAGAATCAGTGGTGCCAGAACCACAGCTTGCCAATGCAACACGAAGCATCCCACCACGCAAAAGCGGTGCCCAGCTACTGAACATATTCTGCATTAGGGATGAATGAAGAATTCATGGGGAATAACAAGAGATTGATTTGGAGACCTCTGATAATTTTTCATGACCGCTTCACTGGAGTCTTTGCTATTCAACATTCCAGCAAAAACAACAACAAACTGTGCTAGGACAGGGAGGTTTTTCCCCCAGACAATTACCCCACTCACAAGTAGCTCCTCCTAGTCCTCCTTCCCACGAGTCAGTCATTTCTGTGCTTAAGATTTAGTCTTAATTTAC
The DNA here is from genome assembly GCA_016647715.1 of Pavo muticus. NCBI lineage: Eukaryota > Metazoa > Chordata > Aves > Galliformes > Phasianidae > Pavo > Pavo muticus. Next base: position 1,066,006 of record JACDJE010000146.1, on the reverse strand, counting down.
TAAAGTTCCTCAACAGTGAGCGTAGAAAAAATGTACAGCTCTTCTTGATGTAATATGTTTATCCTGATTACAAGAAACAAGCCTGCAGTGAAACACTGCGCTCTCCTTCATAAAGCCATTTTCATTTTAACACTGTATCTAATTAATAGGATTCTTCTAACATGATTCCCCTTTGCGTAATATTTTACGAGACTCTGAAAAATTAATTCTTTTACAGGTTACACTTGGAGTGCTATAATTTTTCATTAAAGATGTGTGGTGAGGTCAGCTTCTGACCCTGCATTTTGCAAAAATGGAAGGCAGAACTACCTCAGGGTTATCACAGATGTATCATGTCAAGAAAGCATGGTAGGGAAAAACCTCTGTGGGAACTCTGCCCTCTGGTTAGTCAGGTCGTCTCTGACAGAGTTATTTTTTTCCCATGGGAAACTCCAGTTTGTCAAAACTGAAACTGCTCCCATGAACAGAGAAACTCCAGACCTCGGGAAAATGCTGGGAAAGATTTAGAACGTCTCATTCTGACTTTTCTGGGCCAGACCCTACTGAAGGCAGGAGGAAAAGATGGCCAGACCCTACCGAAGGCAGAACAGATGGCCAAACCCTACTGAAGACGGAAGGTGGAAGAGTGGCCAGACCCTACTGAAGGCAGAAGTTGGAAGAGATGGCCAGACCTTACCCAAGGCCACGATCCGCTTGGAATGGCAGAAGCTCTGCGGGCTGAATGCCACGCTGTGCTAATGCCTCACCGCATCACAGATGAAGGAAAGCTCTTTAGGCAAGGCCCATTTTTTCTGACTTTCTGCATGAGCCTATGAGTTGGACCGTTACATTAATTTTCCTGCACTTAAATTGTTCCCTACTGGCTTGTGAAAGTATGATTAATATTCTTTAGGAATCTGTTATTAATTCTTCATTACAGTGTAGTCACACAAAGGCAAGGGGAATATTATGTCTGGCTTGTTGCACCTCACCAACCATTTCAATAAATATCTTAAGGAACGGAGGGTGTGCAGAGAATGAAGAGTACAGGGGACTGCTTACATCCCTACCCGCTGCAAAATAGATCACCAACTTGTCTGATTTAATAAAAAAATGGTACAGAGCAGTGTTAAATCATAGAGCTGGATGTTGAAAAGTACAGTACTGTGAACGTGTCTTAATATAGTCAGCAGTGAGATGGATATGTATTATATACGTTATTTATTTTAGCGGCACAAAGGCAAAAAGGTGGCTTTTATATGCTATAGTGTTCTAATAAATATCCTGGCTCCAAAACAAAATTATGTATGGTATTAAAAATGAAGTACACCCAAAACACACGACCTGTAAATAACGAATATCCTATAGGGAGAAAAAGAGCTAAAAGAATTCACCAGTGAATAAATACAACGCAGCATAATTACGGGCTCTTGTGTTTTTCAGCCAGGGTACAATCACGCAGTTTACTCAAAAGTCTTCTAATATCCTCTGGGTACATTCTGCATTTACGAGAAAGCTTTCTGTTGTGAGCTCGCTCTCTTCCCTGCCTGGCCCTCCACACTCTTTAAATGCACTTTTGGGAAAAAGTCAGCACTTGAAAGGGGATGGAAGCGGATTCTCGGAGAAACAGAGAGCTATTTGAAGTTCTCATTTTGTCCATTCACCATTTCTCAGATCCTCCCAGGTGCAAATTCCGCTGCTGTTCACAGCTGGTTTTCGGGCAGCTCTTAGTGGCTTTAAGATCCCATCTTATTTGCTAAGCCTATCATTTTTTTAGCTATTAAGGGGGGGAGGAATATTAAGACCTTACGTATGCTGTTATCATGTTACTATTTTGTTAAGACTGTTCAGCAAAGTCAATCTTTTAAGATCCCATATGCCAGGGTAATCCAAGTACGTGCAATCACACACTTAGTGCCACCTGTGCCCAATTCCCCCATTACGTACCTCCTGGCAACACCAGCACAGATAGAAACAGCCAGACAGACACAGTGCTAACCCTTATGTATAACCTTCAGGGAGCAATAACTCCAAGTTACGTTACGTGTGTGTTAATGCCAGCTGGTTAGGATTGCAGGCCTTCCACCACCAAGTCAGATGAGACCTGCTGGTGTCATTATTTTATCCCTGAAGGCCACGACTATTCAACGCAGACAATCGGGTGAATACATAGAAGTTTGTATTTAGCACTTGGACTCTTCTCTCATCCTGAGACTTCTATGAAAAATCCATATTGGAGATCCAGTTAAAACGGAAATCAGAGAGATCTTCTATAGAGATTATTTACCTTAAAGGGACCCAAATACAGTATCATAAGTCCATCTCTCACTGATAAAAACGGATTTGCCTCTTTCTTGCTTTGATCAATGGAAACTTGGTATTTTGTAAGGCAGTTAAGCATTCCAAAGCTTTCCTAAGGAAAAAAAATGGCCTGCTACAGGTTGTTTGTAAAGCACCAACCAGTGACTGATTTGCCAAAGCATGAAATCAAAGCTTGCTTTGTTCAGAGGATTAGCACACTTTCTTTTGACTGCACATTTATTACAAAGGGTGCACTTATTAAAAAAAGAAAAAGGGAGAGTAAATCTTTTGGGATCGAGATCATTAGGATACTGAGTTAAAACTTGGGTCACTTAACCACCAATAGAAGGTAGTATTAAGACAACGCTTTAAAGCAGTCCCAGGATCTGAAAACAAACTATCTGGATGTGGATCTGAATCAGCTGAAGAACACTGCTGCTATCAGAGGGAAAGCTGAGCTCTATGAATGAGGGCAGACTGGCTGATCCAAGGTACTGCAGATAGCACCAGCCTCATGCTGGAAGGGATGAAAACAGCTGGCTCCCCTGACACGAATTACACACGCTGGAGTAGATTAGGGAAGACACACATTGTAATGAGAAGTGCTGCAGAGTGAGCACTTGTGTGATGACAGTAAAATGAGAACTCGTTCTCCCAAGCCCACTCGCTCTCCAAGCGTCTCTTTCTCCCAGAGCCTCGGCACTGCTAAGAGCTCTCATCACTCCTCTCTGCTAAGCACTCACTGTCTCATTTTCCTCCCGCTCATCACTTACCTGCTTCAGCTCCTCCTTCTTCCCTTGGCAGCATATTAGAAGTTATTTCCCTCCCCTCCAGTTATCTCATCTTCAAGCCCCTGCCGTCCTTGCAGCGAGAGCCTGGTGAGCACAAGCAGTGTGCCAAGTGCAAGGTTTTTGCAGAAGCTGGTGCTGCTGTGCACTTCCCAGTGCAGTGCCCTGCAGCAAGGCCAGCAGGCAGGACCAGGTCAGGGTGGAAGGGTGCTCTGGGAAGGGACAAGATCCCGCGGCTTTTCTTCCACTCTACTGCCACCATACAAATAAACCATGGAAGGAGAAGCTCAGGATGAAGCTTTGTAACGTGAGTATCGTTTAAGACGTACATTGATCACTTCAGAACACGGAAGAAGTAGGTTGTGGTCTCGATCCTTGTCATTTTCAACAAATCCTTCATCTTCTCAAGCATGTAAGAAAAATCGTACAGGAACACACGCCAAAGGCAAGGTACACCTTGCCCAACTTTAATCATCTACAGGTTCTCTTGTTCAGATGACGCTGCTGAGTTATTTAAACTATTTTTGGATGAGCTGAATCACCATTCTGAAAATAACTCTCTCCAGAGACCACTAAGAGAGCAGCTTCTAGATGCCTGCAGTCAGCTGAGATAGAGCCTTTCACAGACAGGTGAACAAACTGTACAAATCAGGACGGGGCAATGGAACAGTTTAACTTCTTCCTAACCCAAGCAAGGTACTTGCCTAGTATTTGCAAGCTACTGCCTTTGTTTAAGCATGCATTTAGGCAACAGAAGTGTAACTTGAAAAGCAATTAGGAAAAAAAACTTACACTACTGTTTTGAAGCACTGATGTTCAGTTGGTAAATTTTGGAGAAGCTGTTTTAGTTCAAAAGTGAAAGAGTCACACAGATAAATACACATCATTAGTACTGGTCTTTCTCACAAGACACGTGGTTCATAGGAAAAACTTCTCTTGCAATCAGTAACCAATTCTGTCTTAAATGACTGATCTTTTGCATGCCACAAAACCATCTGATCCCATTCAATGTAACAGCCAAACCTGGCGGAGAAAAAACTTGAGAAAATGCACTCACAGCCAGCATGAAAATAACAGAGTTGTACCAATACAAAATAAGAAGTAGAGCTTTGATAAAAGAGCGTGGTGAACACAAGTGAGGATCATCCTTTCATCAGATGGGTCTGAAAAGTCTGCATTGACGTTCTCAGTGTGGGCAAACTATACAGATTTTGACCTGCTTCTGGAATGACCCAGGAATGCCACTTCCTCAAGGACATACCCCAGAGAGGCTTTTTTTATCATTCAAATCCGCACGTGCTATAGAAAAAAAGAATAAGAAAATGCTGATTCAAAATCAAATCTAAACAGACAGAGTGGCTGTGAAAACTGTGATCCATACTGCAAAGCCTGAGCGTGAAAAAATGTACCCTAATGATTCAAAGCAATTCCTACCAAAGTAGGCACATATAAAGAGCCAGACTGAATTCAGAGTTTTCCTTTACAAAAAGCCCCTCTTAAATCAATGAGTCTACTCTCAGAGTGAAAGTAGCACAATCAGATCCAGTGCTCCTTATGTATTGACACAAGCACATCACAGGTGCCTGGTAATGACAGTCCCTGCTACCTGCAGCTATCTGGTATTGAAAAGTTGTCATCCTAACACTGAGCTTCGGTTGGATAACAGATGCTTGTTAATGACAGATTTGGACAACATGTCCAAGTGGAATTAGGTTTCTCGAGAAATCAACATAATTAAAAAAGCACATTATCTTACTTGGATTAAACATTAAGATGCCTCGATGGCTTATAACACAAAGATTTACTGCATATTTAAAACAAACTCCCAACGCAAAAAGAACCAAGTTCCAAATGAATTACAGTCCCTAAGAGAAAGGTGCAGGAGCCACTGCACACCTCTCGGTACCTCACCCAGCCATTCACCAGCAAAAAATGACTGCAGGACCTGTCATGCAGGAGCTCCATATGAAATGTACCTCTACAACTCCCTGCTAAAGGATATGTTACTTTTCTCTCTTCAGGGGACACAATCAACCTGAATTTGGAGGAAATTGTCTGCAAAAAGCAGGGAAGGTCTATAGATTGGCTTACGGCTTGTCAATGATCTCACAGCAACACAATCTATTGCAAGCTCCTGTTTCCAGCTTGCCAGGCCTGATAAAGATGCATCTCATCATGGGATAAATGGGGATATGCAACACAGTTGAAGCAGCACTAACATCATTTTGCAAGTTCCTCAGGCTACTTCATCTGGAATATTATGTACAGTGCAGTTTGGCAGCTTAGTCTGAAGTGGGGCAGCTGGGAAGTCCAAGGAGAAGATGAAGGAAGCAAAGAAAAATGCAATGCAGCACATCAAAAATGAGGTCTGAGAAAGGCTAAGCCCCATCTGATAATGTATACTACAAGAGTAAGCATGGAGCAAAAGAAAAACATCCAGGAAGATAATTCCATACAAAATGACCACTAACGATTAAATGTAACCTAAAAATTAAAAGGTTTCTAACTATCAAAAATGGGAAGCCCTCAAGCAGCCTTCAGTAGAATTAAGAGGGGGCAAATCATGATCAGAGGGCTGGAGCACCTCTCCTATGAGGAAAGGTTGAGGGAACTGGGCTTGCTCAGCTCGGAAAAGAGAAGGCTCCAGGAAGACCTCATTGTGGCCTTCCAGTACTCGAAGGGAGTGTATAAACAGGAGGGGGAATGGCTGTTTATGAGGGTGGATAGTGATAGGACAAGAGGGAATGGTTTTAAACTGAGACAGGGGAGTTTTAGGTTAGATATTAGGAGGAAGTTTTTCACACAGAGGGTGGTGACGCACTGGAACAGGTTGCCCAAGGAGGCTGTGGATGCCCCATCCCTGGAGGCATTCAAGGCCAGGCTGGATGTGGCTCTGGGCAGCCTGGTCTGCTGGTTGGCAACCCTGCACATAGCAGGGGGTTGAAACTAGATGGTCACTGTGGTCCTTTTCAACCCAGGCCATGCTATGATTCTATGAAAAAACCCTCAAACTGCTTTCTGTAAAGGTATGCAACCTCATGTTTGAGGAAGAAAACCATCTGTAATAACTACACTGAGAATGACACTACAAAATCTCTATGTTTTAGGATGTAAATTGAGTGTGGAATAATGGACTGCAAGAAAAGTCAGTTGGCTTTAATAAGGTAATGAGTACATGAGGCTCTTTCCCAACGTGGCTGAAATCAGTGGTTTTCCAGTAATTTCAGTGGAATTTGGAACATATCGCACACGTATGCGCAGCATTTCATTAAGTTTTCACTTATATGAATGTTTAGTTAGCTTTCAATGACTGAAATCACTAGGCATACTACTATTCACTTTGCCATCCAACCTTTTTAAAGGTCAGTAAGTCAATGGATCTAACATTTAGATGTATTTTACTCTTCGCACATTCCTATTAGCTTCCAGAGAGCAGCAACGGGAAAGACTGCTGCAAAGTTCCCTCGTGTGGTTAATTTATCTGTAAAAAGACTTAGAAAAACACACGATATAAAAAGTGTTTCATCTTGGGAGGAAGAGGGAACGGACACAGACATTATACGTACAGAAGATGGAAAGGCAAATAGAACGGGAAAGACTTGAAATAGTAATGTCTTGGCAATAAATGCCAGCCTACGAGAATCTGAAGGCAATGAAAAGAAAAAGCAGATTAAAAAAGGTGCAAATAACATTATTTTGAATTGCTAAAGATATTGTTTTCTCTTTGGAGTAACAGTTTTATCACGCACATTAAAACGTATGATTTGCTTCATTAATCACACTCATTTCCCTTCCAGAGGTACGGATACGATCACACTGTATTTCATAGGACCAATATAAAAAGGTTGAGCTTCTATTATTTTTTTTCGTTTGAGTGTTCAGTCTGATTACTGTGAAAATCATTTCCAGCCTAAAAAAGTTTGAATGCTTTGTATTTGAATGTGCAGACTGCAATTGCCAGCAGCATCTTTTGCCTACCTGCAGTTTCAATTCCAAATTCCCTTTTCTGTCTCAGAAAAGAGAGATTTATTTCTAAACAGGCTATCAAGAATGAAAGATCTGGTTTCAGATTTTTGGACTCTGAGAGAGCTGCAGCATAAGTCAAAAGGGAAAGAAGACAAGAGAAAGTACTCTTTTGGAGTGATGTGGCACTTGGTTAAAACAACGCCTATTAACAGAGTGAGTAACGAGGACCGGAAAGGCAACATACTGGAGAAAGGGAGTGGAACTGAACATTTCCGGATAGAAATATATGAGGAAATTACTTACTGTATCATCCAAACAAAAAGAAATGATGTGTCATTTTAACAAGAAACTCAGAAAGGCAAAGTCCAGCAATACCGTGGCTTAAATGCTTGGCCCAAGATTCATTACATGAAATTCATTTAAGACAAAGCAAGCTTCTCCTGAATTTACGGGCAGAAAATGGCTTTGTGCAGCCAACAAAGAGAAAAGGCAAGTGAGATCACATTGAAGAGCAACCAATAGAAGAGAAGGAAAATTCTCAGAGATAAAATATGTTGGTGGAGGGCGGCCTGGAAAGGGAAGATGCTGTGCCCACGATCTCTGGATGAAGAAGAGGTGTGTCTTCACAATACTTTTTCAGTCACTGTGTTAATCAATTCAGACAGAACTGCTTTTACAAAGGAAAAGTAGTCTGTAGGTATTTATCATTGCGAGTACTGCCTCGGTAGGAAATTACAGAAGATTCAGTAAAAATACGCTCGTGGGCAGTTTCCTGGAAACTGAACGAAAACAAGAAAAATCTTTAATGAAAAAAAAGGCAAAATCATACAAAAGTAATAGAGGTCAGATTCACAGCTGGTATTAAGCGGCAGGAACTTTTTGTCTTCCCACTGAGGATGCGCTTGTTTGGAGCAGCTGCCCTACGAGAGCAGCAGCCTGCAGTTTTTTAAATCAATTTATCATTTCTACATTCCTTCAGCCCCTGGGAATGCCTTGTTTCTTCCCACTACGCTCTCAATCCCTGGACGTGTGGAACACAGGGTTGGATGGGGCCCTGGGCAATCTGATCTATTAACTTGACCTAGCAGCAAGCAACCCTGTCTGTGGCAGACGGGTTGGAACCTGATGATCCTTGAGGTCTCTTCCAACCCAAGCCATTCTATGATTCTATGAAAAAGGAGAACAAGAGAAAGAGAGTAAAAGTTGTAATCCCTATCAGTTTATGCCGTTGTTTGCTTCCCATCATTCAAGAAGAAGTCCATGACTGGACTTCCTTTGGATGTGGATCCAAAGATTGGATCTGTAGGCCCTGGATTTGCACAAGTAGGACCTGCACACTGAATAAAGGTTGCTCAGCATGCTCAAAAAATCATAAACCACTTCATGTGCTATACAACAGCAGTCACACCTTTTAGTTACACAAATGTCAACTCTCCAGCAAGGAAAATGGCACAGAAAAATGTCTGCTACTGGTTCTGGAAGTTAGATGAACTCCCTGGCAAACTCTAAAGCTCCTAAATCAACAGGAATTGCTCATAGTAACAATTGGTTTTAATGAGTGTGCATCTTAGTAAACTGCAGCTAAGCTTAATATTCATTTCATTCTATGGAATTTGTTTTCTTCCCTCTGATAATTTGTGTGTGTGTTTACTCCACTAAAAGCTCTAGGTATTATATTTTTATTTGTATGTTAACTTAAATTGCTGCTTAAACAGAAAGGACAGGACTAGAACGATCATAAATGTGAACAGAGTCTACTCAAATATTCTCATCCTCTCTGCCACAATGGCATGTGTGCACTTAAAACGTTCTCCTCATTAAACACAAAGTGTTGGAGCAATATAAAATGCTGCCAGCATGCTTCTAATGCATCGCTGCTTTGGAATAAAGCTTTCCATTCTATTTGAGCTCGAGTGGCTAGGTTGCATGTGAATAATTTAAAAAGAACCAACAAAACAAATTTACCTATGTCTGCAGGACAACAAAACAAAACAAAACTGCAGTATAGTAGGCAAAGGGTAAAGAGAAACATCACCATCCAAACCCAAGGAAACACTGAGACAGTAGCTGGATTGCAGCAATGCCAAATCACAGCTGATAATACAGCACTCAGCGTGGGATAGTTCCCTCCCTAAACCTACAGGCATGTAGCAGCACTGTTAGCATCCTTACAAAGCATCCCAAGGCTGCAGCAGGCTCACCTCCACATCTTTCATGAATTTTTATCCATTCTGCGACCATGTGAGCCCATCAGCCTGAAGTAAACCTTGCTCTCTGCATTAGAGAGTTTCTCTGTCCAATTGGTGTTACACAATACAGTGAGATGAAAGGCAGAAAACCAGCCTGGTCCTTCATCTCTCTCTCAAAAGCTGGTATATCTTTACCTTTCCCTGGAACCAAATTTAAAGTTCTTAAAATAGCCGAGTCTCCCACGTAACAAGGGAAAAACTCTTCAATTGTTATGCAACATGAACACTATCCGGTGATACAAAGGTAGAGCACTTTCAGGCTTCATTTTGCTGAAAAAAAAGTTGTTTGCTACTGAGTAGTGGCCGCATTGTGTGAGCTGTTTGGTCAGGATGTATGACAAGCAGTGTGAGCACAGTGAAGCAGCGGCCCAGCTCTCTGACAGGAGCACTCCTGCAGGAATACCTGTTGGTTTGCTCCATTGGAGGCACAAGCACAGCTATCCCTGCACAGAGCACCACGACAGCTCACATCCAGCTCACACCAGCACTATTCGCAGGTTTCTCTTTGCTGAGAAACACACTGGGCCAAGGGAGTGATTCTCTGCTAGGAAGGAAATGAAGATATCAACTCAGAATTATAATATGGAAAAATAATCAATATTCTCCATAGCAGGCAGTCACACTAAATGCAGATGATGTGCACTATATGATCCCATTTACTGACTGTGAGCAGCTTGAAGGCACGCTGGATTCACTCCTCCGAATGGTCAGACATGGATTATTGTTATTGCCGCTTATTTTACGGCACACAAATAGTGAGCTGAGTGCTTCAGAGAAAAGATATTGTCCCCTTCTCCCAGAGCTGTGTTAATTCATGGACTGAAACCCAGCACTTTGGAGCTCTCCGTGCTCTCCCGCATGCTGGCTGGGTCTGGTTTTCACCATTTCCAAGCAGAGAACTGAAGGGGAATGAGAAGGAATCCTTCAGGTCAGTACAGCGTGAAGGCCTAAGGCAATTAGCACCGCAGTCGGCATACAAAGTGCCGCGCTCATTGCCCTAACAACCTGAGATATGCTAATTTATTAAAAAAACAACAAGGACGTTTTAAATTTGAACCTGAGAAGTTCAAGCACAAAACAATATTCAACTTTTGCACTGTGTGTTTATAGACAAGGCGTTTGTCAGCCTTGCTGGCACATCCATGTCTCAACGAGACAGCCCAGCCTACCACCTTGGGCCTGCAGCACAGAGCCCCGCTGCCTTCCTAGAACCCATCCCTGCCCCGCTGCGCTTCAGAGGCCAATGCAGTACCCACCAGCAGAGGAATCACTGAAGGCGTCTTGAAGAAGCACAAGGCATAACACACTAACAACAATACCCTCAACGTATGGCTTCCTTGAGTTTCATTCCTGCAAACAGGTTATAGATGACATCTTAAAATAAAAAGCTCTCGGTAAATCGCAACGGAGGAGTCACTGGTAAATGTATTATGGCAAAGATCTATCTTGATTCTAGCAAAATAACCTCTTCCAGTAAATCTTGCATCTATTATGGAATCACAGAGGCATTCAGGTTAAAAAAGACCGCTAAGATCCCCAAGTCCAACCTCAACCCACCCACCATGCTCACTGACCACATCCCTCAGTGCCACACCTCCATGGTTATGGAACACCCCCAAGGACGGTGACCCCACCACTCCCTGGGAGCTGTGCCACTGCAGCACTGCTCCTTCTGAGAAGAAATTGTTCCTAACATCCAACCTGAGCCACCCCTGGTGCAACTTAACGCATTCCCTCTTGTCCTATTGCTGTTACATTGGAGAAGAGGCTGCTGCACTGCCCTCTGGGAGGTGGCTTCACCTCAGCTCTGCTCTGGCCTCTGCTGGATGCAAATCAGCCACAGCTGGGCTGGAAATTAAAACTTCAGCTCTGTGCTCTCCACTGAGGCACTGTGAAAGCAGGATTTGGATTTCTGTGACACTGCAACTCTGCTGCAAAAGTTGCTTGACAGTGGCTCTAAGAAGAAAAATGTTCTTTTTTTTTCTCACCGTGCAGTGCCACTTTTCTCTTTACATTAATCATTTCTTGGTCTTAATAAAAGCAAAGTTAGAACATCCATACGAAGCCATAAAGAACGGTACTGCAGTGCTGCACAGCTCAGGCACTGCTGCTGCCCTGATGATGGAAGGCATGTCCAGCAGGACGGGCTGAAAGCTTCAATATATTGTATTGCCACAAATCCCGCACACTGTGTGGAAAGCCCGCTGTCCTGAGCCAAACCAGAGCTCCAAGAAGTTCACTGTTATGTCTGACGGCTCCTTCTGGTCCCTCCCTCTCAGTGACTGATGTTTTCAGGAGTTGTCACACATGTTTCATGTTTAGCAGAGGATAAACCAGCCTGAATGCTTCCTTTACTGTTTTAATTAGGCTCAAGCTTTCATCTGCTTACGTTTTCTTTAAAAATGCATAAAACTATGAATTAAATATATGCATCATTACTCATCAAATTGTTTATCTCTGTACTAATTTTATATATACACACACATCAAATATCCATGTGCCCCTTCTCCCTTTTACAGCGCAGTAACTTCGCATTCCTTATTCCCCCACGTTTGTGTTTCTATTTGCATTGTTTAAGTTGAAGATCACTCAGGTAAAAGCATCCTTAGGGTATTCTGCCTAAAAATTCCAAATTAAGTGCTGTTTTTTTCCCTATACTGGTAGCAGAGAGCTGTCCATATGCTCACGTTAAGCCTCACAGATCTTCGATTACCCCTTAGCTTGTAGTTATGCAGCTATAATGCAAGTTAGATACATTCCATAGCTGTTAATAGCTCAACACACCGAGACCTTGAAGAATAACAACCAAGGTTATTTAGCAGCATAATGCAATAAAACGTAACAGACTTCACCGTGTATGCAAAAGCAGTAAGTACTTGGCTGATTTTAAGGCATATGTTTCTTTAAAGTTCTCAGAACATAAATGATTTAACTGTTCCACACACACACAGACACGATCACAAGCCAAATTTACCGCAAACTTTGCAAGCTGCAATAAATAGGTAAAGGCATAAATTGCAGGTAATTAGGAACTTACTGAAGAGGATAGTTAGGGGAATTGCGCTGATTCAGAGAGATGAAATGCAAATATATTGGCTTACATGTACGGGGCCACTGCACCTGTGCCCCAGCTCAAGCACTACTTCAGCAAGCCCTGCCCCGTGCACAGCTCCTGAGGGTGCAAATCACAATGCAGCCCATACGGACACTGTTGGGCACCTGTGATCACCACTGCACCACTATTCACGTAACAAACTCATACAAGCAAGCACTGGCTGCCACCAGCACTGCTTTTCCATCACACTGAATGATGGTGGCTGTACCACAAGGAATCACTAGCACAGTAGGAGGTGTCAGGTTGGTGAGGCTAAACTCCCATTAGCAGAAACATGATTTCAGTTTCTGGGGGTTACGACTGAGTGGGGCAACTGATGGATGGGCACGGATCTCAATGTACCTGCTGCCTGTGGGTGAGCAAACAGCCACATCCTGACTGCTGTTACCAATGGAACCAGCTCTCCACACATCACTGGTGAGCAGTCTAGGATGTGGAAAAGGGGCTGAGGGCTTGGTGGGACGTCTCCTCCTTTCCTGCCCCTTTAGCAGTCCTGGCTCCAACCCTGGCATAACCCACATCCCCACAGTGCTATATAAGCAGCAGAAGAACCTCCACGCAGAAGAAATCTAAAGTAAATATCTAGTCCATGAAAACCCTTTCATTCCATCCCACAGTTCGATAACCCAGCACTGGACTCTGTATACGATTGTTGGTGTTCATGATTGTTTGAATGACAACGCTGGTGCACAGCAAGGTCTTCTGTCCCCAGATCAAGTGGGGGATGGCATCTGGGGAGACAGATGTTGGCCAGAGTAATGACTATTGTTCGGATTCAGTCTATAGCTAAAATAAGCTGTAACACAAGCCAGGCACAAGGGAAATCCATTCAATAAGCAGCCTGAACAAATCTATGTTCAATTAATGTAGCTTTTCAAACACTGTGACAGTGTTTGTGCTCTAAGAAGATGGTTAAGACATTGCTGCCACCAATCATTACGGCAGTTCTCCTTCCTCTCGGGAAGCGGTGTCAGTCCAGGAAGGGAGCACAATTAGCAGTAACGAGAGGATGTGGGGGAGTGCAGGATGAAAGGCGAGGCTGAAATCACTGCTGAGGCATTCCTTAGGAGAAAAGGAATTCATGAAGGGAGGATGTGGACGCGGAAGGGAAAGACAGAAAAAGAAGGAAAGAGGAAAACCTGAGAGGCAAAAACATGTGGAGAAAGGAAAAGGAAGGGGAGGAAATCTGGAGGAAAATCTAACAGAACAAGGAGACTGAAGAATTAAAAACACAGTGCTGCGATCCATTGTATTAATGCTGGCCAGTTTGGGATAGATTTGAACCTTCTGCTGCCCCGCTCTGCCACCCTTGCCATAATTGCCCTGTTCCACTCCGTTGGTCAGAGGAGATGAGAAGAGTGGGCATTTCTGGGCAACCAGCTTATGCCACATACCATGTATAAGGGCGGAACTCTGCTCCCTGCTCCTCCACAGAGCATTCACGCTCCTCACCCTCACCCCAGGCACTTCTTTTCAGGAAACCCTGGGGACTTGGTGCCTCCTGCTGAGCTGCCCCTTCTTCTGGTTTAGCTACAATTAGCAAACAGGTTATTAAAGGAGGACGGACAAACACAGGGAGGTCCTGACAGATGGACTAATTATATAAGCTTTGTTTCCTTAAGCATCCAGGCTGAAAAGAGGACAAACCATGAGAAACAAGAAATCACGCTAGGAGTACTCTCTAAAGCGTGTGGGTAGAGAGCCAAACGGGAGGACAAGGGAACACAAACCAAAAGAGCGCTCCAAGAGTTGAAAGGAATGAGCAGCAGAAGGTGGGGATGCTACTGGAAGACGCCTGGACTTGCAGGTCAGCAAAGGCAGCTGGTTTTGAAAGGAGCATCGCCTGTAGTTATAAGGATGCTCCTGCTAATGATGAGAGGGCCTGGGAGGGAGAGTTTGGTGGGAATGATCCAGGGCATAACAAAGGGGGAGAAGAAGTTAGGGGGATGAGGGAAAGGACATGGAAGATAGGAACAACTGCTGAAGTCTTCAAGGGGTGAAGAGAGAATGAAGAACAGATCTCATTTGCACAAAAGTGAGATTCACCGAATTCAACGTTGCTATGGTGATTCACATCACCTGAGGACACGGGTCCGACTGTTTAAGGCGATGCACATAATTATTCTTTTTATTTTTCCCAAATAAGTACTTGCGGTCTGCTTATATGCAACGTGTTTCATAATTCAGAATTCTGCCATGGTTTGACAGATGACTGATGCGCTCTCATTACCAGAGCTAGGAGCAGTCTTAACTGGAAACATGCAATTAGGAAACACGTTCTGCAACAAATGGCCTTTACAACTTAAACGGTACCTGAAGAAATGTATATTAATAGATAAATACAAAGAGAAACGAAGCAAAAATCAGTCTTTAGAAGACTGGTTTCATTAAAAAAGTCAAAGAAGGACAATGACTACGGATGGTGCTTCAGCGTGGCATGGACCCTGCGTAGGCAGCAAGGGTCTGGGAATCCCATTCAGCTGCACCACAAACACTACTGCAACACTTGGCAAGTTACTGAAACCCCTGTGCTTCCGTTTCTCGACTTGAGTAACTGCTAGAACTAAACTTACCCTAAGGATGTATTTTGAGACTTCAGTAATAATTCCTAAGTGCTTGGAAAAGTGCTACATCATGTAAGTGAAGAATGTCATTATTAAAATTGCACTTCAGAACTCTTCACTAGCAAGGATTTGGTCTACAGCTAAAACTGTGCCAAAAACATCATTAGCTTGCAAACCTCAAAGCTGCCATGGCACGGTGTGGGCAGGACACGTACCCAGCCCGGTGGGGTTGCACTGCTGCCTCCAGGAAGCATGCAGCAGTGCCTCAGCTACGTAGCAAAGCCATTAGCACTGTACTTGCTGCTCTGGGGTCTCACCATCGCTGCTGGTTGAGTCTGCGTTGTGACCGGGACAGCTCTACATCAGTTCCTTGTTATTTCTCTTGTCTCCAACACGGGACAAGCGTTCGTATAACCTGGTATCATTGTTACGTGAGTGCCAGGAAGGCTGATTGTGTAATACAATAAGGTTACCTGATGCTGTGACTGCCTGCTAATGCGAAAGGCTTGTTAGCTGTCTGGTTGTCTGGCAAAGCTTAACCAGCTCTGCCTCCCAGTTCAGACAGAAGCATTATCACCTTTCTAAAATAATCCAGCACGGTCTTACGCAGTAGGTGCGTAATTATCCTCCTCCACTATTTCATTCAAGAAGCAGCGTTTTGAAGATTTAAGCTATGCTGTACAAAGGTAAGCCCTTGGACTTACTTCAACCTGCGATTTCGACTTCCTTCAAACCCAGGTAGAGCATGTGGGAAAATGAGACTAAAAGGAAGATTTAAAATCCTACTGCTGGTCTGCAAGTTTCACGCAACAGGAACAGATGCAAATGAGACCACGTTGCATTTGTAGTGCAGGGATTATGTATGCATGAACTGAAAAGCTTACCGAGACACACGGCAGTGCTGAGCCCACTAAAGGGGAAAAGCTAATTCTGATGCCAGACACACTTGAAAAATATAAGGTTTTGTACCTTCTATGAAGTGGTGAGGAAAAAGGTGTTATAAAAGGTCTTCAAATTGAAGGCTGAATTTGTTCACTCTGCAGTTTTCCTGCAATACAGAATGTGCCTAACCTTTATAGCTGGGATGCCTCCCGAGGGAGATGCATCTCTCCAGCTGAGAACCATGGGCTTAAACCACATATTCCTGCAGACTGAAAACAGTTATATCCTTGATCTACCTGCTCCCGGATGGCTCCTTACACAGCTTTTTGGGGCAACTGGCAAATACTTGCCCTGTGCTCACAAATCTTACTGAGGTTTGCTCCACAATGGAAGCACATAAACTGCTCCATCTATCTGTGACACATCAAGCACAAAGCCAGGATTCAAAGCCAGTTTGGGGCTGACTTGCAAGCTACATACTTGTCTTCTGTATGCATAAAGACAGGACACTGTGCTGAGCTCTCTGCTGCTTCCCCTGCAGAGCAGACCTACTGCCTATGTTGAAATGTAAACCAAAGAGGAGACAGAGAAGGGGTTTGTAAGCTAAGTGACTGGAGTTGGATTGCAGTTCTGCTTTGAATCTTCCTTTTTGTTCTAAATAAAACAGCAGCCATGGCTAATAACTGATCCCATCTTGTTTTCTGATGGTGATGTCCCTTACAAAGTCAGGCAACTGCGAAGCATCCTAGGACATCAGCACTGGGTGGTGCTCTTAATTGCTGCTCTAACATGTAATAATCACAGCCAAAACATGAATAATGAAGGTGCACAAATATTTGGCAGGTTTGCACAAATGCTCTCTCACAGTCCCTCTTTGTAGCATACTTCAGGATTTGCTGGCACACCTCTAAAGCTGGAAAGTTACGTTAGAAAAAAGGCATCCACTGCATTCTGGAAAAATAAGGCATACAAAAGTCACTGCAATCAATCAGAATTTCTTCCTGTTAAAATCTTACCCAGTTTTACAGCTTTGTTTTGTTATTTCTGTCAGATCCCCAGATTCATCTTGTAAGAATGTGCTCCCTCCCCAGAGACCCAGCCAGTGCCTTTCAGCAGCAGCAGCCTTCCAGAAGTTCCACTTAGCTCACAAAGCAAACACACTGTTTGGCACAATATTTCAAAAAAGGTCATACTGTGCTTCCTAACTTAATGGCCATTTATATTGCTTTACAACATTTAAATTCACACTCTGCTATCAAGTGGAGCCATGCCATCTAAAAATAAACGCTTAAAAGCTGAATAAAAAAAGATGCCCTAGATACCTGAGTTTGGGAGTGTTTTCTGCTTATTGGAAGACAAATTCTGATGCCCTTCTTTGCAAGTCCTTTAAGTCAAGGGTAAGTCCACCAAGACTGGCAGGATAAATGCCAAGGACTTTGTTCCAAGGTACTGAGTAGAGCCGCAGGCTCCAAAATTCCCACAGTCTATCCCGGTGCTCACGTGGCCACCAGCACAACATCCAAGCTCCTTGAGTTTCATACTGATTTTCAGTTTCCTGCTGAACAAAGGAAAGGGCACCAGACCTGCAGGGCAATAATGCACAGACAAATGCGAAGCAGGAGTCACGAAGCAGAGGCCGCTGAACAGCTGAGATAGGAGCATTTGCCCATAGGCAACCGTATAAACCAAAACGCTGGTGGTAATGCTTATTTTGCTGAAATGGAAACGTTTACACCTAAACTATTGTTTTCTTTGAGGTAGCACAGTCTGATCAGCAACCACGTGAAGCCTCACAAAGATTTAAAGCAAGCACAGCTTGGAAATACAGCCACCATCATTAAAACAAGCCATCCTTTACTGCTCTCTCACACATCCAGAGATAACCATGCACTGAATGAATGTATTCGCCTAGATACAGAACCAGCTGAAGGACACAGGGCATTTCTTTGCAACTTGAACCATCACTTACTTCTGCATTCCTGCTCTTGCTACCTGTGCAAGTGAAGCAGCTGGTGCCCTGCTGCTACAGGTGTGTGGGGCACAAGCAGCTAAGAGCCTGGCATTTCCCACACTGCATTTACCTTTGCTGGAATACGTGCAGTGACTCCCTGCGCTCTGAAGAGGAATGACTGCAAATGTCACTGATCAAAGTTTTGCTTCCTAGTTTTGACTCACTAATACCTATTTCATGCCCCAGTCTTTCAAGCCACGCCAAATGTTTGAAAGTTGCAGTGTATCAAAAGTGTAGGCAGCCCTCACCATCAGGTTCTGGGAATCCTCCATCATTCATTCGTTCCCATTTACTCAAACCATAGGATTTCCCCCACCTGCACAGTAAGACAAAGTAATCCACATCTTTTAAATACGCACGCTCAACTTTATGTTTTCAAGAGTATGTTAATTAAAAGGAATGCTCTTCTTCTACATGCTGAATTGGCACATCAATATCCTCTTAGATTAAGAAAAGGTAACCTCAAATGAAAAACATTACTTTGCTTATTCTGTATTCCTTTTGAAGGGATTACGAGGAAAACTAGATTAATATAAAGAAGTTTACTATACCATGTGGTTACTTCCGTACTTCTTTGCTCCTGTGAACCCTGAATATTACCTGAGTTGTTGGATTACAAACATTGTTTTTCAAATTAAATGCACATTTTACACAAATTCCAAGTTTCTGCACATTTTTCCTTCAGGCTGGCAATGAAATGGCAATTAAGGCAAGTTATACAGACGGCCACGAGAACATCTACCCTAAATCCAGAAGGCACAAAAGTCACGTTGAATGTTTCAAAGCGAGGTGGGCTCATGATCATTAGGCAGATCTCAGGCAGCTCCACTCAGCATGTGCCCCTCAGCATCACTCTTCAGACTCCCTTAACTTCTGTCCTTTTGATCTCTCCCTAAAACATAGCCTGAACTTAAAGACAGCCAAACATGCTGGCAGGCTTTTCATCAGTGTCCAACACGTCCAAGCACTTCAGATGAAAATATCAGTGTGTACTCGAATGGCTGTCCCTGAGCAATCCAGGAACAAGCAGTTGCTCTTCATGGCGCATCAAGAGCGTGAGGACACTAACACAACTGGAAAATCCGATTCATGTAGCACTGGGGGTGGGAGACAGAAATGGACCTATTTCTTCTCCTTCCCCTAGATGACAGTAGTAAAAACTGCACATCTCCAATAGCTGCTACATCTGGACAGACAAGTGACAGAAGTCAGCTCCAAGAGCAGATCCTGTAAACATGACACCCTGCAGACCTGCTGTCCTGCACCGAGAAGGCAGTAGAGACAAATAACAGAGACAAATACTGCAACATCCCTAAGTTAGCTGCACATGTGAAAAGCTGCTGTGATAAATTGTTTCATCTTAAAAACTTTCTTTGGGCACAAACTGCTTTTGGTATTTACACTTTAAATTAGTAAATTATATTCTTCAGTGAACAGAGAGAATAACCCAGAAATCAGATGCATGGTCATCTCCCATCACATTTTTGCAGATTTATAATGAAAATTTGAGAAACTGGATGCCACCCCTGATCAAAACCATTCCGTTCATTAGTTACAATTTTGCAAGCAAACTTCCAGCCACAGCACCAATTAAATCTACTTAGTTGTGTTTGGAAGTTAATTAATAGTAAATTGAAGTTCTGAATTTCATGCAATTTTTCTTCCATACGTTAAATTCGTCTCGTGGTGACATTTTGGGAGAATTTTTTTTGCTAAATTACTTTCATTTAATAAAAGAAGCTACTGAAACGTCCTTGGTGCTGCTTCATTTCTTCATGTCATCCTAAGAGATTCTTCAGGATATATTAGCAAATATTTTCAAGGAATCCTTTCTCCCTCATTGTGCTCTCAGTAGCTGGCTCTATCACACTAGCATTAGGACTTCCATCAAAAATTGGATTGAGAAATCCTTCAAGCTCCTGGCTGACTTCACTCCTGTCTACTCTTACTTACGGGATGGTGTTACGCCTTTTCAGCCACCAGAGGTATTAAAAGGAAGGGAAATGAAACATCCCAGTCATCAAGCAAGCAGGTATATCTAAGATAGACTTTTTTTTGTCATGTTAGAATATTTATGCAGTGGATACGAATTAAAGCTGAAATGCATCGATAGAAAGAAGGCAAAGAACAGTTTAGAAAAAAAAATCATAATTATTTTTGGATTTTAATGCTAATTGACTGGTGGACCATTTGTTCCATAGGCTTTCTATCACCTTCTTTTTCTCAATTAGCTAATTCCTTCATTGAATCATAGAAGGACTTAGGTTGGAGAGGACCTTAAAGATCATCAGGCTTCAACCCCCTGCTATGGGAAGGGCTGCCCCCAGCAGCTCAGGCTGCCCAGGGCCCCATCCAACCTGGCCTTGAGCACCTCCAGGGATGGGGCACCCACAGCTCTCTGGGCAGCCTGTTCTATCACTTCATCACCCTCTGAATGAAGAATCTATTCCTAACATCAAATCTCAATCTTTCCTCTTTTAGTTTAAAGCTATTCCCCTTGCTCCATCACTATCAGACTATGTTTTCTGTTTTAACAACATCAAAGACACAAAGGAAGGACCACAGTCTTCCAGATTATACCTGCACAGCTACAGTGGCTCCACTCGCACGAGCTTTCCCATTCATCTTGAATGGACCAAGAGCCAACAGCACAAATCCATCCTGCTGACCCTCTGGGGACACTGACATCACCAGAGCTGGAAGGGATATGAAACCTCCAGCGACCACAATACCCCATTCAAGATTGAAAATTGTTTGTTCCAGAGCCCATCATGATCCAGGAGTCAGTGGGAAGAACAAGGAGCCACCAGGAACGGAACACGGTCAATTCATTTTGATAACAGCTATTTCAAAGAACAGTTGAGGTCAGCTGTAAAATAACAATATGCCAGCTTACACTGAGCAATCTGTGCTACAAAGCTTATGGAAACATGAAATTTGTGTTAAATTCCACTCTGTTTCAACAGAATGACACCCAGAAGGACGTCTGGAGGGAATGTTAGTTTATATAGCAGAGTAGCACACAGTTCTGGGTCGCAGTCAGCTATGTGACACAATTGTTAACAGGTTTTTTTAATGTACTTCCTATAAAAGTACTATGCTAAAGTCTCCAACTTGCTAGTGGACCACTGCACTTTCATGTCACGTTAGCTATGTAATCCTAATGATGACCTACAAAATAGAAGCCAGCACAAAGTTGTTACACCAATATACAAGAAACAATACACGGCCAGTCATTCTGAAATAAAACGTGTTTGAAGTAGGTTTGTGATGGCCAGATCCTTTCTGCACGCTCCACTGTGTGCCAGCACGTCAGAAGACACGACAAATGAAGAGATCACAGATCTCCATAGTTTCTTTTGGTATCACTGTAAAATAATGCTTCATCTGACCCTCTAACTATATTTAAATTAATTAAACCCATTTATCACAATAAGTTCTCTGAAGTACTCAAGGATGCAAAGTCAGTTTCTCTTGCTCTAGCAAGCATCCCAGTTTTCTCTGTGGGTAGGATGTGACCTATAAATTACCATGATGAGTAACTCCATGAGTAAGAACTTGGGTCAGTTTTTCATTAAAATTAAAAGGTCCCCATTCTCTGCTGTCAGATTATCAAGTGCTGCTGCAAAGGGAAACAAAACGCTGTCAAAGCAGAGCGATGATATTTTACATCCATTTGCCCTGGTGTAAGGAACACGTCACGCCACAGGACACTGTGTAGGCAGAGCCATTACGCTCTTTGTCAAGGACAGTAAGTTAAATTCTGATGTCTTAACCTTTATTCACAGAGAAAAAAAAATTCTTACTGGTGGAAATTCACTTCCATGAATGCACAGGGTCAATGTACTACTTAATTCCTACATAAATCTTCTGAAGACGGACAAATTTCAAGAGGCACAATGGTGCATCAGTTCTGCCAGTCCAAGGGAAAGGCAGCATTACTGATAATCCCTTCTGCTGATCCGTGGGGTTTGAAAGTTGGAGAAGTGTGAGCAGGCTGTCAACTTATGAAGACTGCTGGTGAGAAGCAGACTTCAAGGTATTTTCTGAAATGCACAGTGAAACCTCCTGACACTACTGAGCATTTTACACAGGCAGAAACTACAAACAGTGTAAGGTGCAGCTGAGCATGCTTAAAGAAACAGCTGAAAATAAACTAAAAGCATGTTCTAAAGCAGCCTGAATACTCACAAGACGTGACTTTGCAACTTCGAGTTGTACGTTTTCATGACGAGGACAGCTGGATAGAAGCAAAGTATTCAGTGCACCAAGGAACAACCAAGGAACTGAGACATTCTCTGAATTACTGTCCTGCTCATTTGTAAGAGTGATAAAGGAGAAAAAGCTCTGTTTGAAATGTGACTTCTTTTCCCCTGGCAGTACCACTTCAGTTTGCACATGGCCTTGGTGTTAGCGGGAGGCACGGGATGAAACTCCGTCATATCACAGTGTCCATAACACCTGCAGAGCAGGGCAGGGCAAGAAATGGCAGCCACCTGCTCTGGAAGGAGACTTGTCACCTACAAAATGCCTCCCTGAGCAATGTGTGCTAACGAGGGAGCCTCTGTGGTTCAGCTCTGCAACCTGAGCTGGTACACACTTTGCAAATTTGGTGGTTACTTACTGATTTATAGGAGTGCCCTTCACAGGGAGATTTACAAGACTGTATGAAGCAGAACAAAGAAATGCTCCAAGTATCTCATCTCCGGTGAGCGGAGAGAAGGAATTTTTAATGTTTGACCTTACACATATTGAAAGTGTAATATGGTTTCATCTGTTTTCTCAAATGAGAGAAACATCTATACCCAGAAACTGCAGAGGACATAAACAGTATCTAAAGTGAATTACTGACCTGAAAAAGAAGGCTTTGGGCAAAGACGTGAATATTAATCAACACCCAAAGAAAAGGAGAAGTCAAGGAATGAGGACTTTTTCAATAGAAATAATGAAGATTTACTTTTTTATCATGCTTTTGTACCAAAAGGGATCTAAAGAAGAATAAAGATGTAAGAAAGACGGATGGCAGAGAAGTCTATTAGAAGTGTTACTGTACTCTGAATAGCTCATAAATAGGTAATGAGAAAGACAAAATCATAATACAGAATTACTGCCATCATAAATATCCCGTATATTCCATAGAGTGGATCACAAAGATATTACAGATCATACAGAGCAATACCATATGTAACACATACTATGACAATCACTAGATACGTGAAGGCAAAAACGTGAACCAGTGTCTTTATGGTGTAACTCAGATCTGCTCACTGAAGTGCTTAGAAGGGCCTTCTAAGACAATGATTCAGTCCACTTGGAGACTGAGGAGTGACACAGAGAACTTTTCCTAGCTTTAACACCCAGCATGACTGGCTGAGGTGCTAATGGTGGATACAGACTGAATATCCACCCAGCCTACACCCGCACCGGGCTGCATGGGGTCATACAGCAACACAGCACGGCGTGGTTAAGAACTGGGACAAAGACAGATACAACAAGCAAAGGAAGAGCTTGGTACTGCTTGGGAGCTGCTGAGCTCCTGAAAAACTATAGAGAAGTGGAGCTGTGTTCAGACTGATACACTAAAGATGGCTATCTGTGTCTCTGGAGAAGCTGCTCTAAGGTATTGCCCTAAGCCACCATGGGAGGTGCATACTAACTACTGCTCGGCACCTGCAGGAGCTCAGCACACAAACAAAGACAAACGAACAAGCAGCTGCCTCTTTTTTTGTCTTTTAAAAGAAGAAGGGAACAACCTAGCTCACTGAGGACAGATGTCAGCCTTCTAAGTGCATGAGTATCAGCTAGTTCTGCGGGTTTCATTGACCTGAAATACAAGTTCTAAGTCACAATGTGAATCTTTTGAACCTACATGCTCAATCCTACTATAAAGATTTGTTTTTAAAGAGAGGATTTCATAGTGAGCAGCAAAGCATAGTAATGATTAATACCCCGATTGCTAGCAAGAGCTCTGAACAGCTCTTACTTACACACACTGACATTCTCTTGCCAAAGAAAAAACACAGTGGCATTTCACGTTAAAAACACAATGTTCATTGAAACAGAAAAAGCACTAGCTGGCACTGAGAATAACAAATGACAAGGTCAGCTGAACAGACACAAACAGCCCAGAACATATATGCAACATAGTCTGTGAAGCTGAGATTTATTCAGCCTATGCAGTAACCACTGTAGTCGTATTAATAAAGCTTGCATTGGTCAAACAAAAGGGCATTATTTTAAAATTCCTGACTAAATGCAATCATGGACTCTTAAACAGCATCTTTAGCGAGATTACTAACAGAAGTGCATTAATTAATGCTGGAGACCCATAGTTTTGTTCTAGTTTTAAGAGAGACTTACTGCAGAAAAGAAGAACACTCTTAACATACAGAAAACCCAATTAAAACTCAACAGAAGAGGCTGAGACTATGAGTCAGCAACAGACCATCAGCTCGGATGTTTCAAGTCTTCCCCAAACCACCTCAGAGGTAAGCACCTTCCCCATCTTTCTGCAGGGGTGGGTGGGGACAAAAAGCCAAGTTCCTTTATCTGATGCAAGCACTGAGAGCCACTGCTCCCTCTATGCACTCCCAGAGGAGTGGTGATGCTCCACAAAGGAGTTCAGACTAGGATATAAAGCAGCCCCCGAGCTTGATCAGTTTGCATGTATTCCTCTGTGCCACGGGCTCATGGGTAAGGCAACCCGATCTTGTAAAGAGAGCATGTAAATGAAAAGAAACGTGGCGGCTCGATCAAAACTTCAGTCCCTCAGCTCCAGGTCACTGCAGAGATATCAGACTGGATCATAAAACCTGGAAATGAAAATGGAAAAGGCTTTTCAAAGCCCAAATAAGTTAGGCTTCCAAATATTTCTGGATAAAAATCAGTACATGGGGAAAAACAGTACATGAGAGAGTGAGAGTACAAGAAAGTACCAGAATGATACAGCTGGAATCAAACAAAGCTATTTTCGACAGCTACAGATTTTAAAATGAATCTCAAGAGATAAACCAAGAATGCTTAAACACAATGCTGAGTAGGAAACTACAAAATATAAACAAGCCCTAAGCCCAGGAGTATTTCTTGATTTATTGGATTTCAAAAGCTATAGGAAAAAGACATTTGATTATCACCAACTTTTGAAGAGAGGGAAAAAGAAAATACAATTTGCACATTTAATTATACCCTCTCGCTGAAGTAAGATTAGGTAATTGTAATATTTAAGTAGGTCCCACAGTAACTCTTCCATCTGGACACAGCACAGCTTAAAAATCTGGCCTAGCACGTGCATGGTAATATGGTCAGGATCCTCACTGAAGGTGACAAAATAAGATGTGGTCAAAGAGAAATTGTCAGATGGGAAGGAGGCTGTTAATGCAAAGCCTCCAGGACTGGCCCACAGACTCACTGCATTTAGCAGTTATCTTGGCACAAAAACCAAGAATCAAACTAATTAAACAGTAATGGCATGAAGTTAGATGGCAGTGACCATAGTGACAAGCGCAGCAATCACATACACAAATTGTTGATTGACATTAAGGACAGGAGCAATGAAAATGAAATGAATTGTGATTCTAAGAAGAACCAGATCTTGTCCTGGAGATAAATACCAATTTCTGCTATAAACTGAGGGCGCAGGAGATATATGGAGCAATCATAGGGCAATGATGCTCCCTCCAGGTGACACAGCCATATACACGTCAATGTGATGCACCCTTCTGCTATCACACTGAGGCAGGAGATGGGGGATATCAGTGCTATCATATGGCACTGGTAAAAGCTCATTTGTAATGCCCTGCACAAATTGCAGCTCCAGGTGTTCAGAAAAGATACATTCAGCCTGGTATAGGAAAGGGCCTTGTGTGGGAACTGAAGGGCTGATCATCTGAGAAGGCATTATAAAGCCGGAGTTATCTATCCCCGAGACAAGACAAAGGCTGACAGAGGATACGACTGCCCAGTCAAATTCTGCTGAAATTTAAATACCAGCAAGGAAAGAAGGGGCCAACATACATAGGAGGAGAAAGGGTACACTTAATTTGGGGCTGGAACTTGGAATAAAGTTTTTAGCTCTCTGGAGAGTAAGGTTCTGAAACTGTCTTTTAAAAGCTAATAATTTTTAAGGCCAATTTTATAAAGAAGGATTATCTGACATGTTTGCCTGCAATTACAGAGAAGTAAACAAGCTCACCCAGGAGAGCTGTCTTTTACTTCTGCGTTCTCTGCTCCTAATGGCTAAAACTAGCTCAGTAAAACAGATGGAGCTTCATTTCCTCTGCCAAGCCTTGATCCGAACTTGCAGATCTCAGAGACCAAGACAGCCAGAGACAAAAAGGGAATGCAGTCCACATCCCATCCTGCTGGGCTGCACAACTTCACCTCTAATAGCACTGCGGATAGAACTCTTTGGAAACCTCTGCAATCTCTCAGCAAAACGAGGCAGAATGTTCTACTTAGTTCTGAGCACTCTGGCAGTTGCTTTCATCCTACTCCCCTCACCATTTTGAGTGAAGGATTTTTAAAACCTTCATAAAATCCAAGCATGCATTACAAGAAACGACCACGTTTACGATCTCACGTTATGTCAAATAATTACATATTAATGCAATTTCGAAAACAACTATTTTTCTCCTGATAGCAGTTGCACATTCTGCCACACACAAACCCAGCGTCTTGCTTCAGAATGCAGCAATATAACAGTGGATTTTCCACCTGACTTTGCACAGTGAGTACTTGGTCTATGCTGCCCTCAGACTGCTCTGCTTTCTGCTCAGCAGAGAGGGTTATCCCACGCCACCACGAAACGTTACGCAGCAGACATAAAAAGAAAGATGTGAAAAAAAACCATTTAATAATACATAATAACTTTTGTTCTCTCTCAATTTGGCATTTTTTGTGTGTTTGTTTTATTTGCAATTGGGCCAAGAGCAATCACTGCTGGAGACAGAATTATTAAAACTGTCCCGACTTACTGTGTTTCCTGACTTCTGAGAGGCTATCCCTTAGAATTACACTAAAACACTCCAAGCTCCTCTTTCATAAATCAGAAGCCTTGGAGAGCAAGGCAGCCTTTAAGCGAGGTAAATCTTCAAAATGCTGAGTAATGCCTTTACTCCATCGATCTTTTACATTGT
This sequence comes from Pavo muticus, assembly GCA_016647715.1. Taxonomy (NCBI): domain Eukaryota; kingdom Metazoa; phylum Chordata; class Aves; order Galliformes; family Phasianidae; genus Pavo; species Pavo muticus. The sequence continues at coordinate 1,039,017 of JACDJE010000146.1, read as the reverse complement.
CAAAACATTAGCTTTTTGCTCCACCACATTTCCTGTGCCCCGTACGGCCGCTATGATGTGACTGAAAAGATTCCTGTGGGGCTGACAAGTCTCAAGGACCCCCCTCCTGCAACGGTGGTTCTGTTTGGCAGGGTGTTCCCCACGGCCATGACACGAGGCAGTAATCAGCTTCACCAATTGCTTAAAAAAATAAAGCTGCGGTGCCAAGGAGAAAAGGTAGAAAGCTGCGTATGATTTAAGAGTGAATCATGGTATAAATCTTGCTGGATATTTGCCAGTAAGTATTCACTGATTTGAGTTGGCACGTGTAGAGTGGCAAAAACTGTTTCTGATCTACATAAATGAACAAAATCTAACCTCTCTGTCTAGTCTCATGACAGGGCAAAGCAGCAGCACCCACAGGGCAGTCGTGCACCCATCCCAAGACACTGCCTTTTGCTTCTGCTGTAACACTAGAAAGAACACTCTGATGGCCTCATTTGCCATTTCTTCAAGAGCCAGCAAATGAACAGAGAGGAGCCCATCTGCTGTAATGACTTACGGGCGTCTGTTGGACGTGGAACTTGTTTGGGGCCAGTCAGCATTAATGCGATGCAGCAGCCTTCCAGCCTGAGGTCTGGGGCTGCTCAAGATGTCTTTCCCATGGCTCCCAGAAATCCAGCAGGCATTTCAGCATCTCAGAAATTGGGGCTGGAGGGATGCTGAAGAGGTCATTACTCCTTCTGCCATCTCAAGGCAAGATCAACATCACCGCAAGGATCTTTGTCCTCAGAGCTGCCAAATGCTGGGGTGGAAGTTCCCACCGCTCTGGTTTTCGGCAATAGTTAGGCAATTTCATTAGAAATTCACTGATACAAGGCAGTTTGCACCTCAAAGGTTTAAGGAAAGAAGAGGTATTTGATGAGGGAAAGCTGTGCCTGAGTCCCTTCCGGACCCTCACCACTACCACTGCCAGGTTTTCTGCTGGCAAAAAGCCTCAGCACAGTCTCTCATTCCTGCACCTCCTGCTTCTTAAACTCTTAGAAAGCAAGAAGATCCTTCTCTGATAAAGTCAATATCTAACATGAGAATCTGGAAACATTTTTCTGTACTACTATGCAGACTTGAATAATTTACATTACAATTACCTGTCCTATTGTTGCAAAAAGGAGCTGCAGAGAGCTTAATGCAGGGAAACATTTCACTCTGCTTGCCACTGCTTGCTGAGTTTGAGCAACCTACAAAGAGCAATTCCGTGAAGGCTCGGAGAGCCCAGTTGCTGTAATGCGTGCAGGCACTATGCATCACTTCTAAAAATAGGGCACCGTGGAATACAGTGCAAAAAAAGGAAAAAGTCAGAAAAAAAATGTATCCCAAAAATCTGCTGTTTTTCTGTCTGGCCTGAAAATGTATCTCGTGCAATAAAAGGAGAAACATGATTTCATGCCCCCAGACCCTTGGCGCTCTGGACCCACTCCGACAGCTCCACATCCCTCCTGTGCTGGGCCCCAGAACTGGACACAGTACTCCAGCTGGGGCCTTGCAAGGGCAGAGTAGTTCGGAACCACCAGATGTTGCCATATAACCTGGGACAAATTCCCTGCATGCATTTCTTTGCCTTTCTCTATATTGCTTACTTGGACCATGTCACTTCCATCCCTACAGGTAATCCCACACCTACAGCTTCTGTGGATGCGTCTCTGAGCCCACCAGGTCAGGCACTGGCTCTCAGGCTGTGAGTGTTCCAGCTTTGATCCCACATGTCATATTTCATCACCGCTAATATAGAAATTTCTGTCACAGCTCAGCTCTACAATCTGCTGCTCTCCAACACAAACAACCGCCACTCAGCCCTGTGGGAGTTAATAAGCAAACTCACTTCTTCACGTGGCCATGCCCAGAGCAAGGGGAGGCTAGGAGGGCTTAAAAATACACCAACGTGGACCAGGAGGCGGGCAGATGCAAACCGCTTCACAGAGTGCAATTCTTGTGCATAAAAAGGAAGGCTGAAAGGGGACATAGTGACCACCCTTGTGAGCGTGCACACAGCAGCCTGATAGATGGACTGCAGGGAACTCGGTCCCTGAATGGAGGCCAGTGAATAACACGCCCCATTTGGCAACTGCTTCTTCAAGTGTAAACAAGTGCGTTTTTAGCATGAACCCCCCTTTCTTCTTATAAAAACAAACCAAAATCGCCGTATCACCTGATGTTCTGAAGTACCTAAACCCCAACAACAAGCAAAAAAAGCACAATGCTGCATTTTTAAAGAAGCCTTCGCCGGAGCAGGAAGAACGGTTATCACTTCAGCTCCGAATAAGAAGGGTAAAACTGTAGTAAAACTGTACTGTATTCTAAGAAGGTGGTCAGAACAGAAGGAGAGCCACTAAGATTACAACCTATTGCACAACATAGTGCATATTCCATAGGAATTCAAATGCTTGTGTCTTTTTAAACATTCGGAGGCACTGCCAGAAGGAGGCAGGCTCCCACCTGGGACACACCATACCAATAACACAACCCATAGGAGAGCCCAGCATCGAAGGGGCACAGCAACAGAGCAGGCAGACTGAACCTGTTTTGCCACCACTGCAGCACTGCTGCAGCCTTGCATATAGAAGTCTAACCTGCAAAAGTGCTAGCAGAAAAGAAACAGCTCTACAACAATAAAAGCACAGTCCTCTACATTCAGTACAGAGATGGCTAATGCTTGCCAAGCGTGGCAAGGAGAAGCCTGCTTACAGAACAAAATCTGTCTGTACTGGTAAATGTCTGAATGGAAATCTGCCTTCAGGTCTGTTATACAAACTTGAGGATGCACAGTCTTATTCCCAGTTTTTGAGATGATTTTCCACTTTCCTTTCTATTAAGGTACATATTTGCAGCATATAAAATTATAGTTATGAAAGAATATGCGAGGCTTCAAATATACTCCAGTTTAAATACAGCAAAGTGGTTAACAGAGCATTTCAGAAGCGTGTTTGCGTATATTCCACAGATTAAGATTCACCAGTATCTCCAGGTGAATCACGTGAAGAGTTAGCACTTCTGTCATCAGTAAGAAGCCACACACTATTTGTCTTCTGAGACTGCTTCTAATGTTTTCCTTGTGTTAAGGTCAGGTTTTTATTAAGTTTTAAGATTTACTGTGACCAAGTCTTAAATCTTAGGAAATTTTTCCCATTTATGGCAGCTTACTTCTATTCCTTTTTTTCTGCCAGCTGCTGTAATTGGTGGAAGGTGAGAGAGCAGCCCAGCACAGCACTGCACCCATCTAACGAGGCCTCACAGCGACTGCTGGAGGACCTGAATCTCGCAGGGGATGGGCAGCACTTCCACAAAAAGCAGCAGTCTCTTCATTCCCCTTTTGCAGGGCACTGATAGGAACACATCAGCCAGGCACAGCGCTCAGCACAGCACAGAGCACAGGGACGCTCAGCATCACACCCAGGGTATGCTGGGATACAGGTGGGCAGTGGATTTTGAGGGACTTCCCCTTTCCTCCCATGATAAAAAGAGCACAGCTTGAGGGTTTTGTCAGGGACGGACTGAGTTACATCCACTTAAAACTTAAAAGCAATTTAAGTCCACTTTATCTGTATGCATCAGCTCAATAAAACACAGCAGATCAGATCTTGCTGCTGAACTTCTGTAACCCACACATTATAGAAATTACATTACACAATGCTTATTAAGCCTAAGCTGTACGATCTTCTGAAGTTTACTTAAACTTTCAAAGCCATTTATATAAAACTCAGATTTTGGCTTCCTTAGGAAAATACATTAATGATCTTTATGCTCATTTAAGATAGACAGTTTCTTCTTGATAGATTCAAGTGCTAACCAGAAAATTGTTTAGACGATTTCAAGCGTTATTGCTCTCTGATATTAAAGCAGCACCATAAGAATAAATAAAATGAAGCAAATTCTTCCTCTGGAACTCACATTAACAGCAATATTCCAAACTCGTCCTGAACTCTATTTAAAATTGGAGTGGTTGGGGGTTTTTTTTATGCCTCTGCCTGGGCCTGGATCGACTTTCAGGAGATGTTGCATTAGCATATAATAGAAAAGTGTTTCCAAGCACTCCCTTGTCAGGTATGGTTAGGATTACACACCCTGGCCTAGTCTGGGAAAGCACTTGAGGACCACATGTCACATCATGTAAAGTTGATGCAAAAGCCCTGCGTTCAACCAAACACATGAAGCATGGGCAAGTTCATTATTTTCAGCACAAAATAAATCTATTCCCTCCACCTGCACTCAGAGAGCATCCCACTCATGCTTTAAGAACACAGTGTGACAGGGAATTAAAAAAGAACAGCTGATGTATCATTCTTTGCTCAGTCCAAATTGGAAACCTGCATGCCCTAATGGCATTTTGGTTTCCAAATGAGCTCTTTGAATAATATTCCCTTCCCTTCTTTCCACTAGGATCTCCAGAAATTAATAATTTAATCCAGCCTTACAGTAGGCCACATGAATGGGAACTTCTGAATAAAACAATAACCGTTCTTACCCACATTTAAATTGCTGGGAGGCTTCTAAGGTTCAGTGCCAAGTAACTAACCTGCCTCACCATCTGCAGGGGCTGGGGCTGCTGAAAGGCTGCAGCTCAGTCAGCGTGAGCTTCACCTTTGGAGCCGGGGTGAATTTGCTCTGTTGATTTGTGTGGGACGTTCTGCCCGCAGGGAAAGGAGCACCTGGAGAACTCCGTGTGCAGGATCCCCATGTAACAATACATATCTGTCTTCTACAGCTACACACCACTCCTGGGGCTGCCACTCACTCCCTCACTTTGGGGGCAGGATCACAGAATGGCTTGGGGACCTTAAAGCCCCCCCGGTCCCAACCCACATGGGCCGGTTGCCCCCAGCAGCTCAGGATGCCCAAGGCCCCATCCATGGCAATGAGCACCCCCAGGAATGGGGCACCCACAGCTCTGGGCAGCAGTGCCAGGGCCTCACCGCCCTCTGAGTGAAGAATTTCCTGCCGGACTGCAGCAACACTTTGCAGATTTACCCTTTCTGTGAAAGTCTAACTAAGGTCACATTGCTAATTTCAGGCAATGTGGTGAGCACATCAACAAACTGCACCCAGCTCAGCAACACCAAGTTTGGGAACACCACGTAGCAGGAGATTCAGCCGAGGCTACAGCAGGATTTGACAGACAGGATTACAGGATTCACTGCTATGTCTCTTATGCACTGCAAAGGTATGTGGTAGAGGAAAGAAAAAAAGGGAAACCAAAAAGCAGACTTTTCTGCATGCCACATCACTGCAGAAACTTGATCTCTCCTAAGCCAGGGGCTACAAGGCTGAAAAGCACTGCATGTCCTTACAGAGGAGCAGGGAAGGGAGGGAGGCTCGAGCCCCCTCCTTCCAATGACAGGTGAGGAGTATCCAGATGTCCCTGCCATCAGTGTATCAGGAATGGGGCTGATGTTAGTGAGAAAAGTGCTATTACAAAATCATAGAATCATAGAACGGCCTGGGTTGAAAAGGACCACAAAGACCATCTAGTTCCAACCCCCCTGCTATGTGCAGGGTCGCCAACCACCAGACCAGGCTGCCCAGAGCCACACCCAGCCTGGCCTTGAATGCCTTCAGGGATGGGGCATCCACAACCTCCTTGGGCAACCTGTTCCAGTGCGTCACCACCCTCTGTGTGAAAAACTTCCTCCTAATATCCAACCTAAACCTCCCCCATCTCAGTTTAAGACCATTTCCCCTTGTCCTATCACTATCCACCCTCGTAAACAGCCATTCCCCCTCCTGTTTATACGCTCCCTTCGAGTACTGGAAGGCTGCAATGAGCATCACTTTTATTTTGCCACTTATTTCTGTTATTCTCTTCCTGCTTATTCCCAAAGCCAATTAAAATGCAAACAGGAGATTTTAAAGGCTTGAGCTTGATAACAGGCAGCAAGACAAGCGAGGCATGGGACAGCACTGAAATATGGCTCTTTAATGTGAGCGTATTAATAGAAATAATTGGATTTCTAAAGTCTCCCAATTGCAAGCGTCACCTCTTATCGTCCATTAAATCAATTGACATCCTGCACTTGTTATTTCAAAAGTGTTATTCTTATTTCACCAGAGTGCTAAACATACTCTGTTTGCGCTAATGAAAGTTGTAGAGGCTTCTCCTACAGTACAGGCTTAGCATCCTGCAAGCAAGACTGCAGCTTTCTTCTCGGCTCCTTCCAACGTTACCTTGTACAGGAGTGCTCAAGTCATGTGTTTTTGTTACTGCTAATGCCGAGTAAGTCATTTTGCCAGTTGAAGTTGTGACAACTGTGTCACGGAGAGAGAAGTAAGCGCAAAAATGTGTCTGTGTTTCTTTCTTAATGGTTACAAAAAAGAAATAAAGGAGCACTTTTGTTGTATTTCCAGGAAGAGGTGTCAGTGGAAGCTGAAGAACAGCCAGCATGCACCTTGTGGCCTTCAGCACTCATCACTTCAGTGCTGGGGCTGCATGGAAAATTGCTTTTTGCTTCAAGAAAAAAAGACACTAAAAGTTGTGTACGGGATTAAAGGGATTCCCCAACAGGAAATTCAGTATTTCAATTGAAAAGTTGTATTTTCTGAGCAAACAAAGGGAGAAAATACTTCAGTTTCACCCTTTCTGCCCTCACTTCTGGATTTCTTACGTCTCCATATATCATCTTCGTATATATATATATATATATATATATACACACCTAAATATATTGCATTGAGTATTTTCCATCTAAACGTGAATACAATAATGAAATACAAAAGAAAAAAGAAACTGTCTCTCTGCTTCACATCACTGTACCAAATGCTGCCCCACATTACGAGCTCAATAATCCAATAGCAAAAAGGCAGATGCTCAGGGCACCAATGCCACAGTTGTGGTTCATGCCCCCCCCTGTGAAGCCATAAATGCAGACTGAACACCTCACTTCCTTCCTTGAAGTAGCAGCACACAAAGAAAAGGCAGCTTTAAAGATTAAACTTAATTTGGGGCCACAAACAGGAAAACGCCTTAATGATAATTTTATAACAGAACTTTATGTTAGTGCATAGCATAGTTCCTTCGATGCCTGAAACTGCTCATTTCCATAAATTAACATGCCTGGGTCTCTTTTAATAGTAATCATAACTTTGCATTTCCTGCTTGTAATGCGTGGCCTCAACATAATTACAGTATGTTCCTTGTTTTAGTACCGTGCACATCCCCTCTCCCCAGTCAAGCTCCGCTCAGCATAGCTCTGTACTAGCAGAGACACAAAATGAACCTGCAAAGTATATGCAGAGATTTACTGCATGCACAACACTCTCACACGTATACACAAACTTGCATTTGCATACCTAAAATGTCTGTCTGCTGCTGCTAGCAAACGTGTTTTATTTGTGCATGCAATGGCTGTACATGCAAATTCCCTTCTTCCACCATCAATTATCCACTCCCTCGCAATCAATTTGTTCCCCTTCCCAAAAAATCACTTTTGGATCCTATATTGCTTAGCTTTCACAGAAGTCAATAAACAGTGCCACATCCCTCTCCTCCCTCTCTGTTATGGGCCCTGCTTCTGCTCGCTGCGCTCAGGAGAAAGGCAGCAGCACTGGTTCCCCTGCTGTGGGTTCCCTTCCCAGCTGCCTGCCGCAGGGCACCCTTTGCTAAAGAAACAGCATCCTCCAAAGGCAGCGCTCCAAAGATCCACACGAGGCACTGGGACCACAAGTACCTGCCAAAGACAGGGCTGGAGAAAATACTGCAGAGACAAGGGGAGAAAACACTGCATAGATACATTGCTTTAATACCTACAGCAGAATACCAATTTTTACTTTCCTTTAGAGAAGCACTGCCCTTGGGAACAAGATGTAGCAGTCTCTGTGGCCACATGGACAAGGGCCAGGACAGTGCTGCTGAAGGCTCTGTCATAGGGTTTCTGCTACACCAGGATCTGCAGCTCTTTTCACTGCCTCCATCAACCAACTCATCACCAGGACATCCCCCTCTGCCAGCTCAGGACAAACCTAATTCCAATGCTTCTGCCCTGCTGTCCTCAAGCAGCAGTAATTTTGCACAAGTGTGACCTGCTCGCACCCTCCTGCAGCAGAATGCCAAGCTGTGCACTGTGCTGCCCTAAAAAGAAAAAAAGCCCATTGGCTCGAAGCCCCAGCTGTGTCCTCTTAGTTTAATTTAAGGTGGTGAGGCGCTGGCACAGAGAAGCTGCAGATGCCCCATCCGTGGAGGTGCTCATGGCCAGGCTGGATGGGCCCTGGGGGGCAGCCAGCCCACAACAGGGGGTTGGGACTGTGTGGGCTTTAAGGTCCCTTCCAACCCAAGCCAGTCTATGATGATTCTATGGTTTCACACTCACACCTGAAGGAAGAGCTCTATCCTCTGCAAGAATTGAGCTCATGCCAGTTGTAAGAACGGAGCTAGCTGAACTACAAAAATTTCATTACTGATTGTGACCATTAAACCACTTTCAGATAGGAAAATAAATTCAAATGGGACTTGGTAAGCTAAATTTACTTTCAATTTTTTCCCACGTATAAGGCTTATTTGCCTAATTTAATGTTTTACAGCTATCTTCAATGTGCAAATACTTCCTATGGTGAATAAGCAATATAAGGAGAAAAAAAAAAAAAAAATCAGAAACTCTCATTCTGAAGTTTACTGTTTATTTCCTTCCAGAAAACTCAGTTGAATGAAGTCAGGTTCATCATATCATAGAATCATAGAATGACTTGGGTTGAAAAGGACCTCAAAGATCATCTAGTTTCAACCCCCCTGCTATGTGCAGGGTCGCCAACCACCAGACCAGGCTGCCCAGAGCCACATCCAGCCTGGCCTTGAATGCCTCCAGGGATGGGGCATCCAGGTTAACTGCCTTTAAGTCCCTATGAATAAAGCTCTGCACTGACAGTTACACCACTCTTATGCTATAGTTGTGTATCCAGAGCTACTTCAATGTGTAACTGTAATTCATTTCAACTGCCAGATCAGCATGTGAAGATAAACACCAATAGCAAACTTCCACAGCTTGCCTCTGGTTTTCATCAACTTCCTATGCAGTGGGTGTAATTGTGGAGTTGTTGCTTGGTCTAACAAACTTGGTCAAAACAATGGAAGTCTCTGCTCCCTTTAATATATTCTCTGCTCATTGTCATCATTCATGGTGGCAGCAGCAATATGTTGGCTCATTATGTTGTGCTAATCTCACTGCCCGATATTCTTTCCCCCAATCAATCCGTTGATTACAGCCAGTTTAAATCTTAGCGATAACCGGGATTCGGAGAGTTTCCAAAGGACAATGGAATTGGAATTAATTAGCATCCATTAAGGGAAAAACAAGGTCCTGCAAATAGCAGAGAGAAATGGAACAGCTCACAAGGACAACGGTTATGGAGCAGCACGTGGGCACATGTGGCTTTTACACCCTTATCGAGCAGGACAGCACAGCACCCTCAGCTCTCATCTTTGTAATCAAGCTATAGAGAAGCTAATTCTCATACCAAAATTAATTACACCCTGAAATCCTACCAGTGTAGCTCGTTATTGGCTCCAGATCCCAGGCTGTTCTGATTTGCAGCTCATCTTTCAAGCCTGCAGATAGGAGCACTGGAAACTTCTGCCAGGTTACGCGTGCTGCTCTACCAACCCCATGCATCACACAGCCAAGAGGAAAATAGTATAGCATTTACATAGATAACCAGGGGAAGTTCATACAGAAAAGGGAAAATAGCACACCTGGTTTCTTCAAACTGTCTTTACATTGCGTGCTATTACTGGCAACTAAACTCTACCACTTGTAATATTAGTGACTTCACACCTGTGAGTGCTTTTCAGCCTGAGTGCTTTTTACCTTAAATTGTGGCTTTTCAAGAAGAAAGGGGAAAAAAAGAAAAAAAACATCATTTACCTGTCTAGCATTTAAGGAAATAACAAAAATCTTTCTCACTTTTATGGACAACGGTAACATTTGCAGACCAAAAAATCATAAACGTCCTGTAACAGATGCTGATAGCCGCACTGACATGACAAATAAGAGGCATTTAGCTTTTAATGGCTTTTGTAATTTTTTTCCCTTCTGAGAGCAGCACACTGTGTAAAATGTATTTTAGTCATCAGCACTTGGAACCAACTTTGCCCATTATTATTCTACATTAGCTCCATTTGTCGATGCGATGACAGAAGACCCATTGGCCAGCTGTGAGCACTGCTTCCTAATCTCAATCTGAAGGGCAGCGCAGCCACGGGTCTGTCCTTCTGCACCAAGGGGAAGGCATCAGGAGGACCGTTCAGGATGGGATGGTGTAGAGATGAACCAGATCAAGGCTAGGAAACCCAATGGACTTCACTTTTCACTTCTGTCGCGTGTGCGTAAGAAGATATCCCCTCATTCAGACACACAGAAAATAACTAACCCTCTCTTTCTTTCAAGTAAGCATTGGGTGAAAATAGGGAAGCGTGTTAAGGGCTCGCTAATTGATGATATATTGCCTTTAATTAATTTTCAACTATTAAAGTTACTTAATAGAATTTCATATTTCGTATTTGAAAAATGACGGTCACAGGAAGCAATGATGAGAGACAATTACAATTATCACTTAGGACCATTAATATGTAAATATATGGGTAAGTTAAGATTGCTAATTTAAGTTGCATAATTGCTGGATATTTCTGAAGTTAGAGCCTAATAGGCTCTGCCATTATTCGTGTCTATTTTATGCATACGCTGACAATGATTTTTATTCTTAAAATACCACGAATAATAGCATCACATTTATTTTATTAACTGATATGGGCACTAATGTCACATTCTGCCATTCAATCATTTTATTTCTATCTAAAAATACAACGGGTTAAAAAATTGCATCACTTGCACACCTTCACGCTTCAGCTCATGAGTCAGTGGCAGGTAGCTGGGTTTGAGAAGCAGCTTACACACTGGGCACATTGCTTCGTAATCACCCAGTGGGTTTTTTTTTCACCCTTCCCCTGCAACATCTGATATTACAAACTTTAAAGCACAGATATTTTTCAAAGGTCAAAATAGAGAATGGATTTGATCCAAGGATCCCCAGCTTAGCAATCCAAAAGTCAAGAGAACTCTATCAAATGTCAAGAGAAACTGGAGAAGACTTCAGCAAATTACTTCTGCACTACTTCTCACTTAACGCAACGTGTATGCAAGAGGGACAGTATAGCCAGTTCTTATTCAGTGATATTCTACTGATTTCATCTTGTTCCAGACAGGTAAAAGAATTTAAGCTAAGAATTTGCTCAGCTATGATTTTTTCACTATTCCTTATAACTTTTAAATCAAGACTGTCCTTCAAAAAATATAATCCTAAATTATGGCTTGCATTATGCAGACCATGAAAATAAATGAAGCATAATATTTTCTGTCTAATTTTATAATCCCAGTACATCCTTAGGTTCTGTTTAAAATAGAGTATGTGTTCTACAAAGGATTCTGCATAGATTGCTATGCGTTCTCCTCTCGGAAGAGAGAAAAAATGATGGTGAATATAGGAGTTTTTATATTGGATTTGAAGGATTTTTTTTTATTTTTTTTCCTTGATGTAGATGCAGTGCAAATAGTTGAGTGCCTCACAGAAAACGACAGCCTTTCAGCTTCCAGAAGTGCAAGGAATTTTCAGTTCTAAACAAGTCTGATAATATATAACCAAACTAAAATCATTAAGATTTCCTTCTCTTTGCCTTGCATGACTTAAAGTAACTCCTGATAGTTTTAGACAAGGATGAAATCAGGTCATATACTATCAGCAGGTGAAAAAATTTCTTGGAATGTATAGCAGACATTTAAAACAGCTACCTTCAAGCACTTCCCTAGGTATAATCAAAGGTGGCAGAGTTGCAGCAACAGCCCAAAAAAAGTCTGGTTTTATTTCCACATTCTCCGTGCTGCTGAAAATTGAGAAGAGATATGGGCCACGAAGAAGCAGCTACCTTTGCTACTTGCCCTTTATTTTGTAATAACTACAACGTGGCCTTTCTGTAGACAATTCACTCATGTCACTAACCGAGATATAAAGAATAAATCAAGCTCAGTATCTGAGCCATCTGTAATAAAATTTTAACTACTGATACAAGAGATACTTTTCCATAAATTGACTCACCATACAACTGGGCTTGTTCCAAGCCCGTAAGACTTATCTGCTAACCATTTGGAAATAGTAGATGATGACCCCCTCGTAGCTGACAGAGCCAAGTAGTTAAAAAGAGTTTTAGGCTGCGTCTTCAAAGGCCTCAACAGTGAACCCAACAGCAATCTGGATTTCTTTAGCTGTGATCTACTCTCAAATATGAACCCTTCCTTTAATCCCTGCTTTGGATTGCTGGGATTGCTGGATAGGTTGGAAGGAATANTATAGATGTGTATATATAAATATATACACACACACTGAATATCTACCTAGGAAAAGCCACTGTTAGAATAAGCAAAGTGAAAAAAAAAAAAAAAAGATTAATGTTGTTTATAAAAAAAATACCTATCAAAGCAGAAGTCAACACAGCAAAGAAATAGTAGTAAAAAAACCAAAAAAACTGAACAACAGCTAAAAAAGCAAGCCATAGCAGTATGACAGTTCCACTACAAAGTCTCTGATGGAAATTCAGTTCTTGTAGGTTACTGAGGAGAAAGCCCAGGGTAGCCTATCCACTGTTCCTTTCTGTAAACTCACTTCTTGACACAACTCAGATGTCATCTGCACGCACTCAAGTCCACTCAGATACAAAATAGAAACACATTTATATGATACACCTTATGTATAGCCATAAAGATCTCCATGAAAAGGTGCACGAGTGCAGAAGAGGAATCAAGGGCAGCTCCATCAGGCACCAGCAAAGCCTTTAGCATGCTGCTGCCAGCACGGAGAAATCCAGCATTAATCACCATTGGGTATCGTTTGCTGTCTCCTCTGTACGGAAGTGCCCCTAGGCAAAGCAAAAAGTACAGAGACAAATGTCTATAACCTCACTGGTCTTAAAAATCTCATCTCCTTCTGCCTAATCTTTTTTTGCCCTTCAGGGAAAAAATGTGCTAACACTCCAAATCCCAAAGGTTTTCAGTTAAAGATCAATCGGTCTAGCAGGCCTGGGAGGAGTGCCTCATCTTCCACACAAGTATCAAAAGCACAAAAACGTTGGACAACGGGCCTTGTGCATGCTCCATCCTACCCCAGCTCTCACAAAAAGACAGCATGGTGAAAACATATCCCATACCTGACCCATGGCCATCTTACATTAAGAGGAAACCGCCCATTTCTTTCCCATCTCTAAAGTATCCATGGAATAATTTCCTTACTTACCTAAAGAAATTATTCATCAATTAGGATACCTAGTATCCTAAGCAGGTAGCCACTGCTTAGGATAGAAAGGTCAAATATGAGGTAAAAAATAATTCCCAGCAGCCCTAGCATGAGTAATGATTTACAGAAGTCCATGAGAAATCACTTCTAGGAGAGGCTGGGGAGTGTCAGTGTTTGAAGGGAAAGGATGCTGAGCCCATGTTCTCCACATGAGATTTATGCCAACGACCCAGCAACACGAAACGATCGGCTTCTCCAAAATACTGCCCTCTGAATACAACATGGGAAGAGCACTGCACTGTGCTCCCTGCCTTCAGTTGCTGTAAGGTTCAAAACATAAAGCATATTTTGGTGGTCAGAATGGAATGACCCACCTGGTAGAGAGCAGCAGGCTGCAGGAAAGCCTTCCAAGCACCTGAGACACCAGAAATGACTGGGAACTGTCAGAAGTGAGACGAATTAAGTTCTTTCAGTTCCATGGAAGCTGGCAAGAAGAACCTTCAAAATTCAAAACTCAGAATCAAGATTTCTTTGAAGGGACTAATTGAATTTGTTCCTTTTTGATTTGACCTTTTGCATTTGTTGTGCCCCTACAGTTTATGTCAAGAATTTACACTTGGATAACCTTTGCACAATGTCAATTAGATATAAAATAAGCTATGTTTTAGGTTTCACAAGAGATGGTTGGAGGGCTTCAGAGGAGAATAAAAGAGGAGGATGGGGAACTAAGAGTTATACACACTATAAGCCAGTGCGAGTCAAAGGTGTATGTAAGTGGTTTGCAAACATTTTTATTCATTATAGAATCGGAAGATAAAAAATTCATGTAATTTTATATGCTGTCAAGCATTTGTCTTGTAAATGTTCTAAGAGACAGCGCGAAAATATTAATTCTATCTTTTCTTATAAAGGAAAGAGAGAGAACAAACAGGAAGAACATCCTTGAATGATAAAATGTCTAAGGGACCTGGTGGGAATTCTTCACATAAGATGTATTCTTCTTCAGGGAACAGGAGAAGATGTAAACAGATGGGCTTATGTAAGTAGAACTGGCAGCTCCACAGATAGCTGCTTTCTTTTATATATGGTTTTTCAGATTCACCAGCGTATTCAGGACCACTCTGCCTAATTATTCTCAGCATTTTGCCCATTTCATATGCTCACAGTATAATGGCCAAATATAAAAATAATTAAAGCAAACTGTAGTTTAAATCTCAATAGAAACAATCCATTTTATTCAAACAAACCTCTTCAAAAGGGAACTGTCTGTTTTACGAATGTCAGTCCATCTGTTCATGATAACTCCTTAGGAAATATTTGTTTTGCTTAGAAACCCCAGAGCAGATTACATATGAGGTATTAGATGGGATGGGGTGTGCTTGCTGCCTTCAAATCATTGAGCATACAAATGTGTTTTTGCTTTTGCTGGTCTGATATATATGAGGAAGGGCAATGCCTTAATCCACTGTCATGAAGCAATGCTTGTATCCATTGTCACTGGGCTACACTGCACATATGTCCTGCATAACAAACACTCAGGTATTCCTCTTCTTAAGCTGATGCACCATCAAGTGTTTTCTTTCCATGAAGATGGCCAGGCTGTACCGAGTAAGGTTCTCTCCCCACCAATTATAAGAACAGAATGAGGACACCACAGAGAAATACAGCTCAGCATGTATACGAAGAGCAGCAGTATGTACAACACAGCAGGTAGAGCTGTGCTATCTACCATTTTACAGTGACAGGATCATAATGGTCCCTCTGCCACATCGTTACCTACAAACCATCTAACGGGGTAATTTCTGGTAATAAAACCTTTGTCTAACCCTCAGTGCATCACTCTCTAAAGCCCAAACTGATTGTAAATACATAAGTGAAGAGCAAATCAGAGCCAAAGGACTGTAATCTGCATACACTCGTACATAAGGTGAATGTCAGCTCTGTGTTAATGGATATGATTGGGCCCTCATCTATTGAGCAACCCTGTTTATGTCACTTTGGATCCATTCCACTGAATCATTTAGACATTCACCTCAACACTACTAAAACTCATAATTGCAGAGAACATCAGGACAAATCACAGAAGTGAACATCAAATCTAAGAACAGAAGAGCTTTCATAACAGTAGAAGGAAAATGCTAACTGAAAATAAACGAACAATGAATGAAAAAGATTGATTGTAAAATACATAACAGTGTCCCTGGATAGCATAAAAGTTTGAAACAAGCAACCCCTAGAGCCCCGAAGCCAGCAGCATGCAGGCAGAGGAAATTTAAGCTAGGAGGATACAGCTTCCAGTGAAAGTCTTTGAAAAAACATCACAGAGCTGAGATGTCCAACCTAACGAATCCCTAACAAGCAAAGCAACCCAGATGATGCTTTTGTAGCTGAGTCCCCACTGGGTCTCGCTGACAAATGACCCGGACAGACAGCAGAGAGCCTGCCAGTAGCCCCGAGGCTGGGCTACAACAGCCATCCAGAGCTCAAGAAGAAATCCTTCATTGAGGTCTGAGGCTGCACTGTTCTCCCTGGAAAGGACCAGCACTGAGAGATGGTCCTCCAAATCCTGGTCCTCTGAACGCTGGCTGTCTGCAGAGGACCTGCTGCATGAGGCTCCCGATGGCAGGGGGATGTTCAGTGCTTCCAGCAAACACCATCAACCTTCTCTCCAAACTTCAGGTCTACTGACCAGCCAAGGCTTTGGATGACACTGGGCAGCTCTAAGGAAATGTTTAATAACGGCTGTGTATCGGTTCTCACAGACTTCTATTCCTGCCTCCTTTCCCTGTGTTCTGCACCGACAACAGAAAAGCAGCATTACTGTACTCAAGGCTTGTTTCCCCTCATTTTGTGTTACTGTTCCTGCAGTCCTATCAAGCACTAGAGTTGTCTACTAATTTACGCAAACACATTAAGAAAAAAATCGATAATAAATGTTATAATTAATTCATAGTTAAACATTACAAGAACATTAGATCAATCACGACACCAACATCACAACGCAGATCCCAGTAACACTTCACATCAGCTGCAGAAGCTGTGAGAGGAAGGCTGTGTGCTCCAAGAGCCAGGCAGCTCAGTGCTGGCACAGGCTGCTCAGGGAGGACGTGGAAGAGCCCTCTTGGCCACAGCCTGTGTGAGGGCAGTGCTGGCATGGATTTGCTGTCCTGTGTGTGACTCAGAGGATTTATCCGCCTAAATGAAGCTCGCAGTTCTGCTGCTCCATCAGCCCATGACTCCAGGCAACTCTGTGTTTTGCCAGTGCTCAAACTTAGCTTGCAAACACAGCTAAAATATTACTCATTAATTACAGTCCCTACTAAAAATGCCCATTACTCATACTATCAGAGATTCCAAATGTCATTCAGGCACTGCTATTTGAAATAGAAGGAAAAAGAATACACAATTTAAAAAAGAAAGAAAGTAAGCAAGCAAATGCTGGATATAAAACAGAGAGGGCTGGTTCTATTGATACAAGGAAAGACCTCTTCAGCCAAATGCACATAACTGAATATTAGAGTGTTTTAAGCAGACAGCTGTGACTCTGGTTAGGAATGCAGAAAGGGATTACCCTTATTAAAAGGCTGCTATGAACTGCTACTGCAGTTCTGGCAGGGAAGACAGGGAAGGAAATGAATTTGATAGACTATGTTTTAAATTGCTTTGTTACAGGAAATTCCAATTCTCAAATTCAGCTACATTTGTACTCCGAGGACAGTGTTAACTCCTGATCTTAGCATCTGACTACAGATGCACATCCAGCGAAGAAGCCAAAGCACTCTGTATTTTATAGACAGATACCTCTAGTTGAAGGAATCACTTGCACACGTCTTTACCACGAATAATCATCCGTTCAGACAAAGGTGAGGTCATCCTTGTGAGGTGATCCTTGTACCAAAAGCCTACATCCTTCTCCTCTATTACAGATTAGAAAGCCACTTGTGCATTATTTCAACCAAATGCAACCAGCTTCAGCCATGCCAGGAAGTAGAACTATGCAGAGAGATGGCTGCTGAGATATACCTGCTCAGGCTGTTTTGCTGTTGTTCTTAATGTAGAGCAGAAGTCATAAATCTTCAGATAAAATGACTAAATGCTTGCCAGAATCATCGAGTATTCAAACAGGTGCTCTATCAAACCTTAAATACAAAACTAACCGAAGCAGTTACTGAAGTAGGAAACCTACTGCATGTGTGTCAGAGGAATGTATGGCAGCAAACATTACAGCAGATTCCAAAAGGAGCTTGGAAACAGTCAGCTGGTGAGGTGGATTTCTTTACAGCTCTAATAAACTCACCTGTACAATAAGGAAGAGATTTAGTTGATGCATAGAGAAATGTCACACCACAGTGAAGAGTTACCAGAGCTTTTATATGGGAAACCACAGCTCAGAAATCTGCTTCAGTCTTTGATGGTGCTGGGAAGCACAGGAGGAAGGGTGACCTGACAACATCAGAACAGGAAGAGACAACCAGAAGAACGTGACATCTACTCTGCGTTACTCGGCATAATTATATGTATAATANAAAAAAAATCAGAAACTCTCATTCTGAAGTTTACTGTTTATTTCCTTCCAGAAAACTCAGTTGAATGAAGTCAGGTTCATCATATCATAGAATCATAGAATGACTTGGGTTGAAAAGGACCTCAAAGATCATCTAGTTTCAACCCCCCTGCTATGTGCAGGGTCGCCAACCACCAGACCAGGCTGCCCAGAGCCACATCCAGCCTGGCCTTGAATGCCTCCAGGGATGGGGCATCCAGGTTAACTGCCTTTAAGTCCCTATGAATAAAGCTCTGCACTGACAGTTACACCACTCTTATGCTATAGTTGTGTATCCAGAGCTACTTCAATGTGTAACTGTAATTCATTTCAACTGCCAGATCAGCATGTGAAGATAAACACCAATAGCAAACTTCCACAGCTTGCCTCTGGTTTTCATCAACTTCCTATGCAGTGGGTGTAATTGTGGAGTTGTTGCTTGGTCTAACAAACTTGGTCAAAACAATGGAAGTCTCTGCTCCCTTTAATATATTCTCTGCTCATTGTCATCATTCATGGTGGCAGCAGCAATATGTTGGCTCATTATGTTGTGCTAATCTCACTGCCCGATATTCTTTCCCCCAATCAATCCGTTGATTACAGCCAGTTTAAATCTTAGCGATAACCGGGATTCGGAGAGTTTCCAAAGGACAATGGAATTGGAATTAATTAGCATCCATTAAGGGAAAAACAAGGTCCTGCAAATAGCAGAGAGAAATGGAACAGCTCACAAGGACAACGGTTATGGAGCAGCACGTGGGCACATGTGGCTTTTACACCCTTATCGAGCAGGACAGCACAGCACCCTCAGCTCTCATCTTTGTAATCAAGCTATAGAGAAGCTAATTCTCATACCAAAATTAATTACACCCTGAAATCCTACCAGTGTAGCTCGTTATTGGCTCCAGATCCCAGGCTGTTCTGATTTGCAGCTCATCTTTCAAGCCTGCAGATAGGAGCACTGGAAACTTCTGCCAGGTTACGCGTGCTGCTCTACCAACCCCATGCATCACACAGCCAAGAGGAAAATAGTATAGCATTTACATAGATAACCAGGGGAAGTTCATACAGAAAAGGGAAAATAGCACACCTGGTTTCTTCAAACTGTCTTTACATTGCGTGCTATTACTGGCAACTAAACTCTACCACTTGTAATATTAGTGACTTCACACCTGTGAGTGCTTTTCAGCCTGAGTGCTTTTTACCTTAAATTGTGGCTTTTCAAGAAGAAAGGGGAAAAAAAGAAAAAAAACATCATTTACCTGTCTAGCATTTAAGGAAATAACAAAAATCTTTCTCACTTTTATGGACAACGGTAACATTTGCAGACCAAAAAATCATAAACGTCCTGTAACAGATGCTGATAGCCGCACTGACATGACAAATAAGAGGCATTTAGCTTTTAATGGCTTTTGTAATTTTTTTCCCTTCTGAGAGCAGCACACTGTGTAAAATGTATTTTAGTCATCAGCACTTGGAACCAACTTTGCCCATTATTATTCTACATTAGCTCCATTTGTCGATGCGATGACAGAAGACCCATTGGCCAGCTGTGAGCACTGCTTCCTAATCTCAATCTGAAGGGCAGCGCAGCCACGGGTCTGTCCTTCTGCACCAAGGGGAAGGCATCAGGAGGACCGTTCAGGATGGGATGGTGTAGAGATGAACCAGATCAAGGCTAGGAAACCCAATGGACTTCACTTTTCACTTCTGTCGCGTGTGCGTAAGAAGATATCCCCTCATTCAGACACACAGAAAATAACTAACCCTCTCTTTCTTTCAAGTAAGCATTGGGTGAAAATAGGGAAGCGTGTTAAGGGCTCGCTAATTGATGATATATTGCCTTTAATTAATTTTCAACTATTAAAGTTACTTAATAGAATTTCATATTTCGTATTTGAAAAATGACGGTCACAGGAAGCAATGATGAGAGACAATTACAATTATCACTTAGGACCATTAATATGTAAATATATGGGTAAGTTAAGATTGCTAATTTAAGTTGCATAATTGCTGGATATTTCTGAAGTTAGAGCCTAATAGGCTCTGCCATTATTCGTGTCTATTTTATGCATACGCTGACAATGATTTTTATTCTTAAAATACCACGAATAATAGCATCACATTTATTTTATTAACTGATATGGGCACTAATGTCACATTCTGCCATTCAATCATTTTATTTCTATCTAAAAATACAACGGGTTAAAAAATTGCATCACTTGCACACCTTCACGCTTCAGCTCATGAGTCAGTGGCAGGTAGCTGGGTTTGAGAAGCAGCTTACACACTGGGCACATTGCTTCGTAATCACCCAGTGGGTTTTTTTTTCACCCTTCCCCTGCAACATCTGATATTACAAACTTTAAAGCACAGATATTTTTCAAAGGTCAAAATAGAGAATGGATTTGATCCAAGGATCCCCAGCTTAGCAATCCAAAAGTCAAGAGAACTCTATCAAATGTCAAGAGAAACTGGAGAAGACTTCAGCAAATTACTTCTGCACTACTTCTCACTTAACGCAACGTGTATGCAAGAGGGACAGTATAGCCAGTTCTTATTCAGTGATATTCTACTGATTTCATCTTGTTCCAGACAGGTAAAAGAATTTAAGCTAAGAATTTGCTCAGCTATGATTTTTTCACTATTCCTTATAACTTTTAAATCAAGACTGTCCTTCAAAAAATATAATCCTAAATTATGGCTTGCATTATGCAGACCATGAAAATAAATGAAGCATAATATTTTCTGTCTAATTTTATAATCCCAGTACATCCTTAGGTTCTGTTTAAAATAGAGTATGTGTTCTACAAAGGATTCTGCATAGATTGCTATGCGTTCTCCTCTCGGAAGAGAGAAAAAATGATGGTGAATATAGGAGTTTTTATATTGGATTTGAAGGATTTTTTTTTATTTTTTTTCCTTGATGTAGATGCAGTGCAAATAGTTGAGTGCCTCACAGAAAACGACAGCCTTTCAGCTTCCAGAAGTGCAAGGAATTTTCAGTTCTAAACAAGTCTGATAATATATAACCAAACTAAAATCATTAAGATTTCCTTCTCTTTGCCTTGCATGACTTAAAGTAACTCCTGATAGTTTTAGACAAGGATGAAATCAGGTCATATACTATCAGCAGGTGAAAAAATTTCTTGGAATGTATAGCAGACATTTAAAACAGCTACCTTCAAGCACTTCCCTAGGTATAATCAAAGGTGGCAGAGTTGCAGCAACAGCCCAAAAAAAGTCTGGTTTTATTTCCACATTCTCCGTGCTGCTGAAAATTGAGAAGAGATATGGGCCACGAAGAAGCAGCTACCTTTGCTACTTGCCCTTTATTTTGTAATAACTACAACGTGGCCTTTCTGTAGACAATTCACTCATGTCACTAACCGAGATATAAAGAATAAATCAAGCTCAGTATCTGAGCCATCTGTAATAAAATTTTAACTACTGATACAAGAGATACTTTTCCATAAATTGACTCACCATACAACTGGGCTTGTTCCAAGCCCGTAAGACTTATCTGCTAACCATTTGGAAATAGTAGATGATGACCCCCTCGTAGCTGACAGAGCCAAGTAGTTAAAAAGAGTTTTAGGCTGCGTCTTCAAAGGCCTCAACAGTGAACCCAACAGCAATCTGGATTTCTTTAGCTGTGATCTACTCTCAAATATGAACCCTTCCTTTAATCCCTGCTTTGGATTGCTGGGATTGCTGGATAGGTTGGAAGGAATAGTTTGCTACAGCTAAATAGTTAGAGAAAAGTACATCCAGCTTCCAAAAAAATNTTTTTTGTAAGGGAGGGAAGGTGAATATTGAAGCTCACTGGTAGTGGAACACTACTCGTGTAATTAATACCTCTGATGAACAAACACATCCTTAATGACACCAAGTCAGTAACAGACTGCGCGCTGCCCTTTGTCACTCAGGACGGGGATCTTTTCATCACTTTGGATACTTCTTTGAGAACAAAACCAGGAAACCTCATTAAGCTTCTATTTAAAACCGAGACTTCACCATGTCCTGCAGAGATCATACAGTCCCTGTTCCTCTAGGAAGAATTAAGGGATTCAATCGGGTGTTTCCTTTCCTTCAATCAATTTCAGAGGGGAAAAACAACACCTGAGTAGATTTTCCCCTACTCCCCAACAGCCTGTGATACTCAGGGAGAAACAGCTCTACACAAAATGCAATTCTGCTAGTTGAGAGACAGACAGAGAAATGAAGTTAAACCAAGGTAAAAACCAAACCAAACAGTTCCAACATCCAGGCCGGACTTTGGAGACTGGTCACAGAGTTTCTTTTTGTCCTTATTTTCCCAGTCACCATCATACACAGCATTTTGCCACAGAAGAAGAAAGGGAATTAAATGCTTTATTTTGTTGCCCAAAAATCTCAGCACAACAGCTTCCTTCTGTCCTGTTAATGGCCAGACTTTTGCTTGTGCACCCATTTATGAAAGAACAGGCAATATTTGAAGGCCTTGAATGAAATCCATCTCAAAAAATTCAGTGTGCAAACTTTGCATTCTCTCTCCCCTAGGTCAGTTATCTAATCCAAACATTGCAATTTTCTTCAAGGAATAGTTTTGCATAAGCATAATTTAAATGAAATTTTATCCCAAGCCTTACATTCATTCAATCTGAAGAAGAACTGCTGATACTCTGGACTTTGTCTGACTCTCCCTTTTCCACCTGGGCATGCAAAAGCAAAGACTCTCAGACCGGTTCATAAAAAACAGCAAGTACTCCCAGGACTTCTAGATGGAGATTATATTGTTAATCAATTTATTTTGCATAACTTCATGGATCACTTGCAATTGATGATTAGGCATTTTAGCTCCTCTGACAATTTGTCAATAACGTGAAAACAAAAAAAGGCTATAGACAGCATACATAATTTAAAGATGATCTTTTGCTTGAGAGGAGATGCCACTTTCAAAGCTATGAAAAGAGCCAGTTTGTGAATGTATTTCATCTACCGAGTGGAAGAGCTATTCCAAGGAATCAGAAATTTTTTTGTAATTACTATACAGGCATCCATAGTGAGTTACCTGTTAACTAAATCAAAGGTGAATAACTCTACTTTGGAGTTCAGTTATCTTCTGAAAGTTATACTGAAAAAAACCCAGCAAGCTTGATAAAAATGTAGTTTCTTAGTAACTACAAGTATGCTATTCAAATTCAATCTAGACTAGCAGCTAAATTACTAATTACCTAAATTACTGTTCATTTTTTTCTCCAGTATCCAATCTGAATGGACTCTGTCTCCTGCATAAGTATTTGCTTCCCTTAAATCAAAATGTCCAATTGCATCTCTTTTATAAGCATAAGTACTACACTCTGCATAATTCTGGATCAATCCACTAAGTTACCAGCTAACTAATGACTCTTGGTTATTGATGAACAGTGATGAAGGTGCAAATGGCTGTTCCCTTACGTATTACCCGATCCATCCAGTCCTTGGCAGAGAATGTCAACGCTATTCTTGCTTGCTTGTTGAACATACACAAAGCCCACACAAATACTAGATCAATATAATATCTTATTTCAAAAATCCTTGCTTTTTATTACAGATATGAATGATGAATTCAGTATTGATTCACTTCTTTAGATATAATAGGGATGCTTCACTCAAAACACAAGACCTGGCTTGATGTGAGGCTGTGATGACCTTCAGGAGCCCTTACCCTGAATGTCTGCAGGAATAAGCTAATCAGGAGATGAAGCTCTTGTATCTAAGCCAGGCTTGATATGGAGCTGTGTGATTTGAGTGAAAGAAACAAGTTCTCATTCAATCACTGTAAATATGTTCGAAGTGGGAATTTGCTAATTGTAGCACTCTGTGAGCTGGAAGTAATATAAACAATAAATATAAAAGAGAATACACGGCCCTAATAAAGTCATAAAAGCAGTAAATGCTAGAAATGAGATGCTGAATACATTCATATTTTAAAACTTGTGTCTAGTTTAAGTGGGATTATAAAAAAACAACTTGTTGAAAACCCTTTTAATTCAGTTTGTGGGTAGCTGCTGGAGAATCAAATTTTTGATCAGCTATGTCCCACTCGGGATGCATAAACCTCCAATTACTTTCAGCTTCTGTTAGTTTAATACAAGGATGGCAAAAATCATGTGGACGTTCCCTTCATTTACTACTGGAACAAACAATTTGCTCATCACCATGTTTTGGCCGACTGCCTGAACAGCTGAAACTGTCGCTTCTCCTTGAAGAATAACATTTCACCAGTCAGATAATAATCCGTTCAACCTGGGGTCCCCCCCAAAATCCCGAAAGGGTCAATATATTGCTCTAATGAGGCACAGTCCTGGCTTTCAGAACACTGTTTTTCTGCTGGGTCTATGCATGCAAGCGAGATGGGAATATTCAGTACTACAGTAGCTACTTGAAAAAGGCTGGCTCTATTAAATAGCTGTCCATCTTCCTGCACTCGAGGGAAAGATGCATTCCTCTCTAACAAAGATGAAGGGAATATCAATGGGGCTAATCTCTTCAAAGTGCTCAAAGCTCAAAGCAATTGCCTGCAGCCCTACACAGTCCCCACCCTCATTAGCTCAGCAAAGAAAACACAGGCAAAGACAAAATACTACCCTGCAACTAGAGAGAAAATGCAAAACGGGGCTTCCAAGCCACCTCCCTTCTCTTTCCAAAGGACAAATATTTCATACATCTTACATTATGTGTGTACTGGCAATAAAGTCACATATTTTAAGAATCCCTTCTAACATATTTAAATATTGTGAAGTTTGCTGGTATTGAAAAATGGTTATGACACAACAGAAATATTGTGTGGCACAGCTCTTCCTCTGATCAACAAAAGGGAAAAATTAATTGCCAACTCATTCTCTTTTTGTAAAGCCAGAGCAGTCAGAAAGCAGAGCAGCTGTAGTTCCACACCCCCGTGAATCGAGGAGACAAAACCATCCGTCAATCAACTCATATTTACATGAGTTCCACACCACCCTCTGCCTCCAAAGTAGAGAATTTTACGGCCAGGAAAACAAATGCTGAAAACAAGAAAGGAAACGCAGCAGAACTGGAGGAAGAAGAGAGAAAGTTGAGATGAGGGATTATCAGCAAATAATGAACACAGCCCTGTGGTGCATCCCTTTATGATGACTGTAGGAATGACAGGTGGTCAACAGATGTCCTAAGCACCCCTCAAAGGAAGAGGGCTGACCCAGGTGTGTTGCTGAGCTGACCTCACCACCAGGCCAAGGCAGGACTTTCTCCAGGGAGGCCACTGATGGATCCTGTAGATCTCTCATGCCAACTGGGCAGGCTACCCAACATCAATACTGCTGCACTGCCTACCAGCACACAGCTGGGGTAACAGTGTTTGCCAATTGCAAGAGCTGGGATTTCAGCTCACAGACAAAGCACTAAGGGCCTCTCTCAGCATGGCTGAGGTGAGCCAGCTCACTACCACTTCTCTCTGAGCTACAATTTTTGAAAATACGTTACTTTTATACAACCAGCTTGGACAACAAATGGTGGACCTGAAAGTTTACTTCTTATAGATCAAGCCTAAAGTAGTCACGCACATTCAGACACTGACGAAAATATGCATCGCAGTCCTCTTTTAAAGTCTTTCATTTTCCTTATCCTGTTCTCTGTGTCTGATTGTTGAATTATGCTTCCTTTTGCATAGAAAGTTTTCTAAAGGGGAATTCAAGTTAGGTGTATTTTGAAAGAGCGAGGGGAAAGGAAAAAAAAAATAGAGACCCTCCATAGCTTACAACGAAGGAAGGGAGGAAAGGAAAAGAACTAAGAGAAAGGAAGTAAAACAGGGAGGAACTAGTCTCAGATTTTGAAGTAAAGAGTGAATGTTTCAAAGGAATTGTAAATATGTGATCTATAATAGGGCTTCATCACCCTGCTGCCCTGGTAGGTGGAACTACAACAAGCCCAGAGAGACAAACAACTACAATCGGGAGCTGTCTGAGCTCTGCTTGAAAACCTCAGTGCCAGAACAAGTGCAAACAGTTATACCTAGACCTATTTCAGTCCATACTGAGTTCTCTGCATAGCAGCATAAACCTGCATTCTTCCCATCAGCTTACGCATGAGCACCCAATGGACCCCTGCATGAGTGCCCAATCCTCTTCTGCACGAATGCCCCACCACTTCACGCATGTGTGCCCAAGCACCTTTATGCACTGACACCCGATTAATTTCAGGAGTCCCTCATCAGCACATCCACGGGTGCATTATGAGTGTACACGTGGTGCATGAAGGACCATGGCTGCAGCGATGCCCAGCAGGGTGAGCAGAGGCCAGGAACGTGGGATGAGAGACATGGGCTGGCCTAAACTGAGAATGGAACAAGCAGTTACTTTAGTGCTTAGTTAATTCTTCATATTTCAATTCCCTAATCAGTCATGACAAGTTTGTGTTAATCGGCAATAACTTAAATTAAAATTAACTGAGTTGAGACCGTTTAGACTACAACAGCATGTATGAACACTGAGAATGAGGAAGGACTTAAGCATTGAACCACAAGGGAGAGAGCACCCTAAGCAATCAATTGCTGCTATCAAGTAATCTGCCCTAGAGATTAAAGAACACAAAGCAATAAGGCATTGTAATGAAAAAAGGTTTTTAGTGAGAAATGGGGGTCACAGGGAAAATACACATTAATTTCAGCACATAATCGCACTATACGGACAAAAGCAGATTGTTGCTAAAATGAGTGAATTCTGCACTAGAGATTCTTCTCTCATCTAGTGTGACTTTAACTGTAAGCAAGAGGGCGACAGATATAAAAAAAAAAGAAGCTTCAGAAACTACACAATTGTCCTGCTCCAGTTTTCTTAATATCTGGATCACCGCACGTACATGCAGCCCCCTCCAGAGACTGGGGAGGGGAGGTGTGGGCCCAGCCCCCCGTGCAGCCAGCAGCAAATGGCAACGCTTACCGTGCAGCTTCCCAACAAGGGACAGTTTCTTCCGGCCTAGAAAAACCCCTTGGCATTTCAAGATTAAGCTGCATGTGCTCAGCAACACTGGAACGTTATTGACCAGAAATGTGAAGGGAACAGGCAAAGAAAGAAGAGAAAGGACCAACACTTGACACCTCAACACGTGCTTGGCTTTGCAGAAAATAGCTCTACCAAAACTGAAGTGTGGGAACCCTATGCTTCTATCCACGTGTGGATCACCTGTGGCTTTAATAGGGTTAGAACTAGCCCATGCCTAGTGCAAATGCTGAAGATGCTTCAGCAATGACATCCCAACAAATCCTGCTAAGTATAATTCTACATTCAGTATCATGAAGACACAAATTCTTTGGATCACTATTTAACACCAAAACCAGACAGCAAACAATTCAGTCACCCACTGGGCTAACGGCCAACTGCCACTAACGGTCCTGTCATGTGAGGATGCAATTAAGCAAATTAAGCTGGCTTTCAGATAGCACAGCTGAGCAGCTATCCTAATCCCACCACGGCAGAAAGTAGGACCACTGGCTCCACAGCCACTTCCTAACACTATGTGTCTTCTGCACCCCAGAGCTCCTATCTTCTAAAATAAACCACTCCCTTTTATCACAAGATAATGTTGACTCTGGCATTTCATTGTTTTCACATTAATTTAGCTTACTGCTAATAAGGTATAGGTATATAGATACACTCCACATCTTGTGCTAAGTATTGTAGTGGGATACAGATAAACATTCGTTTGGTTCCATTTCACCTTAACTTAGTCCAAGGGAATTTCAAAACCTCAGCAACCCTGATCAGACTAAGTCACGACGGCGGCAATCTAAAGCAGAAACACTTATACCCCCAACCTTTTCCTCATTAACTTATTTAAGATATGAGTGTGGCTCTTATAAAGAAGCAAATGGCTTCACGGTCAAACATTTGTGCTATGAACAGCATTCAGATAATGAGAGTTAGCAAGACCCATCTGCTGTAAGGCCACTGAGTATATCCCAATAATTTTCTTACTCGTTCTCGGTGCTATTTCTTTGCTGAGCAAATCCCATGCAGTGAATCTAACACTGAGGAAAGGTATTTCCACTTTAAAATAACAGGTAAGATGTTCCCATCTACATTATATTTGCAATTATAATTACTTAAAAACAATACAAGGAAAAACAATAAAATCTCCCATAAGTTAGGCCTTACTATCTCTGACCTCAGTATCATTTGCTGATACAGACAAACATTTCATAAAGCTCTTCTATCATTATTAGCCATAATTTAAATAATTACTGGGCAGGAAAAAAAATCTGTTCAACCGTGGCTCTCTAATCTAGTAATTAAATCCACCTGCAGGAAGCTGAACAATTTGTTTCCTGCGTATGACCATTAATGCAGTCAAGTATTTTACACTAGGCAGTATATCACCAGGAGAGACGGAGGCATACAGCCAGTAATTAAGCCACACTTTGATAAGGTCAGAAACATCCACCCAAGCTTCTCCACAGACAGAGGTCTCAGATGAGACAGTTCTGCCAATGCCCATCAGGCTGCTAGTTAAACACGGGATATATTCTCCCATCATCATCTGGGTGGATTTCTGGTGTATTCTGTCTGTTTGACTTATTTCAGCGTAGTTATTACTTCCTGCTAAGCTCACTCAAGTGACCGACTGAATAGTTTGACCAAGTCCACATATAGATGAATACATTATTAAATAGACAATGGGAGAACTGGCTGGATCATTTTATCAAGTTCTCTGCGTTGCGACAGCCGCATCACACACCACTCATACTGATGCATCAAAAGCCATCTCTGGATCACTCAGAGTAACATTGGTTTAGTTAGCCTGAGTCTAAGCCAGAAAATAGTTACGACAGCAAGTTGTCAGCATAAGCTACGCATCCATGAGCTCCGGGTCTCTGAGTCCCATGCTGCAGTTCTAGCAGTAACCAAACTGGCCACACACAGCTTTGCTAAAAGACACTGCACCATACCACCCAGATGCAACGCTGAGAACGCATTCCTGCCAGCCACAGCACTCACCAAGCAAACTGAAAGCTGCTCCATAACAAACAGGTATCTGCCAACAAGGTCTATTCTGTGGATGGGTGCTGCCTGGTTCAGTCTGGGTGTGCATGTGGGCAGCGCCAGCATGCCTCACCCCATGTCCCTGGTGAGGTCACGCAGGCATGAAAAGACCATTACAACTTCTATGTTCTGAGCAGAAAGGGCAGCTCAAAACATAAGCGTTGTATCGGTCTCTCTTAGCCAGTTATCTTCCTATCTTTAGCTAGGTGCATTTGTGTCCTTTTACATTATGTCTCATTCTGATCATCCATCTCAATTTGATATCTCTGTTTTGTGGTTACTCCTGCAGAGAAAATTCTGGATTTTATCCAAATGATGGGAATTTTTGCCCATTTAGATTACCTGAAGCCAATAACCTTTCTACTGGAAAGCTCCCATCTGGCTAGAAGTACTGCTGCTGCATTTTTCAGCTATGTGATTCCTTTGCAAATGACCCAGCATTATGCTCCAGACATGAAATCTTCTTCAAATCCTCCTCAAGAAAAAAATGCGCTCTTGTTCCAAATTACACACATAAATAGAACAGTGGTTTAATCTGTCTTTAGGAAGCTGTCGAAATGGACAGTGTCGATGTATTTTATCCTTGGAAATGAAAATACCTTATTTAATGGTACAGTAGAGAGATCTGTGAAAATGCTACATAAATACCATAGAGTTTGATGGCAAAGTTTTCTGCCAAGTGGCTCAGATATTGATATTATGTGTTCCACAGTATGTGGGTCATGATGACAAAATGTGTTATTAGTCTTTCTCGAAATGATCGAAAGGCTGGTGCAAAAGCAAGAATTTTGGGTTCTTTGATCATGGGGCGGTCTACTCGGCACCTGGCCTGGGGTCTGCTGATGGGTCTCACCTGTCTCGAAGGGGGAAACGGATCCTTGCCCAGGAGCTGGCAGGACTTGTAGAGAGGGCTTTAAACTAGATATGAAGGGGGTAGGGGATAAAACCAGGCCTGCTAGAGATGAGCCTGGGGGAGCGGCAATGGGATTAGGGATGAGGCGAGGGGCTCGGCTGAAGTGCATCTACACCAATGCACGCAGCATGGGCAACAAACAAGAAGAGTTGGAAGCCATGGTGCGGCAGGCAAGCTATGACCTAGTCGCCATTACGGAAACATGGTGGGACTGCTCCCATGACTGGAGTGCTGCAATGGATGGCTACAAGCTCTTCAGGAAGGATAGGCAAGGAAGAAGGGGTGGCGGTGTGGCTCTGTATGTTAGAGAGTGCTTTGATGCTACTGAGCTTGTGGCTGGGGATGATAAGGTTGAATCCCTATGGGTAAAGATCAGGGGAAGGGCTGACAAGGCAGACATATTGGTGGGCGTCTGCTATAGACCGCCGAACCAGGATGAAGAGACAGATGAGGTGTTCTATGAGCAGCTGGCAGAAGCTGCGAGATCGCCGGCCCTTGTCCTCATGGGGGACTTCAACTTCCCTGACATATGCTGGGAATACAACGCAGCGCAGAAGAAGCAGTCTAGGAGGTTTCTGGAGTGTATGGAGGATAACTTTCTGATGCAGCTGGTGAGAGAGCCTACGAGAGGAGCTGCCCCGCTAGACCTGCTGTTCACAAACAGAGAAGGTCTGGTGGAAGATGTGGAGGTCGGGGGCTGTCTTGGACAGAGTGACCATGAGATGGTAGAGTTCTCGATTCTTGGTGGAGCCAGGAGGAAGAACAGCAAAACTGCTACCTTGGACTTCCGGAGGGCGGACTTTGAATTGTTTAGAAGACTAGTAGGGGGAGTCCCCTGGGATTCAGTCTTAGAGGGTAAAGGGGTCCAAGACAACTGGTTGCTCTTCAAGAAGGTAGTCTTACAGGCGCAGGAGCAGGCTGTCCCCCTGAGCTGCAAAATGAGCCGGCGGGGAAGGAGACCGGCGTGGATGAATAGGGAACTATTCTTGAGGCTCCGGGAGAAAAAGAGAATCTACATCCTGTGGAAGAAGGGACGGGCAACTCAGAAAGAGTACAGAGAAGTTGTTAAGATGTGCAGGGAGAAAATCAGAAAGGCGAAAGCCCAGCTCGAACTCAACCTGGCCGCTGGGATAAAAAGAAACAAGAAACCCTTTTACAAATATATCAACAGTAAGAGGAGGACTAAGGAGAATCTCCATTCTTTACTGGATGAGGCTGGGAATATGACTACTGGGGATAAGGAAAAGGCAGAGGTCCTGAATGCCTTCTTTACGTCTGTCTTTAAAGGTCAGACCAGTTATCCTCAGGGTACTCCACTTTTTGACCTGGTAGTCTCGGCTGGGGAGCAGACTAAACCACCCACGATTCAGGAGGAAACAGTCAGAGACCTGCTACTCCAACTGGACTGTCACAAGTCCATGGGGCCGGATGAGATTCACCCGAGAGTGCTGAGGGAACTGGCGGAGGTGATAGCCGAGCCGCTTTCCATCATCTATCAGCGCTCCTTGTTGACTGGTGAAGTACCGGAAGACTGGAGGCTTGCCAATGTGACTCCCATCTACAAGAAGGGCTGTAAGGAGGACCCGGGGAACTACAGGCCTGTTAGCCTGACCTCGGTGCCAGGGAAGGTTATGGAACAGATTGTCTTGAGGGAGATCACGCGGCAAGTGCGGGACAACCGGGGGATCAGGCCTAGCCAGCATGGGTTCACGAAGGGCAGGTCCTGCTTGACCAACCTGATCTCCTTCTATGATCTAGTGACCCGCCTGGTGGATGAGGGAAAGGCTGTTGATGTAGTCTACCTAGACTTCAGCAAAGCCTTTGACACTGTCTCCCACACTATTCTCCTGCAGAAGCTGGCAGTCCGTGGCTTGGACAGGTACACTCTTGGCTGGGTAAGGAACTGGCTGGAGGGCCGGGCCCAGAGAGTGGTGGTCAATGGAGCTAAATCCAGCTGGCGACCGGTCACGAGTGGTGTTCCCCAGGGGTCGGTGCTGGGGCCTGTCCTCTTCAATATCTTTATTGATGACCTGGATGAGGGCATTGAGTGCACCCTCAGTAAGTTTGCAGATGACACCAAGTTGGCTGGAAGTGTCGATCTGCCTGGGGGTAGCGAGGCCCTACAGAGGGATCTGGACAGGCTGGATAGCTGGGCTGAAGCCAATGGGATGAGGTTTAATAAGACCAAATGTCGGGTCCTACACTTTGGCCACAGCAACCCCAAGCAACGCTACAGGCTTG
Organism: Pavo muticus; assembly: GCA_016647715.1. NCBI lineage: Eukaryota > Metazoa > Chordata > Aves > Galliformes > Phasianidae > Pavo > Pavo muticus. The sequence goes on along the minus strand of JACDJE010000146.1, from coordinate 1,006,985 downwards.
GGGCGGAGTGGCTAGAAGACTGTGTAGAGGAAATGGACCTGGGGGTGTTGGTTGACGCTCGGCTGAACATGAGCCAGCAGTGTGCCTGGGTGGCCAAGAAGGCCAATGGCATCCTGGCTTGTATCAGAAGTAGTGTGACCAGCAGGAGCAGGGAAGTAATTGTCCCCCTGTACTCAGCTCTGGTGAGGCCGCACCTTGAGTACTGTGTCCAGTTCTGGGCCCCTCACTGCAAGAAAGACATTGAGGCCCTGGAACGTGTTCAAAGAAGGGCAACAAAGCTGGTGAGGGGTCTGGAGCACAGGCCTTATGAGGAGCGGCTGAGGGAGCTGGGATTGTTCAGTCTGGAGAAGAGGAGGCTCAGGGGAGACCTTATTGCTCTCTATAACTACCTGAAGGGAGGTTGTAGTGAGCTGGGGGTCGGCCTCTTCTCTCGTGTAACTGGTGATAGGACTAGAGGGAATGGTTTCAAGCTGTGCCAGGGAAGATTCAGGCTGGATATTAGGAAATACTACTTCTCTGAAAGAGTGGTCAGGCACTGGAATGGGCTGCCCAGGGAGGTGGTGGAGTCACCGACCCTGGAGGTGTTCAAGGAACGTTTGGATGCTGTGATGAGGGATATTGTTTAGCTAGAACCATTGGTGATAGGTGGATGGTTGGACTAGATGATCTTATAGGTCCTTTCCAACCTTAGTGATTCTGTGATTCTGTGATTCCTTAATTCTCTCTCATACTCTATTGAAACATCACATTGCACACATTTAACATACAATGCAAATGCATACGTATTTTAAAATAAGCAATGAGCAATATTTATCCATTCAGTACTCAATAAGCAATATTTATGCGTTATCATATCATCCCTCCTTTGAGTAACAATGACTTTCTGAGCTAGGAGCAAATTTTGTGCTGCAATATAAATGCTTGTCCACACTTTGGAATAGAGAATTAATATACTTTTTATAACAACAAAAAACAACAGTTTTCCAATAGCCCTTCTTCAAATGAAAATGCACCTTCATTTGCAAGATTGCTGACACAGTAATGCATGGCTGACGATGAAAAATACCTGGTTACTTTGTGCACAGTAAGCAATCCTGTCAACACAATGAAGTTCTGAGGTGATTATAAGAGGACTTAGTAAAGTGGTTATGAAATGCAACTACAGAATTAGCAAAAGAACAAACAGTATTGAAGAATTAACAGCACTGGAACAGAGGCGATCTCACTCAGTTTTCTACTCCCAGTGATCACTTCTGTATTTTACTTAATAATTTTGTAATTGCATTTCTTTTTACTGTACATTTTTCCTTTTATACAAACGGACCATTACTCCAAATTGCCAATCTAGTTCATAGAAAATTAGTGCATTAATCACCAGTTGGTATTAAAAGGTGTCTCGTCTTTCAAATGAACACATCTATGCTGCTTCTCATACGCTACCTGGCTTCAGAACTTCAGAGACACTGCGTAACAAAATGTGTCTTAGGCCAAATAAAGTTGTGAAGGCATCCTACCAGAGTGATTGAAGGCGACCTGGTTGGCAGAACGGGGGCCTGTATCCACAGACAGGATGGGGACCGCCTGCCGCACATCCCACAGCTTCAGCACACCACAGGCATCACAGGAAGCAATCATGTTGCTCTGTTCAGGTTGGAAACAAAACCAAGGCATTAATTAGATACTTTGGCAAAGAAGAATGCAAATGATGCAGGGCTGGATGCCTCCAGACACCAGGCACTGAAACTTATGTATTTAAGTAAAAAGAAGTTAACACGTTTGGTTATCACAGCCTCTTGTTCGCTACATAACTTGAAGACCCGCACTACTCAAGAAAACAGTTTATTAGAAGCCTTAAGTAAAAGAGAGAACAGAGGTCGCTTTGGATTTTGATACTAGCGTCCTCCAAGAATACGGCTTGTAATTATAACTCTCACAGAGACACAGGATTTACTTCTTATTTAAACCTCCAGTATAAAGATTCAAAATACTAAATCCCCAAAGCAGCTCAGCTGGTGTGTATTCAGAGTTATTAAAGTCAACGTTTTTTTCCAATTTGTGCAATGGTTTGAGAATAGATTAACAGATACTTTCTGCAGGAGAATCGCAATGATACAGAACTGAGACTCAGGTAAAACACTGGTCAGGTGCCACATCCGTGGCTTTGTCATATTTGGTTCATTTTTATTTCTTTGATATAAATAACACATGCAAGAAAATGCGTGGGGCCGTCAAGCAAAGAGGAGTTAAGATCGGAAAATATCCATTGTCTTCTCAAGCAGAAAGGAACAGCCTAGAAGACACTATCATGGTATAAATTTAATGAAATCTTTAGGCCCATTTGTAGGGTACTAAGCTGTCAGAACTCCATTCGGGCTTGTTACAGGGAACAATATGGAGCAATACACAGAAACAAAGCAGTCATTTGCCAGAATTTAGCTGGCAAAGCATAGACTCTCAGCACTCAGTGCTTTGCAAAAAAGCATGGTTACCCTATCTCCATCACACCTCAGCAAGTGTGCTGCTGCTGAGCATGATGGAGGAGCTATTTGTTTTACTATCTGTTCAACCATACTTGCCTAATGCTTTCATTTCAACAGTAGCGAAAGTTTAAGCTCAGCCCATGCAAATGATGAGGTCAAGCAAGCCATGCATGAAACAAAACAAAAGACTACAACAGCTACACTCTGAATTGTGACATGGTTTGATCTGGATCTCAGTAAAGCACATTTTCAGTGGAAAAACATCAACGTGCATTCTTCCCTGTCCATTCCCTATCCTCTTTTAACCTTGTCATCCTACTCACTTACTATCACATTTATTTTCATTCATCTCTGTTACACAACAAGCTGCTGGTAGGCACCACGTGTCAGATACACTGAAGGCCCAAAACCATTATTTAAGTTCTCTGCAGACTGCAATGTGTGGCCACGCCAGAAAAGGACTGGCCTGCAGGATCCTCACAGATCCATGTGAACGCAGCAGGGCTGGACAAACCTGGTGTGGGAGCAGCATCCCACTGTGCTTTGTGCTGTGCAAAAAAGCTACAAAAGATGGTCCTGCTCCAAAGGCTCTGCAGTCTATCCCAGAAACAAGATCAACCAGCTCCTACTGACAAAACTCTGCAGACTTACTATCCATTTCCTCCCACATGCCTGGTACAAACACACTGTGTATCAGTGCAACACACAGTAGGATACCGTGCCCAACATGCATGAAAAGGAGCAGACTTCATCTGCAAAAAGAATTGCGAAAATACAGGGTTCTGATGGCAACCTGTAACACACGCTAATGCAGGACTCTGGTGGCAATGCACAACATATGATAACAGGCGTTTTCCATGCCTCAGAATACTCTGCCCACAACCTTATTATCCAATGCTTTAATTATTATTGATACCTACGCAGCTCCTACACCAAAAGCATACCAAAAGGATTTTGTTAATGAGTCAGCTATTACATTTCACTTCATCTCTTGCCTTGATCCCCATTACACACCTTTTCTAAATCAAGAGAGCTGAAGATGGGGGATAACAACTTCTCAATAGGAACAAATAAACTGTGAATCAAACTTAAGGACAATTTGATGCTACACGCCATTCAGAGATGAAGAAAGAAATAAATCATATGTTAAATGAACTCATTTGCTTCTGGCCATGGGCCATTTTCAAAGGCTTTAAAGTGGAATCACTACGAATTCTTGTATGAGCTTTCGGCTTTTTTGTTCCTTTATCAGCTATTGTTCCAGTTATTCATAGAAGAATGAATTGCCTTGCTCTCTGAGTTCTTCTTTTTGCTTCTTGCCACAATAACATCTTTTTTATGATGGCTTTTCAATAATATATTTTACCAAACAGCAAGCTGGACTATTAGGGCTCGACTACATTTAGAAGTAGAGTACAACGAGATCCAAAGAAAAGATGTGCAAAAGGAGCTTTACACTGCATGATTTTTATTCAGACTACATTTTATACTGCATCACCAAAGTTCAGCTGCACGATGGCTTCTCCAAAAGTAATGCCTCCTAAGCTGAATTCCTTATGTGGAAAGAACAGCATCCACTAACAGTCACTGACACTTGCTGAATGTTTATGGAGACCAGGCAGTGGATGTGAGCATGGTGAGGTGGTGGGTGGTGTGTTTCAGCAGTAGTGCTGGTGCAAATGATTACGAGCGCAGCATGCAGGCTTTTGTTCATTGCTGGCAAAAATGCACAGCTAATGGTGGTGACTGTGTTGAAAAATAGTCTTCTGAAGCTGAGGATTTGCTCTATCATATAGTGCTATTGTGCTCTTTGTATACGTTGTAGTTTCCAGGGGAATAAATAGGTGGCATCTCTTTTGGCATGACCTACTTATTATATTCTCTAATCAAGGAGCATGTAGAATGATTCATGAAACTGGTGAGAGCTTCTTCCTAGTCTATACAATTAAGCTGGTACTTTTGTGTGTGTGCATGCTCAAGTAATTAAAAATTTATACAAGGATTCAATTAATTTGAATTGAAAGACTGGTTCCAGGCTCCACTGGACTTTGCCTTTACAGTTCTCCCTCCTGACTCTTTGCCTTCTCTGCCCTCCTAATACACATCTCTATATTAAGGGAGATCCCCTCTACAATGGGTACATGCAATATAATCCCAATCTTAAAAGGCACTTAAAAACCATTGTAAAATAATTAATTGTAACCTCATGATGATATCTGCTGATGAGAAATTAACAGATTTAAATCATTTCCATTAAGTTTTTTAAATCTTGTTTTCCTTTCTTCGGAATACTTTTTTTTTTCCTAGTGAATATTAATAATGATTAACAGTGGAATTAATCATCAGGCACAAGTTAATTTAATTTCCTGAAGATTACCATATATCAGTAACACATGAACTGTAGCAGACAGCTTTATCTAATTTAGACCGCAATAAACCCCTCCCAGCAGTATTCTCATCCAAGTTTTGTTCTGAAGGAAGGTCAGCAGTTGTTTCATGGCCCTTTGCGAATATTTTAGGTGAAACAGTGAGTGAAGGAGCTCACTGTCAAGACTGAGAACTTCTTTTGCTTGCAGAGCATCAGGTAATGATTCTGCATTCACAGCTCGCTGTACAGACCCCATCTCCCATCACCTACCTGCCCTGGTGACGCAGCGCTGCTGGGGTCTGTTCTGTGCTCGAGATCTGCAGCTGGAAACTGCCTGCCATGGAGCCACATGACGAACAGCCTCAGCTGCCTCAGACTGAGACAGAGTGGGGAAATATGCATTTCTAACATGTACCCTGTGGGACACATCCCAAGTCACTTAACTCTACCACCATTTTATATGCGTTAACGTATTTTGTAAGAGGAGAAATCATTACCTCCCACATTTACAGCATGAAGCACATCAAAACCTGGTGAGAGCTGTTAACCTCATGCCTTGATGTAATACAAAAGCTAACAGCAGTCAGAAAAAGTATGATGGGGCACAAGCAGCCAACAGGCCCGTGCCTGAGCCATCCCATCTCGTGGGCTGGATCCAGGCGTTCTGAGCTGCAGAGAGCCAGGGCAGGGGAATCCCAAGGGAATCCAAGCAGGGGTGGATGAATGTCTTGCAGCTTTAACAGGGAAAAAGACTTTAATGTCCTATTAAGCCAAATGAATTACGCAAAATATCACACAGATGGAGAAAAAAATGCAGATGCGTTCCATTATTAGACTGATGACTAATCAATCACCACCCATTTTTGAAGCATCAGGTTTAAATTACTCTGGTTTCAAATGAAAATAGCATCTTCTTAGAAAGACACAGAGTTGCTTAGCTTGGTAAAAGTACAGAACTACATTACCACTTTGAGAGTGCGGCAGTATCAATAGTTATTTTCATCAAGAGTGGAGGTTACAGGCAGTGCCAGTACCTTCCCATCTGATTTTTCCTTTACAGTTTCGATTTTACATCACAATCAAAGTAACCATATATGTCTCAAGGCAGCTACAGGCAATAAACATCTAGAGCTAAGGCAACTAGGATCTGGTACTCCCTTCCTGTAGCTTTTTTTTTCTTAACCTAATAGATATCAGTTGGTGAGAGGAGCTCTTCTGGAAGAGAGGGGTGTCAACACAGATGCAGAAAGAGTCTTCTCAGAGCTTCACAGTTGGCTCCTCCAACTTTATTTGCAGTTGTCAATGGACAACTCCTCATTCTGTACCGTGCAGTTGACTGTTAAAACTTCTACAACTTGCTGCAATAATTTACTGGGTTGTTTTTCTCTTAATATTACGGCCTGATGTGCAAGTTTTGAGTGCACTTACTGTGCATGCTCTGGAGTGAGAGCAACCTCCCTCACAAACACAGCTCTACATGCTCTGCAAGCATTTGATAAAAGACAATATCTATTATTAAAAACCATTATGGATTCATAACTACAAGAATTTACTCCAAGCTCTCTTCAAGCTCACTTACAAGGCAGTCTCAGCACCTACCCCACTAACTCGAGGGAGATCACTATCTCTCAGCACAAGTGGTGTTTTCTGCCAGTGGGAGCACAGATGGTTCTGGTCCTGGCACAGATCCTTTTGCTGGCTCCCCTGACCTTCAGGGGCTCCAAGGAGAGAGGGCTCTGATCAAGGGATGAGTGCTGTCAGTGCAAACAACGCAGCACGTAAACAACCAGGCAGCTCTCGGGAGCAGGAGGGAGATCTCTTACAGCAGGGTGGAGAGGCACACCGATGTGTTTGCTCCATGCGAGCAGCGACCAAAGTCTGTTGTTATTGGAAAGTGGAGAAACAAACATGTTGGGAATGGGAAAAACGATGTGGGTGAGATGTGTGTGCTGATAAATGAACAGGTATGTGGGCCACAGCACACTAAGGAGCTTAAAGATATCACAGTAGAAATGTTTATCTCATTCACTTTTTCTCAGCGATGATTTTATGACAAGGTGAAGAATATATCCTCAAGTGCCATTATTTCTAGATTATTAACTTTATCCTTTCAGAGCATGCAGAGACCCATAAAGAACATTCCTTGTGTTCAACAAAGAAGGAGTTCCATTGAAAATAATCAAAGATGACGGCAGAGCTTCGCTGCAGCAGAATCTCCATTTCTACCACCTTTAAAAATAATGATGGATCATGGGTCTCTCGCTTGTTTACATGCACTCTGCAGGCTTTCCTCTTGCTGTGAGAAACAGAGGGAATCACTCTTCTCTTTGCCACATCAAGTAGTGTGAAGTGCCTTGTGGTGTTTGAGGAGAGCAACACATGCCAGGCTTGCAGAAGCCCTTTGCATAAATTTACATATGAAACCCAAGATCACTGCACTCCCTGCAGAGTTACTGCTAGCCATCGTTGACACTGCACTTGAAACAGCACTGCAAAGAGAGCAGTATCTTTTACAGAGAGGTTTAAAATAATCAATTTTGTTTTTCCTTTTTAACCATCAAAGAAGAGCCTTTGAATTCTGGGAACTGAGCAATGAGAGGAGGAGATGAATGATAATTGCCATTACTGGCTTTTCTCGCTCTTCTGAGAGCCAACATGACTGAACTGAAGCTGGGTGACATCATTACCTGATTAGGCACTCCTGAGAGCAATATGCGTGGCAATTCTGAAGGCGTGCCATGCTCTTGTACTGGGATTTTGTTGTCGTTCAAATATAAACGTTAATTTTCAAAAACGGGGTAGTATTCACTGCAGTAATGTGAATGTACAGACGTGCTACGTGCTTTCATAAATACATCAATTACTGTTAGTGCCAACAGAGCTATTGTTGAAACTGTAAACTGTAGGCCGTTTTACAAAATACAACATCTGAGTGGGAAAAAATACGTATGAGTAAACTACGGGTGCTTTTTTAAAACACAAATTACCAAAGGAAAGTGGAAAGTGAAAAAGTACAACTGGATATTTGACTATCATGTCTTTGGGCATTTTGTAAGGGAATCCAAATGCACAAAGAAGAAATATCAACACTTCATAAATGTATTCACGGATATCTGCCCAACTCTGTACTCCTATGAGCACATGAATGGAATGTTTCTCCTGGTTTCAAAGTATTCCAAGCAAAAGAATGAACAGTTCAACAAATTTCATCCCGTTGGTTCAAGGTCTTCCTCAAAAATTCAGCAGAATATCAAAATAGAATGATCTGCATTCCTCTCCCTGCTAGATTTCAGCTCTGCATTCTCAATTATTTTCAGATTAAATCATAATTCAAGTACCTTCTAAAAGTGGTACTTATTCAACTACAGATTAATTACATCTTCAGAACAAAGAGATCTTTCCAATTTTGGCCCTGCTTTCATTCTTGCCTAAACGCAGTTAAACCCAGCCCTGCTAAGTAACGAAACCACGCACAGCACCGCCAGGTGCACCGCGCTGCTCCGAGCATCTTCTGGCCACAACTTGTTGCTAAGGGGTAAGTGGCTCAAGAGCCCTCTTACTGAATGCAAACACTCACTTCTCCAAACCACATTTTGTTTAATTCTGAGCAATTAACTTTGTGCAAATGTGCTTTATGTTGGAAGAACTCTCACCTCCTTGCATGTAGCAATGCAAAACCGAACGACAGCAGCCCTCCTACCAGTGTAGGGGGCTAATGCAGTGGGAGCTCATCCACAGCCAAGCCAGTGGGCTGCAGGTGAGCAGATGCAGGGCAGGCAGCCTCATAACTGAGCCCTAAGCACTTGCTGTTGCTCCTATCCAAGTCAGTGGCAACAACAGCTTAAATCTCATGATTTACTGAGAAAATTATAGTCGCACGAGGGAGTTACACTATAAAGCGCAGGGACACCAGCCTGCCTCCTCATGTATTTTAAAACAGCATTTCCTGTGAAACATCATACGTGAAGGCGAGTTTGACTGTAACTCAGGTGGGAAATCAAACTTTAGAAAGCCTGGCTGGATCCTGGTATTCCGATTTTGTTTATATTGTAAAACGACATGTTTAAAGAACAGCTGTTAAAATGAAAAATGAATTAGGCTGGGGCCCAGAATCCACAGTGTAAATCTGGCACAGGGAGGTTGGCCGTGCTGGGCCTAGGCCAGGAGATGCCATTTTTAACAATTCTGATTCCTGCAGTTGCAACTTAGGATACACAAATTAATTCTTCTCAAAGAAAGAAGGGCAGATCTCCCACACTGCTCGCAGTTCTGCATGCTAAGCAGCGTTTGCTTCTGGGATTGTATACACAGAGGGTCACATTCACTGCACAACGCTGAATTCTGCAAACAAAATCACATTAAGGGAGATAATCTCTTTTTCTTTCAATTACTCTTACGAGCAAGTGGACATAACAGTATATTTGTATTTGTAAATTTGAAGTCTGAAAGCAAAAGAGAAACTCCTGCATGGTCAATTCATTAGCTGTTACTCCTGAGGACCTTTTCAAGGACTAAATTTCACTTAAGGCATACAGCATGTTTTTCATTTTTGCTTTTGCTTTTTTAAGTTGCTCAGAATCAAATTACGTCAACGCCATTTAAATATGATGCCACACTTTCTGCTTTAGACATCAGAGCTGTCTGCAATCCAATTGTCTGTGCATCACAGCACGTATGCTGCAACCCAACCTCAAAGCCTCGGAGGCTCCAAAAACGAGGCATCCAAAAGCACAAGCCACCACTGATTTAAGAAGTGACAACAGGCTAGGCGCACTTCTATATCCACCAAAAGAAATTTTCAGCTTTTAAAACATCCAGACCTAAAACTTTCCAGAATATTTCGCAGCATCCTGTAAATCCAGTCAGAAGTTTGAGTAAATGTGTACTTATGTAGAATCACAGAATGGTTTGGGTTGGAAGAGACCTTAAAGCCCACCTAGCCCCAGCCCCCTGACATGGGCTGGCTGCTCCCACCAGCTTGGGGCTGCCCAGGGCCCATCCAACCTCGCCTTGAGCACCTGCAGGGATGCGGCATCCGCAGCTTCTCTGGGCAGCAGTGCCAGTGCCTCACCACCCTCTGAGTAAAGAATTTCCTCCTAACATCTAACCTAACTCTCCCCTCTTTTAGCTTAAAGCCATTCCCCCTTGTCCTAACAATATTAGACTATGTAAAAAAAATCTTACCTAGCAATGGTGTGCAAAATTAACGGATGGATTGTCTTGCTCAAATAATAACAAGCCAGATGAGCGTTAGCCACAGTGCAAATGAATTTCATGGCAGACTGAGCAGCAAAGCCCTCCCTGCCTGCTGTCTGCACCACATTTCTCAGCCTGCCTCATCCCTACATGGGGTACCTGCAGGAATGCAGAAGTCCCAGTGACCATGACTAGAAATCTTGCCCTTCCTGGCTGGTTGGAAATACCTTTGCAGACCCCACCAGCAGGAAGACAGAATGAAAGCAAGCCTCTCCTTGTCGAAGCTTCTGTGGGTTTGCTTTGCTGAACATTGCAGGATGCTTCATGACCTACTAGATGCACCATTATGGGAACAACAAGGAGCACCAGAAGGGGTTCCTGGGTTTAAAAGCAAAGCCAACCCTGTGGCGAATGTAAGGAAGGAATGAATCCTGCAGCAGGAGGAATGAGGCAAAGTGTTCTGGCAGAAAGAATTGGTGCATTGTAACCCTGACAGTAAAGGTCTCTGGGGCAGCATCATCTGCTCCGTGCGGCAGAATGAGGCTTGCTTTGTCACTGACTCGCCGAGGGGTGCTGCACCTTTGTTAGCAGACTGCCTCTGTTCTCTGGGACACACAGACACAGCACCATGTAGCACAGTCAGATAAGAGCACACATATTGCTACCTCCCTACAGAAAGAACTGGGGACATTTTTGTAACTTCCCAGCTATTTGGTAGAGATATTCTTGTTTGTTTATTCAGCCTTCTACATTAAGACTCTGGTATCAGAGGCAGAGAGCAAGAATATTTACACTGATCCTGCTAAAGATGGACCTATCTGAGCCTTCTGGAGTGCTTTTCAGGTTCTCTCTGGTCTACAGACAGTGGGTACCACAGGCACGTACTTGCTAGCTGGAGGCATCTGCTAATAGCAACTGCGCCAGGGATGATGGGAAGTGATTAAATGGAATGCCCGGCCAAAGGAAGAATGGATTCCAGGAAAATCACTTCAAAAAATAGGGAGCAACATGAATATTTCAGAAAATGGATTGGAAGTTTATTTTAGGACAGTCTTCTGAGTTCCACTATTAGCAGAAAGAGCTTGTTGCCAACAAAAAAATTGAGCATTTTGATGCAGATTTTGTTCCCTGCTATGACACAGAGGCAGAACAGATTTCTTCTTCCTGTTCTCTTTGTTTTACTTCTCACAGCTTTCAATGGGCTGAAAATGGTTAACTAATGATACCAAAATCTGTATTTAAAATGTAATTCAGTTCTGTAATTATATTCCTTATGCATGGAGACAGAAATAAACTAGAGGAAGAACCCATTAGCCCTTTTGCATGTATAATTGAACACGTTTGATATTACTAGGTAACCTTTGTAAGTAACTGGCTTTGAGTTTATGCAAAGAAGTGAACACTTTGAATACATAAATAACAATAAGAGCAGATACTTTTTTGATTTTGCATTCTGTTCTTTTCTTGTTTGTGTCTGTGAGATGCAGTCAGACATCCCTGGCTTTATGTGGCCATCCACAGAAACATCACAAAGATCTGACTTTTGCATCATTTTGGTGCAGTAATGAATAAGAACTGACATCAGATATCAGTATTATTGGCCCAGCTAAATGGTAGCTGACATCAAACTGGACTGCTGAAGAGGTAAACAAAATTGAAATTTTGTTTTTGTTTAAAAACTGTCTGACATTATTTGTCCTTCAGTAAATCAATGGCAGAATGAGATAAATGCTCTTTGCATTTTGGCTTGAGGAGGTAAAATCGGGCAGTTGCTATCAAGCATATTTTTATAGTCTTGTAGGTTTTCCTAATACAACCCGTAACTTCAACATTTGTTTTGTTGTATGGAACCTTGGTAACCTCTGTAATGATTTCTTAACCTGTAAGCATCACACAAACACAATATGGCAGATAGATACAAACACAGGAGCACAATAATCATACCCTTATCTCACCATGAGTGCATACGTAAACACACATAAGGGAGCAAATTTTGTTCTAGTTTGAAATTGTAATGATTCAACCAAGCATCTATATTCTTTGCATTTCATTAGCATATGGTGATTTGCCAAGCTGGGAAAATGCTGTGTGAAGTATGTGCAAAACTTTGATTTCCAATGCTCTTTAGGCCATGCTTAGATTTTCTATTACACAGTAGAAAAGGCTGGACAACATTCAAGAACAGGTCACCACTTCTTGTGAGGAATCTATGATATGAAGCTGCATTGCTTTCCCTTGTTTCTTGATTAAAAACTTGTACTAATACAAAAACTCAGTTGAGTGAAGTCAGGTTCATCATATCATAGAATCATAGAATGTCCTGGGTTGAAAAGGACCACAAAGATCATCTTGTTTCAACCCCCTGCTTTGTGCAGGGTCGCCAACCACCAGACCAGGCTGGCCTTGAATGCCTCCAGGGATGGGGCATCCACAACCTCCTTGGGCAACCTGTTCCAATGCGTCACCACCCCCTGAGAGAAAATCCCTGTAATGTTCCAAAATCAGGGAAATTACAGTGCAGTCTCAGTTGGGCATCTCTAAAGAAGGCATCTTTGCTTTCCCAGGCAAGGTGCGTTCACATATGTAAGATACATACATCTTTTAGTGCACTCAGAGACTTTGAAGAGAAGTTGAACATGTACAGTGGCCTCTAAAAAACACATCCTTCCCACCACACATGCACGTTTCCACCCAAAGGCTTAGCCTCTAGTGAAAAAGAAATACCTGAAACAATTTTCTCTGATAGTAAAAGGGACTGTAAAATTAAGGAAAGCTACAATTTTCTACATCAACTCAAAAGCAACTGTGTGGATTTTGCTCCCATTTTCCCAAACTTCTGACAGGCACAGGACCAGCCTGGCTTTTAATTCCTAATCCAATCACAGCATCAGAAGGCAGAGCAGAGCACCCATCCGAGCAGAGGCACTCAAGCCAGGCTCTCCGCAGAGCTTGTGCCCAACTGTTAACTACAGTTTGCAGATGTATGGTATAGTAAATAACTTAGATTTTAGGGAGTTTAATGAGAATTTGTTCAATCTCTATAAAGGCATTATTCATTTTTACTTTTTCCTCATACAATACTCTTCTCCTAAAATATCCCTCTGTTTTTGGATACACTGCCTGGGTAGCTCTCTGATCTAACTGGAAAATGTGCTCTTTGTTTCTGCATTCTCTGTACAGCACACTGTGTAATGAGCATTTCACGGTCCTTCAGAACTCCTTTGGCACACAGCAGCCTCAGCCACAGCTATCACAAGCCCACTGAAGTGACTTAGGAGCCTACTTAAAAAGACTTATATCCTGGTAAGGATGTGAAGCTTCGGGCTGTTTCACCATTACAGCACAATACCTTCAGAATCCCACCCTGCAGAGAGGACTTCAAACACAGCATGGAAGCTGCTTTGGGTCCTGTGCTGCTAAGATATTAAACAAACAAACAAACAAGACGCAGGCAGCATTCTGTCAGAAGTCTGCCTTCAGTTTTGCCATTCCAGACTTAAGAAATAAGATTTTTCCAACAAATCCTTGCCTGGCTGCAAAGCTTTGGCCAGGTCTATGCATGGGACTTTCTGCTTACCAGTCTGGAAGTGATGCTGCACCTCTCTCTCAATGCTTCATGGTCAACCTCCAAAATCTTTTTGATAAAAGTACTCTTAAGACTGTTAATGTTTCTGTAAAAACTTTTTCCCTCAAAAACCATGCACATTTTAACAAAAGCTTTGTCACCTGAGGGCCTTATTCAGCTCGCTTAGGGTGGAATATTTTCATGTTCTTGGTAGGCAACCAAGAGAGGAGAAGAAAACAGTTCCTTGGTGCTACACGAGGTTCAAATACAGAACTTTCTTTGCCAGCCAACCAGTGTCACAGCTGTGAGTTGTGCAACTCAGGACCAACCACTCAGTTGTTTCAGTAGTTTTTCTGTACATATAGGGTTAATTTGTTTAACTGCAATTACAGCTCCTGAAATTATATTCCTCACTCAATTTAATGAATGCTGCTCTGGATGTTTCCATTTTTACTAATTCAATCATTGAGAATGTCAACCAATGATTTTTGTCTAGGGTTTAATGCCAACTGTAATATTCTTTACCAAAATAACATGCTTAGCTGGAAGATTATCAGCACAAGCCTTCCAGCTTCCTGTTAATCATTACAAGCCATATTAAAGCATGAGGCTCTCTGTAAATACTCAGGTTAGAGAAAGTGCTATATTATTGCCAGGTACAGCGAAGCTTTCCCTCACAATTCTTCTCAGTGTTAAATACTATTTTTACTATACTATCATGTTTCAAAATACTGAGAGGCAGGCTGTGCCTGTCAAACATACATACATGTGGCAGAAAAGAATTAAGACACCTTGGGAATCCCTATTCACCTCCTTGAAATGAGTTTATCTCACACTTTGTGCTGTATCAGCCCCTAGGGTTTGCCCTAAAAACACACAGTTGCCATAAGCAGATGGTACAGCACAAGCGGATACTGCACAAGAGAATATTCAGGATCTCCTACAGCTGAAAACTGGTACCTTGCTATGCTTGTAATGAAACGCTAGCAGTGAGAGCACAGGGAGCAGGAACGCTGATGAGGTGCTTTTCAGGAAAGATGACAAAAAAGTCAGTTCCTTAGAGAGAAGAGTTCAAGTGGTGGCCGAAAGCAGCATATGCTTCATCATTTCCACATTGGTTTTCAGAGCAGCATGGGCAAGAGAGCCAGAGGAACCATAAACTGCAAATGCCTTGCAGTTTCTGAATATTTCAGATGACTTCTAAGAAAAACATTCCTTACAAACGACTTACCTTACAAAGTTTGCAGGCATTTTAATCACAGCCTGTCACCAATCCCACCCAAAACAACCCACTTTCGCCAACAACTATAAAATTAACCACCCAAGAAAAAAACTAACAGTAAACTCTTCATTTAAGTAAAGTAACCAAATGACAATGACAAAGGAGAATGGCTTACGTTATCTTGCAGTGATGAAAGGAACATGGAGCTAGGCACAAGGAAGGGCAGCTTCATTTAACAGTCTCTGGGACTCTGCCCTGGCTGGGGGGTGTGTGCTGCAACAAAGTGCTCCAGAAGTTGAGCTCAGCTTCAGGGCTTTCTCCTTCATGCAATGGTATTTACCAGAGTAAGGAGTGTGGTGATAATAATTTAAAATAAATAAATACATAAACATCAGTGCATATAACTTACCTCCGGGCTGAATGCAGCATGATTGCAGGAGTGCAGGTGACCATAGAACGTACAAACACGGAGACCCTAAGAATTAAACATAAAGAAAGCAAATAAGTTATAGTGCTATCAATTATTCTACATTCTCATAATTACAAAGACCTTGATTTTATGGCTGGGTGCAACAGAAGGCATTCTGCGTGCTAAAATCAGAGCCCAGTCGTTAGAAGAGCAATACATTTCTCACAATTACTAAGGATTTATCTATCTCCTTACTTCATGTAATTGCTTCCAGAAAAGGTGCACTCAAATATCATGAAAAAAAATTACATCTACCAAGCAGGAGGCTTTGAATTAGGAAGTGTAATCGCTGCTTCCAAAAGACTGAGCTCTGCTCTTAGGCTGTGATTCAGTACGTGTTTCTCAATACTCCACGTATACCATTAAAGTCTTCCTTAAGGAATCACGAGCATGAAATGAAAATTAATTATCTTTTGTCATCTTCCACATTAGGCCGTAAGTGACCTACATACTGCAGAAACATATGTCAGATGTCATCACTGATACCTGACTTGTTCTCCCAATGCAGCAGGCATCCAACCACAGTATCTCATGCTAAAAAGAAGTCGTCATGACAGAGGTAGCAAAATGGTGCACTTCTTTGTTTTCATAAAAATCACTGGCTTAGTGGGTAACAGCAACAAAAATACCATTGGAAATGAAACCCAACAACCAAAACAAAGCCACAAACACCAAACATAAACCAAACCGTCCTCCTACTGTGAGATATTTGAAGTCTCTTTTTCATTGAGAAAGCCTCCTCCATGTTTATGAACGTGTTTAACCAGTATATTCTTACTATTTGCAGCAAGCCCTTCCGTGAAAGGAGTTAATGAGATTTCAGCACCACGTAATTCTAGAGGGACACTACCTAGTAATATCCTGTAGCTCACGTTACAGCTCTGACCAGCTGGAGGAATTCAGTCAACAAAACTACAGTTAAAGGGTATTTGATGGCTGCTGTAAATGTATCGGCACTAAGAACAAAGAGGGAAAAGAGGTAGTGAAGGTGAAGAGCAGCACGAGCATGTGAGCACAGAGGTAGTCATTACCTGCAGATAAACTACACTTGGAAATTGGAGGGCAGCTGTACAGCAGTGAGATAGGAAAACTCTCCTCAGCCTCAAGCATTGGGAGAAGAAAACTTCATTGACTGCAAGCAGGAGCCTGGCAAGTCTGGAAATGAATGACCTCCTGCATGTGGCCAAAATTTGGAGGTCAAGGTGACTCTTTCCAGTTGCATTTATGTGGCACTGGGATAAAGCACAGTACCAAAACCTTCACAGAATTCATTCAAGGCCTGGCTGGATGTGGCTCTGGGCAGCCTGGTCTGGTGGTTGGCGACCCTGCACATAGCAGGGGTGTTGAAAGTAGATGATCACTGTGGTCCTTTTCGACCCAGGCCATTCTATGATTCTATGAAAACAGCAAGCAGCAGGCTACTCCAGCAAGCCCCATTTTGTATGTTCTCATGTTTTTCACTTCCATTTCTTAACTAGTCTCCTCTTCAAGGCCACATACACTGCTGAGATCAAACCAGGAGATCAGCATTATCCTCATGCAAGTCTCACAAGAGAAACTGACAAAGAACAAGACAACAAGAAAGGCTCTGGACTACAGAAGCAACCCAGTATCCTCAAAAGAGCAAGCACATCAACTTCCAGCAAAAAAAGGTTGTCAGAGTGCAATTCTTTGATTCTTCACAGTTTTCGACAGAATTACAGGTCAAAAAACCCCTAACAGAACCTCCAGGGTTGCTTATTTAAGTGGTTTTAAATAATAAAGCCAAGCCAAAATATCCTGATAAAAAGAAAATTTGAATAATTACTATCCAATTATAAATTCATTGCTGGAATGGAAATGTGATCACACAAAATTCTCAAGGTACTACAGATAAATTAAACTTGATAAAGATAACACAATTGGAGACAACTATAACCAAGTGCATGTGGAAAAGGTAAGCAAGAGCAAATTTCCAGTACATAAAATCAGCAGCAATATCAGTGCACTCAGTCCATGGTAACAGCCCAAACGTCAGCACGTGTTTTATGTGTAGAAAGTAATGCCTGTACAATAAGCGTGTTGCTCAGCAGGGCGCAGTATTTATCGTCAGACACTCTAAAATACCAATATACACACAGTAGCCTTTCCGTGAAGACAGAAAAGCATGCCATCACCAAAAGAGATGAAAAAGCACATGGATGCTGTGCCACACAACGAATGGGAACTTCCTGTTTTCCCTTCTGTCAGTCAACTCAGCATAAACCGCCCGAAAGGGATTTTAATAATAGTAATAATAATAACAAAAGCTATACAAAGGGAACAGTTCTGTAAAGTGTTTTTCAATGCTACTGCTGAAACTTAATTTCCAAAGCACCACTTTATTTTCATTGAAGGCACAGCTAGTATTTCCTTTACCAACACTTGGAAATCTGAGTTTCTATTCCTATTTACCACTGAACTGCACTTCTTCAAGGTTTAAGACTCGCCTAGGAAAGGCATTGCGAGGCAAAGAGCAGAGGAAAAAGGAGGAGCTTGTCTTAATGTTTATGCTGAGGAGGTGTTGTCAATTAGGGAGAATGGCATTCCATTGCAGCTACCCTTGAGTCTGATGGGACCATTACCCCCGAGAGCAGGAGAAACGCCAAAATGTTGGAGCAGGGCTCTGCAGCTGCACAAGGGCACATTTTGCCTACATTTAACCTCTAGTGTCTATCCAGTCTCCTTGAATCTGACACCCGAGCTGTTGTAAAGGGCAGTAAATTATGGAGAATGCATTATTATTAACTGAGTCATCAGGTCTTGATTGAAATATTAATGGAAGAAATCTCCATTCTATTCAATCCTTAAGCTACTGCCCAATTACATTAATAACCATACATTCTTCCTCTGCAGAAAATACACAGATAATAGCAACATTCAAAGAAAACAAAATATGAAGGGTTCTGCATTGTGTTTTTTTAGATGACTATTCAGACATGCACAAACACGTGTAATTTTCCATTTTGAAACCCAGAAATTAACATTAGAATCAGCAGTTAGAAATACCATGGCATTATTTTGAGAAGCATATCAACCTCCCAGCTTCCAGTGAACACAGATATTAATTGTCTTGCCTTGGATGGAGTTATCTAAGGGACTTCAGATAGAGAACAAAAACATTTCTATTTTTTCAATGCGATCCAGCACTGTACCAAAAAAACAGACTGACCTTTGGCACCGTGGATCTGTGAGCAGTAATCCTGCAGCCAAAGTGATTAAGCAAGGAACCTGAATTCAAATGATTTTTTGTTCTTACTTTCAAAGGATAAAAGCCTAAGAGTTCTGAATCAATAGCAAAACTCTGTTTCAAATCCACCCTCCTGTGTCCATAAAGATACACAAATACTAGGGCAAGACAACAGAGGTGGAAGACAATTATAATTTATATTCCACAGCTTCTTTGCATCTGCAGAATCAAGGCGAACCATTAACTCATTCAACACAACAGTTGACTATTCCTATGCTTATTTTACCATATATACTTATTTTATTTATACTTAGTTTAACAAAGCAACCAACCAACCACAAAACTTAACAAACCGTAAGTTAAGAACTTTGGGAGAAAACAGAACACACCCCAAACCTGTTGAGCATCACTGAAGAACTGCCTGTGTTTTCTTGGATTTTGAATGCTCTACTAGATGTGAAAATCTGACAAGAACAAACTTACTTTGCCAAGTTCAAAAATGAAAATAACAAATCCATTAAATAGAGTATAATGCAATACATGCAAGAGGTAATTATTAGCTTGATATGATATGAGCTTTTAGACAAGAACGTCTGAGCATGTGGTTTATCTAAATAGTGCTCAGATGAAAGACCTATTTGTAATTCTTTGGCTCAGTTAGAAGTTAAAGAAATGTATTCATTTAGACAGACTTAACTAAGAGGTGTTCAAACCATGAGGATCTGAGCAGTAGAACTGGTCACCACACATTCTTTGTCACAAAAAACTCCAAATAAGCAGTTTCTCAAGAAAGGTATTAATCCTTAGGGAGGGAGGGTGAATAGAACAACAATGCCTTGAATTAAACTTCTGATCTTGTACAGCTAGAAGTTTTTCAGGAAGTCAAATAACGTGAAGCTTAGGAAGCTCATTCCACAAGACCTAAGCGTACCACGTGCACTGGCTACTGACGCCTCAGGGAAGGTTCTTTCAGTCTCTCTTGCTGAATATAGCCAAGGACCTCCATTTTACAGTCAAGTGTAAAATAAAAAGGATGAATCCTAGTCCCCTCCTTGCCTTTTCCATGCATGGTCTGTCTACATGGTCTTTGCACAGATCGGTGCCTGGTTTACCTGCACTTTGTGTCAGCGAGGCACTAGCAGGCTCTCCTGTGAATGCATGACATCCCCAGTGGAAAAAAGGACTCCGAAGGCATTCCACGCTTTGTAGGGGATTTTTCTGCATTGTTGCCTTTAAGTAGGTGCACTCAGAACACTAGAAGGGATTTGGATCTCCTTATTAGAACATAACCTATTGCAAGTTTACTTTCCAAAGAGAGAAAACTCACTGGGAGGGGATATAATGAAAATGCAAAAACTGGAGAAAAGAGTCCAAAACCACTCACCCCCTCTACTTTCACACAATGGCTCATTTCTATCAGTCCCTTCGTCTTACCCAGCACTGCCATGGCTGACTTCAGCACTCTCCTGCATTCTGTGATGTCCATATGTGTGCCCCTACCAGCAGCAAGGTCTGCTGCCCCATCCTGCCCCACCTGGAGAGCACCAGGCAATGCAAAAAGGTATCCACGCCCAGCACCTCTGCCAAGGACTTCTAGGAGCACGTGGCGCACAGTATGTGTACAGTAAGCAGTGAACAAACAAGCAAAGCAATTTTACCAGCTGTCACTGCAGGTTTTACTCTATTACCTCAAACACGGGACCTTCAGCACAAGGTTTGCTTCTGTTCTCCTAGCTTGGAATAGAGCCTAGGGGGGGAAATCATGCAGAGAAGACTGTTTCTTGATGTCAGAGTACAGGAAAAGCCAGTGGATTACTCAGACATTCTGTAATCCAGTATGTGAGGGAAAAAAATTAACCTGCAACTACAATTTGTGTGCTCTACTACACAAGGATTCGCAGGTGCGGGTGTGTATATCAAAGTCTAAATACTTCAGCTGCAGAGCTACTTGCTATTCTTATGCTGATCTCCCTCTCTCACAGATAGCCCCACTTTTTTTCCCTAGAAATTCAGTATATCTTCTTAAAGAAACACAGGAGAATTTTGCATCTCTTTAAAATGCATGCACTTATACAACAGCTTTCATTTGGGGAATCATAAAAACACAAGAAAGCTGCTTGGTAACGCTCCAGGAACTCTGCCAGCTAACCCTAATGCTGGGCTCTTCCTCACAGAGCATCTTCCCTCCTCTTCTGTTGGCAATACTGGCTGTTAAAAATACAGAAAAAGCTAAATGAATCTTACTGACAGGCTCCTGGATTCTCACATTTCTGCATCCCATCTTTCACCTGAATGCAGCGTGAATGAGTCCTTTGCACTGAGCACGCAGCCATATTCCTTCTGCTTAATTGGAAAGAAAAGCATGTTTCTAGGCCAAGACCTTGTATGCTAAACCTGTTCAAAGGGAACCTTTAAGACTCCTCCCTAAAAACATTAGAAACAGGGGTTTATAGTGGAAATGCTGACAGGTGGGATTCTTACCAGCATAACATAACCTGACTCTAAGATAAATGTTTCATGAACTAAAAAAGTTGAAAAAGGCTTTTCTGCTCAGCTTTGTTCTTGAGATGAAAGCGAATTATCTTTTTGTCTTCTACTGACACTTGGATTTTTGTTCTGCACTCTGCTGAAACCCGTAACCACAGGCAGTATTTAAATAGACATGGCCACGTGGGACTCTCACCTCACTGAACTTCTGCAGAAGAAGTTCACCTTCAAACTACAGAAGGAAGGAAAAAGGTTTCCTAGCAAGGAGATGCCCTCCTGTACCTGCTTCTGTGAAGAGAGAAAAGCCATCTCTGCTTAGAGAGACCACAAGTGGGCAAGGCTCCACTGCACAGTCATGACAGCATCCAGAGACGGAGAAGGAGAAAGCTCTTTCCTGGCCCCATTATTCCCTTAGAAGAAAATAAATAGGGGGAAAAAAAACCCTTAAAGGTATTGAAATGCTTTCACTAAAAGCAGACCTGTATATTATTTCCCGGGTTGATATTGGCAGGTGGCTTCAGTCACAGAAGCTGCAGCATCTTAATAAGGATTCATAATGCAGGTGGCCATAGATCACCCTGTCACCTCCAGAAGAGCCAAATTCGGCAACGGCACTGCTCCTGCCCAGCGTCACTGCAGGAGCAGAGGTGGCCAGGGGTGTCCTAAACGCTGACATTCACAAACTGCTGATTTCACAGAGCAGGACAAGGCCTTTGTCCTTGCCACAATTACTAGATTCATTTTTTTTTAAACCATATTTTACATGAAATTAACTCTGTATTCCGTTACCTCAGAAAACAGCAAATGTTTTCAGGAGAGTAACACGTGTATGTCAGAAACTCAGCAGGACTGTCTAATACTAAATACTATGAGCTCTGTTGTTTTAACCTAAAAAAGGATCAAAAAGATGAACTGCAAACTGGCAGAAGGTGCTGGTGGAACGTAACCAGTTAAGTTCAGAGTGCAGTGAAAGCACAGCAAAGAAATATAAAAGCATTTTATGCTGGCTGTGAAAATGAAATGACATGAAAGAAGAATAGTGAATATATAAGTTAATTTATATATAAGAAACAGCGAGCGGGCTACACAGCTTTCTTCCTTCTCACTTATAAAGGCAGAGGGCTTGAAATTTTGCTTTCCTGCTTAGCAAGATTTCACTTGTCCTTCGTCCAGAAGTAAGTGCTATCTGGGCTGCAGGAGGGCTACAGAGAGGCTGGAAGTTGTCCATGCACATACAGCTGAGGACAGCTTTGCATAGCTCCTGCTCCAGAACCCACCTCTCCTATGGCTGACTGCAGTGCCCCAGTTCAGCTACTGGCTCTTCACTTGGTCTTCCTGTTTGCTGCTGTAAAAAATTTACACAACAGCCATCAAAGAGAGCAATACAAGGCACTATCCTCTGATCTTATCTGAGGATGAAAAGTTGAGCATCCGTGTGAAGGATTTTAGGGCTACACAGTGCTATACTCCCCGCTTTGGTCCAAGTGCCAAACTGCTGCCTGATGTGACTTCACACCAGAGCATCGGTTGTTTTTCCACGCAAAAAAAAAAAGGAACAACTGAGTGTTTTTAACTGAAAAAGACAGTACAGAAGAAAAAGCAGGTACATACACAACCGAGGTTATTAAGTAAGATAAATGAGGTGGTCCAAAAACAGAGAAGGAAAAGCAAGGCTGCAGAAGATCTTCATACTGCAGTCAGTATAAATCCAGACTGAGTCAATGGGATCAAAGTTATCATTTGTCTGAGTCGCTTGGAGAGCATTTACTTTCATTGGTACAAAGGAATTTGTAAGCTTCTTGCATTCACACTGCAGATTTTGTTCTAGCACTCATTACACTTCCAACGCAACTCAACCAAACTTAACTCCGAGAAAAACACCAAAACAAGAAACAGAAAAAAGGGCAAACTTAACAGAACATGTCTACAGTGCTTTTTCAGTAAGCTGCAGTTGCTGAATAGTACTCTGCAAGTCAGGTTTTTCTCTGATCTCCATGTTTTCCACTCATGGGCCCAATGGGGTAGATTAGCTCCCGAAAGTAGGCGCCTCTGCAAAGCAACTCAGATCCGGATGGAAAGGAAACAAACACCCCTTTCTCACCATGACGCAGTCCCCAACTACTGCCACTTCGGGAACAACAGCACTGCTGACCTGGGAGACAGATGCCAGAGCAGAGAACCAACTGAGGAAGTTATTCGCTGGAAAAATAAGTCACTGAAATCATACAAAAGTTTTGTTTTGAAAAGCCACATTTTGAGAGCCAAAGTCAAATTTTGACTCAAACTTGTAAGCTTCACGTCATCGTGGGCCTTTCATGTTTTCAATCTCCTGTTAAGCTGAAATACAGATACGACACAAAAAGGGATCATCCTTTTTGTCATTGTCTCACACTATCAAGATGAATTATCACCAAATGAAAGTTCTGGGCCCTGCTGCGGCAAGTGACAAAACTGTTTTTGGTGTGAACACCAGCACTTGGCAATGCCTTTTCTAGATAAAAGGTTTCCCCAATGACAACATTTCACTGCGTATGAAGTGAGCTACACCAACAGATACACTTATGCTCAGCCTGTAAGTGTGCACGTATATACATCCCTCTGACTCCTATCACAAAGAGCAATCTCATTAAAGCACCTCGCTGAATCTCAGTGTAAGCATTACCAGCACTGCTTCTGTACCATGGGACTGCTCCCACTGGAAACCTGCATTCAGTCTTGAAGCAGAGGAATTAGGCAAACCACTGATTTTGCAAGTCCCACCTGTTCAATACAGCCCATTAATCCTTCAACAGAATTCAACAGAAGAATTATTTTAAGACTAAGTTTTATCATTAAAAATACATTCAATTGGTTTAGCATTGCTAAGCCTATTAATGTTTCCTAATGAACTTAATAATTTAGATGAAATACAAATAGATGCAGTTTTTAATACAAGAGCTGGTGGCTGAATGTACAGGATGACAGAGCATGCAACCATTTCTGTCACCTTCAAAGAATCACGTGCAGAGGGCTGAAGGCAGAAAATCTTTACTTGGAATATGCTGTGACAAAGCTGATGTCAAAATAAGTTATAAATGAATGCCTAGGTTGATATACCTTCATGTACAAGAAGGCGAGACAAATATGAAAATTTTGGGGAAAAAAATAGAAATAAATCCAAACTAATAGGAACACTTTCCCCAAAATGTTTTTGTCTGGTGCTAACGGGGTTACTGGGGAGATAAAACAACGAACATTTAACATCTGATAAGCAAAAGCTCTTCATCTATTTTAGCACTGTTTTCCCAAGGTGCTCACGTTGTGGCAAAAGACAGCAGACAGACGAAGTTCTACACCTGGCAGTCTTTCCGAAGATATCTTCTGAAATTACAGTATGATTACATGTTAAATTAAAGTTCTTACAGAGTTCAACCTATAATAGCATGGGGATGATACCTGTGACCACATGGATTATGACAAAGCTCAACACTCGATAAATGACAGATCCATTATTTAGCAGCTCACAAGACACTGCGAGCTTCATTTTCCATTGACAAAAATCTCCCCACGAAATATACTTTCCCCCCAAAAGGGCTGTGAGGGGGGCCCCTATCTCAGAAAATATGTATTTATCTACACACGCAGCCAACAGGTTTGCACGTACGCAGCCTAAGAGCAGTACCAGAGATGTAGCCCCAGACAAAAGGATTGCAGCCTTCCGTTTCTGTGAGTTATTAACGGCAGTCTGCTCTGTAATTGTCGGTGAAATAATCTCATTGACACATACAAGTTAGGAAATAGAGGTCTCATTAACAAAGCCTCTCGCCTTTATTAGATCATATAAATAACCACGAGAGCCTGCAAAAGATCGATTACAGCCTTTAAACGTTTACAGAATCAGTGTTTAATTAAGACCATTTTAATATGCAAATCAAGCCTAATTATCATCATTTGTTAATGTTAGTCTGCCTGGGCTCTAAACAGCTTCAGCTACAAATATAGTAACAGTATCATATTTTTCCTGCTTTTTTTTTATTCCTAGGAGCCTAGGAGGAACGGCAGAAGAAACAATCAAGTTGTGCCACCAGTACACAGGAAGGCTTTCAAAGCCGCCCTTCCATTTACCATTTGGAGATGAAGGTCAAAAAAGCACTCAGCATAGCATAAAATCTAGCTACAATGATACCCTTTTCTTCATCCACTATTTTTCACAGCGCTTTAATTAATGCATTTTCCTTCAAAGTATATAACCCCTCCGGGAGCTTCTTTTGATGAAAATCTGCCCTTGTTCAGCGCAGTGATTGAACAGATCGGTTCGTAACACATTGCCAGTCAGGAGCTGATACTGGGACTTCTTGTCTTCCTGCCTCCCACTCTATGGGAATGGCAGCTCTCCTGCATAGAGAAGCCACAGCGTTATAGCAAAGCCCCTGGAAATTCCAGACTGAAGCAAACAAGAGAATGCAGCCTTCAGTAGCGCAATGGGAGGAGCGGTGGGGAGGAATACAAAGCAGCACGGGAAAAAACAAGAGGCTGTGTTTTGGTTTTCAGGGAAGTAATACTAGAGACGCAAAGCAGCCATGAATGTGCTTTGGGAAGCAGTACCAGAGGGACAGCTACAATACAGCCCTTGCAAGAGTAATTTCCCAACACGTCTGCTCTCGTGTGAAGCTGTGAAGCCTTGGGCTGGCTGAGGATAATAGAAAAGCTTCCTACTTCTACTTTACTGTGGCATATTAGGTATTTCTAAGTAAATGAAATCCTAAGAAAGAAAAATAAAACAACCCAAGGGATGTGTAGTTACAGCAGGATAATGAGTCTTTCAGAACAAAATGAATATAAAGGAAACTTCACACACAACCTGCAACACTCCCACTTCAAATGGGATTGGAGTGGCTTTCAGCCAGTGCCCCGTGACCATCCTGTGGATGGAAGGATTTCATAGAGAAAGTTGCATTTGCAGTACAGCCACAAGAATCTGAACTAACCACCCACAGAAGGGAGCACCAACAAAGCTTAGTTCTCTGAAGATCACTGGTAACTGTAATGATAGGTGGTGGCACTTTCCTGCTTAGCTTTCATTAGACAAAATGGCCAGGATCTTCAAAGAGCCTATGCAAGCTTGCATCTCAGTGGGACTTTGTAAAACAAGTGAAAGAAGGATATTTTCAGAACTCTGCAAACCCAAGAGCAGGAAAGGCTAGAAATAAACACAGCCTGTTATGGTGTGGGAGGCTTAGAGGGGATGACACTGTGCCAACCCAGTAGCACAAGGAACTGCCTACTTCTGCAAGTCCAGACTATGTAATAAACACTCACGCTGTCCATGGATATCATTTCATGTTCTCATTGTACGCTCTCACTATGTATATAAATGCCCATTTACTTATGCATCCTGCTGAAGCTTTGGCCCCAGCGTCTCAAACCTTGCTGGCAGCTCCAGTGATGGAAAGTTAACACCTCCAAACTCTCTTCTATCTCTGAGTGCTGCCATGTACACTCAGGAAGATGAAAGAGCACCTGAGTCAGACACAAATCTGATAACATCCTAGGATATGGAGAGATAGCTCAGAGAGTGGATATTACCGTCAAAAACCAGAGAGTTTTAAAAATTAATTTGGAAAAAGAATTATCTGCAGTAGACATGCACATCAACAATCCTGTTCCATAACAACGTTCAGGCACCTACCAAATTAAATGCCACTTCTTACAGAGCGATCCGCTCAGCGTTCAATCATTGAAGGGCCAAGATGCAAGAAGACTGTTATGAGAACGGCTATAAATAAAAGCTGCTACTAACACAGTGCTTTGTGCTGCCGAAGCCTTACTCCCCAGTGAGAATGGAATGAGTCCATTTCACAATGTGAAGAAAAGGAAGCGTGCTGGAATACAGGCCTGAAAGCCACGGGAAGAATCCTGATGCTGCGTTCATAAACAGTGCTAGGCAAAACTAAACTCCATTCCTCAGACAGACCAAGCAATCCGCATGACTCTCTGTTTATAACTGTTGCAGCTCAACATCTTCAAAAGCATGGTTTTGTTTAGTAAATAATGAAATACAACTGAAAGTTTTCTTCTCAGAAGACACTGTCTTTTGTAAGATAGGCGTCTTAGATGTTGTACCCAGGGACGTGGCTTAGTGGGGAAATACTGGTGGTGGGTGGACAGTTGGACTGGGTGATCTTGGAGGTCCTTTCCAGCCTTGGTGATTCTGTGATTCTAATAATACGTGGCCGAGCAGCCCCCTAGCTCCAATACAGATGTGTATCCACCAAACAGGCACAAGAAGCACAATGAGATATCACATTATGCACATTTTCTCTTCGGTAAACTGAACTGCAAATAAATGACTCAGAAAGCAGCATGAAATGAGGACATATCACCACTGGGGTTTTATAAATATTATTTGTTAGCAGAAGCAACTCTCCTAACAATATATGACCTGTGACTAATTCGGGGGGGTCAGAATGACCTTTTCCCTCCCCCTGTGTAGGGCATTATTCTTCTCTAAAGAAGTTCAGAGGTTAATGAATAAAGTGTCAGCAAAGAAGAAATGAGACTAAGCAAGAAAACGCTCGTTCTTGGGCTCTGCTATAAATAATGCTCTCATTAAAATTCTGCCTTGGAAGAAAGGCAAGTCCATTAGTCTAGGAGCTAATTTTTACTGGCTCCTTAGATGTATGCATATTAAAAATTCAGCTTTTATAATTGCCAGCCATCAACCACCTAGTCAGTGCTGTTCTTGGAGTTTTTAATTATTTACTTCATTTGCATAGACACTCCAATTTATGATCAACCATTTAGTTATCAAGGGACAGTTTTAGTAATTCCTCTTTTACATTTTTATTTATTCCCTCCGTATCCCCAGCAGGAGCGCAGGGAGGCGGCGTGGGACAAGCTTCCCCCAGCACCCTTCTACCTAAGATGGAGCAATGCAATTCCATGCTATCTGCTAAATACCTTCATCTCACCTCAGAATGCTCTAAGGAGGATGCCAAGACAATGCTCCCACCCCATATTTTGGCTTCCTCATCACTGGGCGCTGCAGGTCTTCTCAAACGAGGGAGGAAGAGCTCACACCTGAACACACGGTGCTTGTACTCTGCCAGTGCTCTGGTACTCTGCCCCAGACCCGTTCAGCTTTGGGTTTTCACTTCGGGACTGTTTTTTCTTCTCCTGCAACTTAGCTGAGGATAGCATCACTCCTCCTCACGTCCAGCACCACCCTTCCTCACCACAAGCAGGTCCCAGCCTGCTCTGTTCATACTTCTGAGCAGACATGGTGTGTCTGCCCAGCTCCTCAGATACGCAAAAAAGAGAAAATACGGGAAGATGTAAGCTGGGAGAGCCACCTGCTCCCCTCAAACGCTTGGCCTGGGCAGCTCATGAACCCTTCACATGAACATCAGCACTGAAACTCAAAAAGCCCCCCAATTTCTCATTCATCCTCAAAACCAACTAAACTATCAAACAAAAGACCAGTGTTTGTTAATGGCAGGCTGCAGCCACAACGGGAAGGACTGATTTGTAATCCCCGCTATCATCGCGCTCCTCCCCCACTACTGTCTGTGCCGGCTTTCTGCAGACAGCAAATGTGACGGGAGTGGAGCAGCCTTGCCTGGTAGGAAGGGAATTGATTACCAATCCCTCTTTCTGCCAGGCAGAATTTCTTCGCTGCAATTCATACTTTTCAATGGGCTGGCTACAGACAGCCTCCAGATGGCTTTGGGGGGAAGCGAGGGCAATGACACTGGAGCTTACAAATCCATCATTATTATAGAGCCTTTTATTAGGTAGAAGCTCCCAAGCAGAAAAAAAATAACAAAAATATATAATACGTTCCAATTTTTGGTTTGCTGTTTCCTTCCCTTAAGCTCTTTTATGTCCTCTTTTCCTCCTGACACCTCTTCTTTCTCTTCTTCCACTGCTTTTACTTCCATCTCTCTTGACACGTATTTCATTTATATTTGATTCTGTCCTGCTATCATCTTTCTCTCTGCTAACCTACTCCATCCACAGTTACCTGATACGGAAGTAAAACGTGATCTTTCTACGCCATGCTATTGTCTCCTCTGTTTGCTGGATCCAGATCCCTCCTCTCACAAATGGGGATGGTGACAATGACAAAGAATGGAGCAAGGTCTACCTGATTTTTGCTGTCCTGAAGCTGTCCCATTTATCATTTTGATTCCTTTTGCTCACACCAGGATGTCAGGTATAGTACTACAGGACCCACACAGTGTGCACAGAAAGTAACAGAGAACAAAGGAAGGTTGTAACCCCCCAGCCACAATGCAAAGCATTCCAAGAAGCTCTCTGTATGTCAGGGCACAGCCACGCTGCTGTATGTGATGTTTCGCATCAGTGCGCCGATTTTGTAAAGGGAGATTATGAGTGGAGCCCCAGGCAGGCAGAAGAGATGGGAAATGCTGCCATTTCAGAGACCAGCCCTGAACACCCAGCACGGTACCTTGGTTTCATTCCCATCTTTGTTTTCCTCCATGTTTTAGCTCATGTCCTTTACTAACAACCAGAACAAGTGAGCCAAATACTAACAATACATTTGTTGGAGAGAAATAAAGACTTTTTACACAATTTACCTGACCAAGAAACAGACCAGTTTAAAAACATCAACTGACATGCATTTGGTAAATAAATTTCAGAAGTGTTTCCCACGTGTGAAACATCCCCTGTGAATTCCCACATACAAGCTGCTGTTGCAAGCACACCTGTGACCTACAACACTACCTCTGTAAGGAAGAGCATGGGGCTGGGTTCGAGGCAGCTGTACTCAAGTGCATTCCATTTTGATATACCTCTGGCTGCACAGTGTTACACTGAAGTCAAGAAGTGGAAAAATAACAAAGTCAGCAAGACTCGCTTTGCGCACAATTCAAACAGGGAAAAGAGGCAAGTTTCCACTTACAGTGGATGTTTT
The DNA here is from genome assembly GCA_016647715.1 of Pavo muticus. Lineage (NCBI taxonomy): Eukaryota > Metazoa > Chordata > Aves > Galliformes > Phasianidae > Pavo > Pavo muticus. Next base: position 977,073 of record JACDJE010000146.1, on the reverse strand, counting down.
GACAGCACCAATTATGGTCAGCATCCTTGGGATCCAGCCCTTCAGCATGAGAGCAGCCCACGGAGGGATGACAGGCTCTGGACTCTGCACACTTCTTGAGCCTCCACAGGGCTGGCACTGAAAGCTCCATCCCAGGGCGTGACTCTGGGATGCTGCCTAGCATTAAGAGAACTTGGTAAAATGTAGTTGTTCCTACCAACTGTATTCAGGTGAATCACCATTTTTGGGACAAAATTCTCTTTGACCAGATTGCTTGCAAACAATGTCAAGAGATGATCTCTGTTTAGGTTTGTGGCAAGCCCTTAATCACTATCATTATTTGGGAAGCTATATACAACCATAATTGCATTTACTCTCTATCGATTCAACTATTGGAAATCAAGCCATTTTGACTAAATATTTCTTCTTATTATGCTATTCCTGACAGTTGAATACTGTTGAAAAATAAAAAGCAGGCAATTATTTTAATACATTCTTACTGAACAGAAGATTGTTCTAAATTGCTAAAGACAGAACCAATTTATCTAAACAGAATTATTTAATAACACTATGGATTAGCATTATGTAGTTAGGTAGGCAGAAACTATAGATAGAAGCTGCCACTCTTTCTCCATTTCATTCTTAAATAAAAGGAGGTCTGCTTTAAAAACAACCAAAAGATGGTTGTTTTTTTTATTAACAGAAATAACATATCCTCCTTCAAAAATCTCTCCTAATTTGTTAATGCTCTGAAAGCTTATATTATTAGACCATATTTGCAATCCATGCTACCTGTACCTGAAAGCTTGATCTTTTCTTCTAAGCTTGCAAGCTTAGAAGGAGATTTATAGAAAAGGAAACAACTTTGGTTTTTCTCCTGGCAGTAAGCCACTGTTTTTCTGATTCTGTAATTTTCATGCCTCTGCGTTAAGCAGATGTTTATTTAAATCATTTAAATCTCTGTCTTTTCTGTTTTAGACACATTTAGTATTAAGGGATGCTCCCTGAGTAACGGCATACATTAAAAGTTAATTAAGAGGAAGTTAAAGGATAAGGAAAGTAATTACCTTTTCCATACCCTCAGCAGACATTTATTTTACTTTGGCAGGTTAAAAATGAGAAAATTTGGAATAGAAGTAAGGAAATTGGCAATACAGATCTTTAGGAAAAAGCTTTATTATCCATTTCCTTACGTGCTAATTAGAAAACACAATCTGACTGCTAATGTTGATTGGCACTAGAGGTAATGCTTCACTGATCTGAGTCTTACATTACTGAACCTCTCAAATGTGCACGCCTAAATCAAAGAGCAGACAGTTACAGACGTCATCACCAAAACCAAGAAAGAGGTTTTGATCATGATGCTATTCGACACTACTGACTTGTTTTGTTACTGTGCAGCATCCAATAATAACGTATTCAACATTTCAGGCTTAATACAACTATTTACTCTTGACTATTAATTAATGTTTTAGAGAGCAAATTACCAAGAAAGAAGTCTATGCTGACACTCCCTGGAGGTGTTCCAGAAACATTCAGATGCTGTACTGAGAAACACGGTTTAGTGGGAACTACTGGTGGTAAGTGGATGGTTGGACTGGATGATCTTGGATGTCTTTTCCAACCTTGGTGATTCTGTGATTCTATGACTAGCATGGTTACCATCAGCATTAGAATGTAAATGGTGTGAATGCGTGATAATTTCTGCTGAAAAAGGAGGAAAATTAAAAAAAAAAAAACAAACACAACAAAAGCCCACAATCACCTTGATTAGAAGGACGAACACAAAAATATCTGGCAAGTAAAGTTAGCACAAGGGCATCTGCCAAGAGGTCACATGCCTCCCAAAGCACAGCCTCTGAGACAGCAAATGCCACCTGCTTCTCCAAAAAGCACCAAGCCCCAGCCCTAATTTCCCAGGGCTCCATCCCAACTCATACTCTCAATGCAACTCTGGAGAGGTGGTGGGCTTGGCAGCAGGTCCCGCTGGTCTGACTCCAGCTATGACCACTCACTGCTTTTGCCCAAATTTAATATAAAATAGAAAGGATTTAAATAAAAAGTAGGACCGTGGCCCAGCTGTATCAGCATACGTCACTGAGCACCTCCAGCCCCGTGCTGAGCTTGTTCCCAGTGGAAATTCAGACCACTGATATTTATTCTAATCACCAACAGGGGAAGATTACGTCCGAAGGCTTTGTCGCGTGGCTAAGTTCTGCTTCCTGCATATCAGCTTTGTCCCAGCGTTTCCAATCTTTGTGTGATAAATGTCTACTTTTTGAAAGATTGTTGCTTCTCTACAGAGCATTTTTGAGGAGAGAGAGGGGAAAGAAACAATCAGCTGAGTAAGGGACTGGCATGGAAAATACTATCATTTGCAAAATGCTGGCCTCAAATGCACTTGGAGGCAGAGAAGCTGGGCTTCAGCCACAAGAGGGGAAGAACAGGAATGCAATAATTACGTATTTATTTTTAGAGAAAACGGAAAACCAAATAAACTATAAAACCAGCGTTTACCAGTCAATGCTTTCCATCCTGAAAACCACACTGAGCAATGCAGGAACGGCCAGTTCTCAAGGGATCAACTGGTGGTACCTTTCTGGCAGCACCTCATTCCTCTTGTCTTTGTGCCAGGAGGCTTTAGGTCCTGAAACAATTAATTTAAACTGTGCTGCAGCAAACTGTTGCCAGAAATCTGAACTTGAGAGACAACGATGCTGCTGCTGTTGAAGCTTGTTTTTCTGCCATGGCTCAGAAATCACCTGAATCACAATTAAGATGGGCTCTGAGGCTGCACTCCTGAATTGAAGTTAGTGGAGCCCAGACTGCCAGAAGAGTGGGACACAAAGCACTCGAACAGCATTTGTGATGGGATTAGTGTGCACACAATTGGATTTGGCATGGGACAGTGTGTGACTGGGGACTTACAGTAGGATAAGAAACTGCGTCCTGACTGCTTTGATAGATGTGCATCCTTGAGGTATGCCTAATTGTTGTAAGGAAACAAAGGAGACAACAGCAAACACAGGAGGAGAAAACAGAGATGATATTCTAAGGGCTCACACCATGCTGACAAGAAGCCTGCCTACAAATGAGGGAGCTCAGGCAAATACTACTGCAAGAGAACCTGGCTGTTGGCTAGAATGATGCAGTAATTCACACCACTGATTGGAATGCCATCCTGTTGTGAGTGAAGTGCAGCCCAGCACGGTGATGGAGATAGATCTCTTAACTGCTTCACATAAATTACAGTATGTAATTAGTGCAGCCATACTCATCACTGCCAAGTGGGGACAGCCGGGGTTCTCAGGGTACCGGCACCGCACACAAGTCACGACTGACTGACAGTTTCCCAATTACCACGGCATCCCATCACCTCATCTGCAGAACAACAAGAGAATGTGCAGCTCTATTTCTGCAGGCTGGGTCTGCTGTGACAGGATAAGGGGAAATGGTTTCAAACTAAAGAAGGGGACCAGGCTCTGAGCTGCAGATATCCCTGTTCACTGCAGGGGAGTAGGACGAGATGACCTTTATGGGTCCTTCCAACTAAAATGATTCTATGAAACCCAGTTTATGGAGCAATTTTAAGTACAACTGTACAACGCAAATGAGGTGCTGCATCGCTACTGCTGCAATCTCATAGCCCATCCTAATGCTTCCCCTACGTCCACATCAGCACCGTACAGCACCTGATGCTTCCCTGCAGGAAAACTGGCACCTTTTTCTTAACCACCACTGTACCAACCAGGCCTATCTCATTTGCATCAATTTAATCCTTTCTGCAGAATAACCCAAAAGACAGGAATGGAGAAAATGACTCCAGAAAGACAGAATTGAATCTGTTTGCACTTTAGGACTTCAGCAGAATTATCTGTGGATTATTAGGACAGCACGCTGTACAATGGCAATACTCCTACCTTTTAATGTGATTCTCCACCTACAGTCTAGGTGAGCAAGAAAGCGTGAAATGGGAGACAGAAAAGAGATGAAGAGATACATCTACAATGCATAAGCAAATTCCTGGTCACGTGAGGAAGAAGTATCTCCCAGATTTCGTATCAGTTTCGTATTAGACAAACCATACTGCTTTTTAACAAAAAATGACCTCAGCTGTTCACTATGCTTTCAAACATGGAAGCTGAAAATTCAATTATAATCAAAGAGTAGCATGTTGGACTTAGACCATGAAATGTGAACAACAGCTCTGCGTGCTGTGGCCTTGGGGTTATCAGAGCATAGCACTGTTTTAACCTCTGTCTGCTTGCTGGCCTCTGTACACTGAAAATATACTACAACATTTCTATCATAGACAAAACATTTGAGGTACAAATTACCACTGCAAACTCCCGCTATCCATTAATGTGGGCATCCTACTCAAACCATTTAGACAGCATGCAAAACCATGACCCTCAACCATTCTGTCAGGATGACACTTGGTCTTAAACTGACTACTTCATTTTGATTGAAACAGCAAGAAAATATCTTTTCAGCCAATAAGTTGCAAGCTCTGAAATCCCGTTTTTCAATAAATAACACAGCGTAAGTCATCCCAAAGGCCTGCCTGTTTTACAATTCATGCATTTTCCCAGATAGTATCTCTTTTTCTATTACAGCAATGATGTGTGAACAGGAAGTCTAAAGAAGCCACCCACTGAGGTTGTGGAGAACCAGGAGTAAATCTGTACACGGGCTGCACTGGTTAGATGGCACTGATCTCTATAAAGACACAGACGGATTCCAGGCAGGGCATACACCAACACTTTGATTTACTATTTACCAAACTGGAAAGCTGTTTATTGATACATAAGTCACAATATTTCTGTTAATAGATAGAAAAGTGATTTCGAAGGTTTGATGTTTTTTCTTTTTTAATAGATCTTTTTTGGGAATGCTAAGTTACCAGGTCATCAAGTTTCTTAAGTTCAAGCATGCAGAGCTGTCTGGGATGGGACAGTGGGTTGATATACACTGTCTGATATACAACAGCTCATACTGGAGTCAAAAGTGTAGTGTAGTCTTTGAATCTGCAAATAAAAGCCCATTATCACATATTCGGAGTAGACATATGAGAAGACATCTCACTTCAACGTGAGAGATCACAGAATTATTTGGGTTGGAAGGGACACATAAAGATTGTCTTGTCCATCCTGCTATGGGCAGGAGTACACCTCCCAGGCTGCCCAAAGCCCCATCCAACCCAGCCTTGAATACCTCCAGGGATGGGGCATCCACAGCTTCTCTGGGTAGCCTGTGTCAGTGCCCCACCATCCTCATAATGTAGAATTTCTACCTGATGTCTAAATCTATCCACTTTTTGTTTAAAGCCATCACCTCCTGTCCTGTCACTACACTCCCTAAGAGAGAGTCCATCCCCATCTCCCATGTAAGCCACTTTTGGCACCAGCGCCAGCTGAACAAGGCCAGCTCTCAGTCTGTCTCCACAGAAGCTCTGCTCCAGATCTCTGAACATCCTTACGGCCTATCCCCTCTGGACTCACATCAGCAGCTCTTGGGCAATCCAGACAGAAGGGAGCATAACAAACTACCCAGTTCTTTTCTTCAGCATAACACAGTAGGTGCAGGCAGATAGGAGAAGATACCAATGCACTAGGAAAGCTTTCCATAAGAAGTTCATCCCTATAGACTGCTCTCCTCAGCTACGTGCAGAAAGAAAATGCCACAATTAATTGTGGAAAGAAGAAAGACCATGTCATATGCAATGCCTTTAACTTAAAAAACTAACAGATTTACCTTTCTCATACAATCTGAATGGCACAGTAATTTTTCCCCCTACTGCCTTGTCAATAACGGGATTTGGTTCTGAGCAGACACGCTGAAGCACAACCTAACTGAAGCAAGCACGACAATTCCTGTCTAGAGAAAGGTATGCAGCTGCTGTGCACAGTAGCTACTCACAGAAGGTCAGTTTCCCAAATGTCTATAAAGCCATAGGTATCAGACACCTCCTAGATACCCCTGGCACACATATTTCTTTGATGTACATGCTTATCTGGATTCTGTCTCCCAGAGTTTAATGAATTACCCTGGGCACAGGAATACCTGTGATCCACAGCAGCTGTCTGCTGAGCTAACTTCCACACGCACACTACAAAGCGTGGCTTAGTTTCCAGTCAGCTTCCATGCGCAATCAGCACTGTGATACTGGCCTATGTTTGTCAGCAGGTGCCAGAACAGCCATTCTTTGGAGCTAGGTACTACCACACCAATTAGCTACTTTTGCAGAGATACGTAAGCTAAGCGTTTCATACCGAAAGATCTGTGGCAGAGGGTAAAGCATTTGTAATAGAGCTTTCAGCTCAAATGACTTTTGTTCCCTGGCCTGTCAGGACACGATAGCTAAATTTCAGTGACAATGCAAAAGCTGATTTTACTTCATATAACATTATGAGCACTGTCTGAAAAGCCCACAGAATACAGTCAGCACAGAAAGCAGGACTTCTTCCTTCAGGGGAAGGTAAGCAATGCCTGGCTGCCTAATTTGCTTACTAATGACTATTTTTTCACTTGTAAATTCAAAACTTAATCTGTTCTTAAGTCCATTGGCGTCACCCCTCCATTCTGACAATGTTAACTGGGGCTTTGAAAGTTTTCTGGCAAACACTTTAGCGCTCCCCTTCTGCTATGTTTCGCATCTATTGCCACCTGTAGGGCCACTTGAACGACCTCTAAAAACATCTCCTTACCACTCCTGCTTATAAAAAAGTTGCTAATAAACGATTTGCACAGTACCAAACACTGCTTGTGATGCTAAAAAACATCAGAACGGTCCCACTGAAATTTGGCGCTCTCTTTGGCCAAAGCTGCTGGTTTCTGCCTTGGTCACTGTTTGGAGCAGGACCAAGTTATGGCCATGGATCTCCTTAGCACTTCACCCAATGGAGCCTGATCTGGAGAGGCATTAATATAATACCTCCTAAGTAAATTTCGCTAATATTTTTAATTGATTGAGGCACTGTGTGGCCAGTGGTAATCTGGTAATAGCATTACTACACATACACACGCACTAAATTGCTATTTTACTAATGATTCATTTGCTTTACTCTTGCCTCTTTCAAAAAAAGAAACGATTAAGTTGAAAATGACCTTCTGAAGATTGTACTTGCAGACCGATCTTTTCATTTTTAATTACTTACTTTGCTTTAATTGTTACATTAGGAACTATTAAGAAAGCAGCCAGCTTCATAATCAATAATTTAATTAGAGTTTAAGGACCAAGAAGTCAATGCAAACGTTATTCTGCAGTCAGGCCTTTCCCAAAGCCTTTGCAGAATTTTATTCCCGTTTTGTTTCAAAGTGACATTGGTGACATAAAAATTAGATTCATACGCCCTGCAATACATCATGTGCACGCATTATGGACGTACAATGGCAGTCGGTAAGAAGTTCAGATCCAGGTCAATCTATTTGCTGCCCAGACAGGAACACATTCTGCTACTCTCACTTCATTTCTAAATAATGGGTGACACAGCCAAATGCCGTCGCACCGCACGCTCCAGCAGAGCCCGCTCCCTGCTCTGCATGCCAGGAGCCACCGCAGCAAAGTGTTTACTGAAATCTATAGCAACACTTTCCCCCTTGCTAGAACTTAACATATTTTACATTTATCTATTTATAGCTCTCTAATTACTACTAATATTCCAAGATAACCAGCGGCGACTGAAAATTGATCCACTCTAATTTTACAAGCGATGAGATCTGATTCAATCAGCAGCAAACGAGTACCCTCCTCCATCCCATCTCCTCGCTGCAGGCTGAGAGTGGCTGAGCGATACCAGTGCTGTGACCGCAGCAGCAGGGATGCAGCGTCATGTACCCCTATGGAGAGGGACCAGAGGACCAGTGGGGAAGCAGTGGGATGAGAAGGGAGCCGAGACGCCCCCTGAGACGCCCAGAGGTCCTGCAAAGGACCCTGCTATTCCCTCCTGTATAGCAGCTTTCCTGACTGTGAATATCATGATGAAAAGGTGTTACTTTAATCAAACTAAATAACCACATCAGTGCCAAGATAAAGCCATTTACAAATTCCCCACGAATTGGGAGGCAAGCTGGGTATTAATCTTAAACTTACAGAACTCACTTGTCTTCTCAAAGGCTTCTCTTTGAAATGAAACAGGAACGTGGCTTCTCTACGTTGCCCAGACATGGCACAGGAAGACAAGGTGTTAAATGGGGCTGCCTTCCAGCTGGCAAGAGGACTCTGCAGTCCAACGGACAGGAGCAGGCATGTCAATGAGCAGGAACAGCTTAATGAAACTGTAATTATATCCTCTTAAGAGCCTCTAATTCACCTGGAGCTTTGCAAAACAAGGTAACTTGTCTGATCTAAAATGTTTAGAGCCTAATTTAAACCTAGTTTAACAGGGGAAGAAGCCCATGAGATCAACCGATTATACACTTTGTTAAACTTTGGATTTAATGGCTTGATTTGGGAGCAAAATCAGGAAGGCAGAAAAAGGAGGGACAAGTCAGTAATGGAAAGCCAAATCGGACATGCAGAGTCCCAGATCCATTCTGAGGGGCGTTCTTAGTATAACAGCCAAGCACATTTGGAAGGCTAATAGTTCTTCTGCCTCTGAGGAATAAAAAACCAAAACAAAATAAATGTACAGCAAAACAAACACGGAACACCTTCCTGCTTCCATCTGGGTCAAGTGATCCAAACTGCAGAGTTATAAGCTCAAAATTTGAGATGCTTTGTTCTCATTTGCCTTTTCCCATGGAAGTTGTTTTGGAGAAAAGTCAGAACGTAGCATTTCTTAAAATGACAGTGACCAACCATAAAGTTGTTTTCCGATTATTTTTCAAGATTAAAAAGAAATCAAGACACTTTTCCTCTGCTGTACTTTTTGTTTTGAACAAACAAGCACTAAGCCTCTGTGAAGGCTTCCCAAACAGCTATCACAAATCTCTTCAGGTTCTACTTTTCCATGTTACTTCTTGGAGCAATTCTGCTCTGTTCACACCTGTTTGATCTTGATTCCATATTTTACAGTGACTCGGGAATTTCTTTTAAGACAGGGAGTTCTGAAATATGAAGCCATTATTTACAAACACGTAGAACAAACTTGGGAACACCAAATTTGTTATGCTTCATGCCAAGAACTGGACTTAATCATGAACATCCCTTATGCACAGCAAAGTAATTCAATTACACTAAGAGCTTCAAAGTTCTCATGGAAGGGGTCTTCATCTTCAGCGGTGACAACTTCAATCTTTAACCCACTTCTGCAGAGGATTGACTCGACCCATAAAATGCCTGTCAGTGATTTTTTAAATGACCTATCCTGTGTATCCACTCAGCTCTCAAATTCATTCCTCTGGAGTTCAAAAGGGTTCAAATAAAACTGACAAACCCAATATCCTGAGGATCTTCTGACTGATAATTTTGTGTCTAAGGTGTTTACTTGGCGATAAATCAACTGGACTTGACCAAAACATGTGAAGAGAACCAGTCTGGATTTCAAAATATCTTCCCCTGGCTGCTCTGTGCCTGATCCTTAAATAATCTGACAATTTACCTGAAGTTGTCCAGAAAATACCCACTCCAGGAGGTCAAATGAACATACGCACAGGCACAAACACAAGCAGCATCCCTCAAAGATCTGCGTGTTCTCACATATTGTTAAACCTTTGAAGAAAAGGTTCTGACAATACCCACGTTGAAAACCAACTAGTCTAAAAGATAACTCGTATTTCAGTATGAAAAAGAGAACAGGTTATTTTAGGGAATTCCCAATTCAGAGATTACTGAATTCTGACAAAATAAACACTGAAAAAGAAGTGGTCTGAAAGATAGTTTATATTTCATGAGAAGAACAAATGAAGGTTATCCAAGGAAACTATCGATTTGGAAGAACTCCACTGAACGCTAAGCAAGTCAGAGCTGAGCAGCGTTCAGGCACAATACAGCAGGGCTGCCCTGTGCCTCAGGCATTACATGGGCTGCACCTTGAAGACTGCAACACTGGAGCTTAGCTCAGCATTCCTGCGATTATTCTGTTTCCATACGAAACACACAAGCAGCTAAGTCCTCATTGCAGTAGGTACAGAGGACCCCTGCAAAGTGGGTGCCAGGCAGCTGGGCTGAGCACCCACCGTGCTGGCCCTAACATTTGGCATGTCCCCACCATACAAAGTGTGGCCTTACCATGCTCACAAACCTCTTCTAGTGGCTGAGAGAGACCCAATTAATTCATGTCCATGAAGAGACTCCAGCTCAGGAGGAAGCTCTGCCTGGGTTCCCACTCCCCTCCCTCACCTTGGGGCAGGGGTCTTTATGCCAAAATGAGAGCATTCTGGCCACAGCCAGCTTCTAGCTTGATGAGAGCTAGTTATCATTACTGGGAATTATTTCAGACAGGATTTGGGAAAACCTCATCCTGTCTTCCCCTTTTTCTTCAGAGATCGGTGCCTGCATTATTCATCAAAGAACACACTACCTCGGAGCTTTTAACTTGTGATCATGCTGTTCAGCCCACAAATTACAGCCCATGATAAAACTTGATGAGCAGAGCTGGAACTTACACCCTGTCACTGCAGAGCTGCCTTACCCCTATTTAAATCAGCTTTGAAGCAGATAGCAAACAGCTAAGATGCCCAATACCCTCCTGTTTGGGTGTCAGGAAGCTTAGTCTGATAGTGGGGTGGAGGTGGGATTGTTTCATTTGTATTATTACCAGCAGCCTTCTGCAGAAGGAAGGCAGAAAAATAAAGCTTACCTTAAATTGCTAGGCTTCATTGGAAAGGAAATCATAAAGACGTCCCAGACAATTAAAATATTTCCCTACAACCAATTGAATATCCGTAGAAACCAAAATTGACACTCAATCTCACACCAACAAATAGAAAGAGAGAGCACTACCCAGTTAAGAATATATAGAAGTCCTCCTAAATCCTGGTTGCACACACACCTTACTGCTGAATGTTGACTTCTATACAACAATCAGTGCCCAACTTAAAAAATGAGATATCCAGCTGTAGAACCTGACATTTCAAAAAGCAGAAAGCAGGTGACATAGTTACTAAATCATTAAGTTTCAAAAATGTAGAATGAAAAATGCAAGTCTTTTTTTTTTTTTTTTTTTTCTCTTCTCCTCTATTTAATTATTTAAGTGTATAAACATTAGGTATTTTATCTGCCTGAGAAAGAGCAAAGATTCAGCTTGGCTCAAGTGTTATCCTGCCAAATCTGACCAGCCCTAAGAAATCCCTCATCAGAATGCGGGCAATGCAGATGAGTGGCAGGCTGCTTATCACAAGAAGAATTAACGCAGGCAGGTGAACTCGTGCTCCCGGGGTCTCATGTTCATTTGCACCTCTCACATTTATCAGCAGATGCACTTTGCAATTCATGAGCTGAGATGCTCACTGTGATGTGTCAGCAAGAAAATATTTTGGTTAAAAGCCAGAATATGATTGTCTTTCTACGAAACAGGCATAAAGAGAAATAAAATCCACAGCTTATCTTGGCACAAGTGCCATCAGCTCTACTGGCAAGAAATCCCTACCATGAATTGCAGCCTCAGCCTCATGTGTACAATCCAGTGGGAGTCTGGCACACTACGAGGACGGTTCCTACCTAAATCCAACACCAACTCCATTTCCCTGCCCAGAATGCTTGGAAAGAGCTATAATCATCTAAATACTGTCAGTTCTGTGTTCTCATTTCCCCATAGGCAATATATAACTTAGTTTTAAAATTACAGTCATTGTGCTGTAAATTTCTTTTAACCATTAGATCTGACCCTATGTTATCTAGGAAAAAAAAAATTAAAAAAGCAGTCACATATTTCCAAAGTCTGAAGGCTGCATTACAGCCCCAGCTTAGTAATTACAAAGATTTATGTTCCATTCTACCCCAAATCCAGAGCTCATTGTCCATTCAACTTACACAGCCCTGACTTCCAGTTCTCTGCATCCATTATCTTTAATAATAAAGAGCTGACTGAAGTTAATGATTGAAGAGCAAGATGTGATTAATAATATGAATCTAATTTATGAGAAAACAAACCAGAGTATGATTTTCATGTTCCATTAAAATTATCTTAAATGTACTCCTTAATGCTAATTGATCTTACAGAGGTGAGAAAATATTCTGTTCCAAATTAATGGGAGAAAATCATTCATCATCTTTCCGGAGGGAACATTAACTATCATTCAGCATTTAGGGAGATAGCATCTTCACAGAGATTTTACCACCTAAAGTGATGCTTCAGTGTGGGCACGTCTCTGAAACTGGCAGCATTTCCCACCGAATGAGGAATAATTGAACTGAATAAACACACAACAGAATGCCATAGGCAGAGTTCTGGTTTCACAAAAGGTCTCTCCCACCTTCCCCAAACTACCCATTGCTGAAAAGCAGCACTGGTGAAGGGCTTTTGTCTTAAGTTAATAGTAAAAGAATTTTTCGTATATAATGTTAATTTGCTATAGACAGTAGATCACTGAGACACTTGCACAGTAAAGTTTCATGTGCAGGATTTACTGAAGACAAAACAAAGCAGAAACCTTGTTTTTCAATGAGTTTTTCACTTCTGTCTGTATTTCAATGTTTTCTCTGATTGAATTATTCATATTCAGATATCAAATATTCTTACAAACCAAGGCATTTAATAATAATGAGTCTTGACTGGCTTCATTCCAACCTGTTGTGCTTTATGCCCAGGACTGTTATTAAATGACCTTCTATTCGGTCTGTTTCTATGATCCATAAATAGAAATCGCATAATGAGCATCTCAAATATTCTACTGTCATTTTCATGTCAGTTTTTCTCATGCCATATCTGTAGAACTCTGATGGCATTATCTATTAATACATAGCATTAGCTCCTTGCCTCTTTCCTCTCAAACCTCTTCCATCAACACAGCCTTCTCTGTTGTGGGCAATCCCATATTTAACACTATTCTCAAAATGCCAGGTGACCACGTTACCAACAGAAGTGGTAACTGGAGAATTTCAAGAGTTGCTCAATAAGAAATACCACGACAGCAGCAATAATTACTGAACTTTCTGATGAAAGAGAAGAAAATGCCTCTTGCTTTGTACTTGTATTCCACCTGAACAGGATTTACATATTCGGTCTGCAAAGCACCAGGGACAATTACTCCCTGCAAGGTACTAAATCCATTTATACCTATACCAAAGAATGAAGGTATAGAAGAATAAACGAACAGATGCAGTTTCTGACACTGCCTACAGCAATATGTTCCAGAGAAAAATCATACATATTGCATGAGAAATCAGCAGTGAGTTCTGAGGGGAATTCCTTCTAAATGAAGAAAAATATTTCAGACTTCCAAGTTATTGGATCTTATATTTCTCCTATGCTCTCTCCCCCCATTTCCTTAAAGCACACGCCAGCACTTAAAAAAGAAGCCAGACAAAACTGAACTGACGCTATTCTATCTACTGGCTGGAAGACTGAACTGTGCTGCATCCTAATCCAGACCATCACTTACACTGAACTCTACCTGTTTATTCAGTTATTTAGGTGCATGTCCATTTGTTGTGCCGTGAGGACTCTGGCACTTCAGATATCAAGGAAATGCTAAAAGGTGATATTTTTGGTCCACAAATAATAAGTTGTGTTAACGAATATTCCATTGCCACATCAGCCTTACCTCCTCTTTTGATTCTGAACTGGCTTTCATTCTTCTCCTACTATCCATGTCATCATTTTGCTTGAATTCCAGAAAGACCAAGAAGAAGATTGCTTACCGTTCTGGCATCCCAGAGAGATAAAGTCTTGTCAGCAGAGCTTGTGAGAACAGTGTTGGAGAACGGAAGAAATTCAATGCTACTGACTGAGTCCTTATGGCCACGCATGGTATACCTGCATCTCTCACTGTAAAAGAAAACAGAAATATAGCACTTGTCATTCAGGACAATAAGAGACGAGTTAATAACAGACATTACATGTTCTTCCTAGTTTCTATGCAGCCTTCTCCCCGCTGATCAGCTATGAAGTAATATCCCACAGGTTTTTGTTTAGCTTTCTTCTTCATTTGTTTGGTTTTCTTATCTTTTAATGGGTTAATTTCTGAGAAAACACTACTAGTTCTTCTCCGTTCAGAGTACGAACTTGATGCAAGTGGAAAACGACACTGGAAGCTCTTCCTATTGCACTTACTAGAGAAACAACAACTAGAGCACTGCACAAAACAGGCTGAAGATGGCTATAGAGTGATGACGTTACACAAGGTTTTTGGCTTCTATTCTGGTCTTTGTAAGGACAGCAGAAAAGAATGATGTCTAAAATGGAATCCAGGAGAAAAGGAGGAAGATCCCAAGGGCGATGCACTGGGACAACGCAGAAAGCAACTAACAGATCTGGGATTATTCACACAAGGCAGAAAGGCAAAGGCTTAGATTCTACACAAGATGAGAGCGGGACTGAAATTAACTGGCAGTCACTAGCCACTGTGGCTGTATACAAATCACCCATGCTGATATGGGATCCATCTATGGTTTCATTAGCTATAGATAAAACACCATCACTGCAGTGCTTGTGATGTTAAAACCTGTGAAAATGTACAAGGAGGAAATTAAACTATGGTTTCAGTAGCAGCTCTATCCTCTTTGTTGAGCTGACTTAAAAAACAGTTGGAAAAAATAAAAGCCAACAACCCATCATAAATTACTACAGCTCTCAGTGACAGCTCAGAATTTTATTCCCTGCTCATGTGATTCTGACAGTAGAAATGCACCTCCTGAGCTGGCTGCTGAATATATCATTGAGGCTTGCAAATTAGATTACTGGGTGGCTCTTAACTGAGAATTTCTTACAATATTTATTAAGGAAGCTGTCAGCAGAGGGAATTAAAGATGTGATTTTTTTCCCTCCTGCCTGCATGTTGCCAGAAGACTCTCGGAGCTCTTGCAGGTTTTGTATCAACAGCTCTGAAGATCAGACACAGGCCAGCAGAGCTCAAGGGTTTTGATGGACACTCTCCCAAATCACTGATCTGAGTTCTCAGCCTATTTCACTGTCTTTCCATTTCCCAGACTGAAATGCAGATGCTGTGCTGAGCCGAACCAACCTTGTCCCCACAGAACAGATAGCAGAAGGGAGATAAGTTACTTCTGAGTAGAAACACTCTCCAAGAAATATATTTGAAAGGAGTATTAGATTCTACATGTATCATTTTACAGAATCTATGTTTTCCCATTATAGATAATACATTATACTCTTCATATTATCTGCTATATAGACTACATGTGGTGTTATTTTATCACCAGGCCTCATTTTAAACTACTGATAAATTATCACAGCTGTTAGCGCTCAGTGCACACTAGATCTGATATTCATGATCGCTTGATATATGACAATAAAATCATTTCAATAAAATAACTTTTTATTTCACAGTCTCATAGCAATGTTTTACACCACCAAATATACCCTTTTCATCTCCGCTCGTATAGTTTTATACGTGTAGAGGAATGGTATTTTTCAAAAGGGGTCCGAGATTTTCTGCTTGCCTGTTACACTGTAAGGAGTTTTGAGTTGCTGAACATTTACAACCAAAATCATGCCATGTGCTTTTGTGGGTGCTTACCAGTTTTGAACAACTCTACAGAGCACAGTGTGTTCCACTACCTTCCTGTAACACAAGTGTGTGTGCCCCCTCCGAAGGCAGAAGGAGAACCACACCTTCACCTGCTCGGGGGGCTTGGGATGAACTAATGCTGGGAAAGGATGGGAAGGAATGGAAATCAAGGGAACGTTGTCCCTGAGTCAGTGCCTTAAGATACGGGCCACCCCAGGCAGACAGGCTGCAAGAACAGGCTTGCAAGAGATTAATTAGGTGCCAAAGCAGGAGGGCCCATTCAGAAGGTGAAAATGGACTAAAGTGATGGACCATGACAGGAGCAGAAGGAAAGGAAATGATTTGTACTTTTCCATCAAGAACATGCACAATCAGAGCTGATGCAGTTGTCAGTCTCTCTCCTTGCCACTTCCATACCGTTGCGTACTGATGAGCGAGCTTTGGCTCTCTAGATTTAATTTACCACTCTGGGAACTGGCTGACTGATATTTCTAAAAATCTCCAACTGCTATATAAAATAAACTCATCTTTCCTTCCAGCTGAGATATAATTTCAGCAAGACTGTCTTGTATACAAGCTATCTTTTGGAGAAGAGGAGAATATTTTATTTAGGTGTTCTTTTTCCCAAAAAAACTTGATAGGAAAGATAGACCATCATCCTGTTTTTCATGGAAGCTCATATTTCTATCCAATGGCTTGAGTTTATCTATATTAGAATAAATCTGTAGCAACATTCGTTACCTAATGCTTTTTTTCCTATTTATGAACTCACAGTCTTATAGATATAAGCTTCAGTCTCGCCGAAAATATTAGTTTGGAAAAGAGGGAGAGCTGTCTATGAACAGTGGGTTCACAGGCATTTGTAATTCTCTTGGTGCTTAAATCCAGAGACAAAGATCCTGAATGACCCTGAATTATGTCACAGTACAAATACTGCCCCGTAGCTCAGTATGTTGCAGGTTGCATTGTGAACACGTTCACAGATCCTGCATTTTTAGTATTTTTTCAGTGTAAAACACCACACATTTTCTTGACTCGTGAGTAATTATCCTCAGTGTTTTCTTTTTCTCTACCAGGTAGATTTTCCTTCCCTTACAACCAGATACAGTTATGATGTCCTTCAACAAATCAGAACCTTTGTTCTGCCCTCACTGGGTTTAATGTTTCCTAAGAGGTCCAAACCAACACGTGCAGGTTGTTACAGTCATAAGCAGCACACCTCCACCATTAATGTCAGCACTGAAATTAGTGTAACCCTTATCGATATCACTAGCTTAACAGCAGTAGAAGTAATTTCCTTGCTCAATTCCTAAGAGACTTCTCCTTGGAGAGTCACATTCCAGAATGGTCCATTCAAATTCAAAAGGTCTTCTGGTAAATCTGCATTGAAAACGTGGCATGTGATGTTGCCACTTAGATAAGGCTTAACTGAGCATTACCTGCACTAAAACACAAAAGCAGCCAAATTATGCACTAGTTAGCTATTCCATCTGCAGAGAAACTGAAAACACAGATAGCAGTTAGATATCCCTTACTCTGCACTTTCATATCTGGAAAGAGTTAAGAATGATCTGGTACTACCTGACGGGAACATTTTATGACTGCCTGGACATATTTATTGCTACAGACTACGTGGGGCATGAAGCATGGAGCCTATGGTCCTCCACACCAGCTTAATACTCATTTCTAAAGATTCACAGCAAACCAGAACAAGAGATGTTGCCAATTCTTTTACTATATGAATTATTATTACTTCTTGTAAAGAAACACTCATGGTTACTAGCAATCCTATGAAAACAGGACAATACCTGTCTCAATTTTTTTTTTAAGTAAGAGGTTTCCACACCCAGCTCTCATTGGAAAGAAACATGGCAGGATGATACTGTTTCAATGATTGGTTAGTCATAGTTGTTTTACTGCAGAGCCATATTAAATCTCATTTCAAGCATTGTAATTAAGAGCATCCATACAGCCAATTGAAATTAATAAGATTACAGCATGTACTTTTGAATCAGGGCCTCCAGCAACCACCTTCTTACATGCCTTCTGAAGGAAGGCACTAACAACACAAACCCTCTCAAACTGCGCCATCTTCTCCAGCAGCTACCCTCTCAAATCCATTGAGTGAGCGCTAAACTAAACCCTCTTTCATGCCTGTTGAGTAATATCCTACTATGTGACCTGCAATCCCTATCAAGCAAAATGTCAAAGTAAATTACACTGTAAAGTCACTTGCAAGAACGCGGACAGCACATTTCTGGGGAAGCTGTGTAAGGTCACACAAGATCAGCTCTGATCGTGTTACAGGATTGTAGCAGTTAAAAGGAGAATACCTTTAACAAAAACAAATCCTATCAATTTCCCATTATATGGCTTTATCTCCAAAATGTGCTTAAATTAGTCATAGAACTTTCCTAGCCAAGATCAATGGACAAGTATAGCAAACGGGCTGGCTTAAGACATTAAAATGCCAGTTTGTTTTATGCTGTTATAAATGCACCCTATCATGTCTTTACATTTTATGACCTCTATTTTATCTCTAGGTAGCTTCACACATGACACATCCAATTATTCATGTCAAGAATGTAAAACTACCAGTATTTCAGTAAAAAGTACCTACCATCATTTATGACAATGATTTTTCTCCTGACCCATTATTTCACTAAATGCAGCACATTTTCTAAGACGTTGACATGCGAGGACAGTTTCTCTGCAAAGCACATTTATCTCTAAAAAGATATATGTTAGTGTGATGCTGTCAATATGAGACGCTTCATTCAATTATTATTCATCTTCAGTAAAACGAAGCTCTCCTCAAATTCAGTATATTCATTTGTGCTCTCTTTCAGCCTACCACCTGACACTTGGAAAACCAAATGCTGAAGCACACGCTACTATTGGGAAAAGATACACAGTCCTTCTAATACTTAAAATATTTATAAAAAAATTAAGCATATAAATTCAATCTTTCTATGTGTAACTCTTACCAGTCAGCACTCATGGAAGATGTTAATCTTCACAACCTAAGCACTGTGCAAAACAACAAGGAATGCCCTGGACTAGAAGAAGCTGTGAGGCAGTGCTTCTCTGGCAAGAACCATTTTGCAGAGCCATCTCTGACTTACTAAATTATCTGAAATCATTTTCCATTACTGGTCTCAGACAATGTTCACTGTAAGAGTTTATAAAAAGGTAGTGAGCAGAAGCAGGATGGCCACCACCAAGGTCAGGGTGTGCTGTGCAGGACCGGTAGGGCCATCTGAAGCCCATGAGCATGGCCTGCAGTCCTGCTTGCTGCTGGTGTCAGGAGTGGGACCATTTCCAGGTTCATCACTGCAGGAGCCTGACAGCTTTCACTTGTGGCCTAGTGCACAGTAAATTGGGCGTGCAAAAGAAGACCGAGCCCTGCAGCGGTACAGTGATAAGTTTAAGGGTGCAATTCTTTCCCTTCTTCCTTCCTTTTCCTTATTCTCCTGCCAAAAGCAAAGGAAAGACTTAGCAACTAGGAAGGCTCAGCCACAGAAAAATGAACCTCAAACATGATATAAATGGTTTACTAATATTTTCTAGATATATAAACAAATATTACTCATCTGACTCTTCATGTTTACAAGTCTGCAATAAAAAAGAATCATTGAAGGGCTTGGGTTGAAAAGGACCATAAAGATCATCTAGTTTCAACCCCCCTGCCATGGGCAGCGTCACCAACCACCAGACCAGGCTGCCCAGAGTCACCGTTATTTCTGCCCAGAAATACCATTAAATCTTCTTCTTAGATCTTGTGGGGAAACAGGAGAACTTACAAGTCATGGTTTAACTGTTACCTGCCTAATCTTGAAACATGAAAGTTCTGAAACTGATCAAAACCTGCTTATTTTAAATAAAAAGACATGAGTAATCACTGAGATCTTTATCCTGCTTGGCAAACTTTGAGAGGCTGCAGAAGCTTATATTTCAGAGTACAAATTTCTTCTCTGAAATTTAGCCCTGTCCACCTCCCTGCACTTTCCCCAGGAGATGAACTGAATGACAGAATCACCACGTTTGGAAAAGCCCTCCAAAAACACCTACCACCAGTATTTCCCACTAAACCATGTCCCTCGGTAGAACACCTAAACGTTTCTGGAGCACCTCCAGTGACGGTGACACAGCAGCTTTCTTTCAAGGCCAGTTTGTGAGGACTCATGCATCCACCAGCACTACTGCTGCTAGAAGCACTGATAAACCTGCAGTGATTCACCAGGTGAACAGACACCACACTGCTGCATGCAGGATGTGGAGGCACTCCCCTTCTCCTGGCTCCGCACTACACCTACAGATGTAGGGCACCCCTCCATGTGCATGACCAGGTCCAGATCAGATTGACCTAACAAGCCCTCACTTCCAGCAAAGCTCTAAGAGGAAACTGAAGGGCAACATCTGAGCGTGACTGGTCCTTACACTTTGATTTTGCCTTACGAGTGCTCGCTAGCAAAGATATTTTGGGGGTTCAACCTCATAAGCATCATGTCTGTGTCCAAATCTACCTAGAGCATGAAAACCAAGTCCTAACATAGTGTACTCAAAAGCTTGTCTATAGACCTCTTCTCCTGCTCAGCACCTACAATCAGCTTCTGTGGCTCCATGATGACACCTGAACAAGTGGGGCACAGCCCTGCTGCCAGGTATGGTCCAGGTGCTGCTAACAAGCTGCTCAGCCAGCAGCAACATCCAAATAGAACAGGAGAGCTCTTTTGTTGTGTTGGAGATTTATTTTGTCTCCAGGGACCTTGCCTCCTTACGTATTTTGCTGTTCTAAAAATTACTTTGTCCTATTTCTGATAGTTGGAAGAGCCTCTCTGGCAAATAATGCCCAGAACAGGAAAACTGAACATAACTGAAAACAGAAAAAAATAGGAAAGGACATACAGAACAGAAAAAGAGGGCAATGCATTATAATAAATGAAATCTAATTACTTGAACTTCAGATTCAGCAAGGTCTAATAGTGAGGGACATTTGGTCAAAACTTCCCTAATAAATTTCTAATTAAGCAGCAGAAAGCAACTCTCCAGTCAGATTTCTGTTCTGCAGTGAAATTGGGTAACAGCCAAATAATCACAGTCCTTGAAATATTGTTCTACAACACATGAAAAAGAGGTTGCAAAACCTTTGGGATTAAAATGTTTATTTGTCTCAGTTCCTTGTAACTTATGTAACAGAACATGTGTTACTGGAAAAGAAGCCAGTTATAATTCGTATGTGCTTTCTGGAAGAGCTTGGCTATGTGTTTTAGTATTTTTATTCAGTGTGTGGAAACTCACTACCAGTGAGATACTGCACAGCCTACTAAGACATAGCACTGAAAAAAATACTCACTGAGGAAAAAAAGGACTAAGTTTTAAGGACACACCGGTTGCTATGCCACTCAACACAGATTTTAGCACCTGATGCTACCCTGAGACAGAATAAGAACCCTTGTTTTCTACCATTGAGTATGGAGCATGTTGCCTTTGTTCAGGTAATACAAAACAAGTGACTTCCACAGCACTGCATTTGGTTGGAGCTAGGCAGCAAACAGCTAGAAAATACAAATACAATTACATTATGTTCTTTGTGTGATTCAAACATTACCCAAAGCCAAGATGTGGTTTGACAAACACTAAAAATAACAACTATCAATGACAGCGGCTCTGTATGTTTCACATGATTGAAAAGTATGAATTACAGAAATAATAACACTTGACTCTGGTTTTCTCCAGAAACTGTGAAAAACTAATAGTCTGTGCCAATCACGTTGTCCTTGTCAGTGGCTTGGAATACGAATAAAGCCTGCTCACTGTCATAATGAAGATCTAATTTCTTAATGTCTTCCATTTCTTTGAACAAGTGTTGCGTAGAAATCATTGAGTGGCCTTGGTTGGAAGTAAGAAGTGTTGCTATGTTGTTTTCTGCTTGCAGAAGAAGAGTTTGAGTGAATTTTTATTTTTAACAGGAAGGATAAAACTGTAAGGCATAAGATTTCCACTTAAGAATGCTTTACAGTGCTTCTGTTCTTTTCCAGTTAATGGTACAATTTTAAACCAATGTAATTAAACATACATAATCACGGTGTGTACCCAAAATAAGAGTAATTACCAGAAGAATAGCACTCTCAAGATCAGCCTGATTTCCAAAGCAATAGTGATTCAGAGGAATCCTTTACAGACACAATCTGGAAATAACTACACCTATAAATGCAAGCATGTTCTTATATGTTTAACTGAACCAGAACCAGAAGATACATCGCTCTGACAAATTTAGCCAAAACATGGCCACAGAAACCAGTGCTGGACAGGAATAAGATATAAACATTTATATCTGAAATACAGATCCTAAGCTCTTTTCAAGGACCACCTTGTTCCTACAGAGAACCTTGCTCGTACTTGGGAACATCAGAAATGTTTGACCTATCTCACTCCTGAACTAAGTCAGAAATGAGAAATAAATTTGTTCATCCTACTCCGAGGAACTTAGCTTAGTAAGCACTTGCATAGCATTAGTATCAGATAATTACGGGACGTGGACCCCACAAAAACCACACTACTAACTACTCCTATCCTGATGCAGGAGTACACACCTTAGATTCCCCAAGACAATTTCAAAATCCAGGTTCAGTTCTTCCTTGAAATTCAGCACAGGTGTATTAAGCTTTCTGATCGTGGTTATATCTTCCTAACTTTCTCGTGGAGTCTGACTACATGCAGAAAATAAATACAGCCAGCTGAAATGAAGTTTCTGTAGACTGATGATGTGGTCTGAAGCGGTCCCCTCCAAGGTCAGCTCTTATATTTCATACTCACTGAACAAAATGCCACTTCAGTCCTTAGGGCAGAAACTAGAACACAATCTTCTCTTCCTCTGAGGTGCCCAGTACTATTTGGAAGGTATAAAAGTATTACAGACTCATAGACAGCAACCAAACTCAGGCTAGGAAAGGTACGCTGCAATGCTCATGTAATATTCTGACTCCACCTCTAAGTGCTCAGCACTTTCTGCAAATCACGCTTCCTTAAGGGATTTTTTTGTTGGACAGTTAGAGATGGGAGCACCAAAAATCACTTATTGAAAACCATAGCCTTATTTTATTAAACAATTATCTCCTACTCCCTCAAGGCATACGGGTAGCAGATAATCAGATAAGCACAGTCTCAGTAATAATAAAATAGATCTAAACCATTTAAGCCGACATTAAACACTGCAGAACTACTGCGAGCGTGTTTTCTGCTCAGCAGTTCTGCAGGAGAATAAGCAAAGGCTCGCTCCCCGGCGGCAGTGGGTTATCCACAATTACCATTCCAGCTGACATCAGCATTCAGCCCATGCCCTGCTTCTGCATCAGTATGGATGCTGCCATTTTTTGTTCTTTTTGCTTTCCCTTCTGAGACAAACTTTAAGGGTGAAGCTTCTGCCTTTTCTGGCTAACCCCAAGTGTCTCTACCTGTACATCTGAGTATTTGAAGATAATAACATGCACGTACTTTGATAGATCACTGCCAAGCAATTTTACTTGTTGTGTGTGCATTTCTGCTTACGTTGGATCTGTTCTATTCAGACAGGTTGCTGTGGAAGTTTTAGGCTTCCACAGCTCAAGGAAAATACCGGAGAGAAGATGAGTCATCTACACTCAATACTCAGCTCTCTGTTCTGGTGCATTTCGAGCGTTTTGGAGGCTTTGTCTTATCTTCTATGTTCCCAAGTCCCTGAAATAAGTGCTCAGAAGAAGGAAACTCATCCTACCTTTGCTACACAAAGCGAAGGGAGAAATACTGATCATTTCTCCCAGTCCTCACCTGCTGAAAAAGGACTTCTGAGGCATCTTGTTCAGGTCATTTTCTGTTTTGAATTATCTTTACAACAGAAGACCAGATAATCTTACTATGCCGAATTAAAATGCGTATTTTCTGTTGAATCCTGATATCCTGTGGTGGGTCTGATCTAATCTATTTCTTAGGAAAAAAATCACTGACAGAAGTAATAACAAATAATTGCTTTTTGTAGGATTGCAGTCTGCTACAGTACCTAAAAAGACATTTTAAAAAATGCTAGTCCTACAACACTAAAGTTTAAAGTAACTTACTAACACTTACTCTGAGTTCATCCTGTACAAATCTATCACGCCATATTTCTCTGCAACTTTATACATTTTGGATGAGACTCTCAAAATTCCCTGACAAAGCTAAGTCTCAGATTCTTTTAGCTTTTGGGTGCCTAAATAATCAATTAGGTGCTTAATGGGATTTTCAGCAGGCACTACGTGCCCACTCCAACAGATTTTTCCATCAATCCTGCAGGCGCTTTTAAAGATCCAACTCTTTGTGCATGCTAAATGAAGGGAGCCCACCCCACCAACATCTGCTTAGGTGAGAACTTCTCTACGTGACTTTGTCACAGTCAGGCAGAAGCTGACAAGGGGAAGGCTCGTCTTCCTAGAGGACAGCAAGCAACTCTCTCAGGGCGTCTGTTTGCTAAGAGTCAATTTGAAGCTGCATGATGAATGCCACGGGATCTCACTGTTTCTAAAACAAATTACTTGCCTCCCTTCCAAACAAATTAACTACTGACGAAAGGGAAAAAATGAAACAAGAGCTATACAGGAGAGCATCAGAATAAATCTACTAAAATCTACTAAGCGCAACCACAAGGATGCAGCATCATTTATGAAAAGTGATTTAATTTAAATATCACCCCTCCGAAGCAAGCAAAGAACACAAAACAAACTACCATTAATTTACTTTAGAACCCTTTCACTAGTCCAGCCATAGACTGATGATGTTCTACATGGGAAAAACAAAGCAACGCCAGCAGTTCCTAATTCCCACAGCTCCTTATTTTTATACGAGTTTAGACTGACATCTCTATGCCCCAGTCCCAACTCAGATAAGGAAGAAACAAGTCAGCAGCACAGGTACAGTACAGCTTTCACTACGCAGCTAAGGGGACTTGGGCCAGCTGCGCTCACTGAGCTTCACACACCACTGCACTGGGCACAAAGCTATCTGCATACCACAAAGGCTTCTACCTGAAGCTGTCGTACTGTTGTATGACATACAGAAGAAATCACCAGAGAAAAACCTGCAGTATCAAAGTCAAAACTGCAACAACTGGTGAACGTTAAAGGCCCCTCTCTATGTGGTGTTATACTGCAAACTGTGAACTGAAGTCCTTCACCTTTTACATATAAAATGCTGCTGTATATTTATTTATTAAAAAAAAAAAGTCGTAGTAGTGCGGAGGACTAAAAGCCTGGGCCAGGACTGTGGTATTGTAAATTAATATGCAGTTACTCACATTATTAATGGATGGGTTTAATCTACACAGCACAGATTCACAGCACAAAAAGCAGCGCTGCCCTTGTCGGTTGTTAGTTTATTTCCTTCTACATTTTAAATATGACTGAAATTCCTTCAGATCTATTAAATGAGAAAATCCTTTTTGAAAACAGTACAACACGGCTGAAATACAATAAATATAAGCACTTTAATATTTAAGTGAAGAAAATGAATTTCAGTGTGTTTTCAAATTGGTTTTCTCAGTGCAGAGTTTCTTTATTTGTCCAAATAAAATGGATTTGAGTGGGTGGCAGCTTTAAGGAGATACGCAGCGCTATTCGGTGCCGTCGTGAACTTGGGAAGATATTATGAATAATGGATTTGCTGTGCTCCTCGACACAGAGCCACAACAAAAACAACCTCACTCTGGGTTCTCTAACAGGCAGCTACTGGAGCAAGGAATAAAACTCCTGGCCTCCCCATTGAAGCTACAGGTGCTGGCAATTTCCTTCAGCACATTTTCATCATCACTGTAGCAAGCCTTGGGACCAGCCCTGAGTTTTCAGCAGGGAAACTACTCAAACACAGAGCACGAAGGGCTGCATTCCCAAGGCTACCCTTCCTCATTCTCATCTACCACTCACTTCTTAAGAGCATATTTCCATACTATACCTTCCTTCTTCCAAATACAGCTGGAAAGGGCTGCTTCCCTCTGGCAAATAGCTGAGAGGAAAGGTTAGCTAGAACTCACACACAAAAGAATTGAACTGGCTCACTTTCCTCCTTCTACAGGTCTGAATATATGAGGGCAGCTCTGAAAGTACTGCCTCCTATTTTATTATACGTTGACATCACCTCACACATAGGAACACCAAGTAGCACCTCACATCAGTTCAGCTAAAAGCACATCGGAGAGAAGCTCAGTGACTGGGATCTTGAGTTCTGGTACCAAGAGGCCATCTAGGCCATTTGCTGTCTGATTTTAATACTGGCACTGTATTTCTGCAAGCTGTGACACAGTTCTCCTCCTTCTGGAAATACATCTCCAGCAAGAGATTACTAAGATCTTTAGCCGTAGATATCAAAGCTTAGCTCATGCTACTGCAGTAGGTACTGAATATGTATTCCAAGTGCTGCCAAAGCACGAGTGATAACCTGGTAAGATTTGCAGGGAGGGTTCACACAAGGAATTAGGTTTTCACCAAGTCACAGTGCTGGCTGCTAACTTCACACCTAGTACTGTTGCATACCGCATCCTCAAGCCATCACCTTCATCTTAACCTTCCCAACAGCTAGCTCAGACCTATATAACTGTGAAACAAGCTCTGAATTGAAAAGCTATAGAAACTGTCTTTTAAACAGCAAAACATCATGCATATTACTTTTTTCAAGATTAGAAGTACTGCTTCAGAGGAGAGCCCAGCAGAACTCCAGCTATGTTTGCACTGTGCAGCTACACTGGCATGCCCTCTATGCAAGAATAATGATCTATGACTATCTGTTGTGTATTAAATAATCCACAATTTCTGCCTGTGTTTTACTACACTCTCACTATTAAGACTATAACCTAGAATTTCTGTTTTGGTGACAGAAATAGGTTTTCCAAAGATATCCTAAAACAAAGGAACTCAGTGATTTTTGCATCATCTGGATAATTCAAATGCATATTTAAGTAGGTTTCCAATAGATATACATGCCTTTGTAGTCTCTGAGTTCAGTAAAGATATGCATAAATATTGCCTTTCAGATGGCAAAATGCTTCCTACTTGTGACACATATTGGCTGGCCTAGAATGAGATTTTTGCACGATGCTGTTCTGACTATTGGAAGTGTAGAGAGGAAGTTGGCTGGGTTTTTGTTTCCTCACAATAAAGCAAAAAAAAATTTCTCATGAGAAGCTTGAGACTGGCTATGTAAATAGTTTGTATGCTTAAACTCTTCTGTCTTGTGGATATCATGATTCTGAGATGTCTTGAAGAAAAACTGGCACACGGTACCAAAGTAATTTTATTATATGTGTACTGTTCTACCTGGCATGGAGACTTAAGTTTTAGGTCAGAAGTTGCCCTGAGACTTTTGAAAAGCATGATTGATAAAACAATCTACTACTGGATTGAAAACTATACATAATTCACACCATAAGAAGATAAAAAGACAATTCAGTGTCTTTCAACTTCAATAAAACACTCTGGAGACCTTTTTTTTTTTTTGTACATAAAGAGTCATTGTCTAAGGTGTGGCATTCAGGTGGAGCTGCCTATCCAAGCACTGTTCTCATGAGCAGTAAGACATACTCCTGCTCCTTACTTCGCTGGAGATGTAAGCACTGAAGACTGGCAGTCCCTTGTGTTGCAGCATGCTGTGACTTTAGGAAACAGCACTCCACTACATATCACAACCTCTACATGTAATATTTGCACTAAGTTGTTCTGACAGGATATGGTTGTGATGATTGAAATACTTCACTTTAATGAACTGTTGTCTTCAATAAATTCTGTAATAACAGCTGACAGCTTTCACTGTTGTATGAATTGCTCTCTGTTGGCACAGTTTTTTTTTGTTTTGGTTGAGGTACTCTAAGACAGTATTTCTAGGAAAATAGGTTAGATGAAGAAATGCCAGTAATGAGTGAACATAACACAAAGGAGAGGGGGAAAAACAAGATAATGAGGTAGGATATGCAGTGAGAAACTACATTAATCCTTAAAATGTGCTGGATATCTGGGTGCTGTTCCTGCGCATTTGAACGTAGGACAGCGGAAACACCCTGTCAAGAGCGGAACATTATTTAGCAGGAGCCATAATTATACCACCTGCACGCTTAGGAATAGGACAACGAATTCAACTTGCACATTGTCAAAGAGAGAAAACAGCTGAGCCTCCTACAGTAGGATCAAGCAGACTACGGTTTCTGGACCTGCCAGCCTGTTTGGTGAGGCTTTGATGGAAGGGAGCTTAAGTATTGCGTCCTGCTCTTGTACCACAGCTGTCAGTGAACCTAGTAGGCATTCTAGCAGCAGAGGTAAACCAAGTAGGAAAGGTATCCAACTTGCAGGAGGTCACAGTGCTTTAGTAGTTCCAACAAAGCATACTGCTCTCCAAGAAGAATCCATCAGCCAGCTATGCATCATTGAAGAAACATGTGGATCTCTAGGCTGATAGATGGAAACTGGAATATAAAATAATTGACCCCGAATCAGTTTTCCAAGCCAAACTGGATGCTAAGATAATACAAGAAAGGAAATGGTTGAGGGTAAGATACACATGAACATTGAAAAGACAGAAAAAGTACTCATTTTTGATATTAAAAAAAAATCTTACCATTCTAATTACTAAGAAATTCAAGTATGGTTCTCACATACAACCTAAATTACCACAGACACTTACAGTAAAAACTCACATCAACAGATGCCACTGATTTATGTAGACCTGTAGCCAACACCACTTCAGCAGAAACCACACAACTGCCTTAGCATTTAGCATTGCTTTATTACCATATTCTTCAAATCAAACAACTGTTTCCTTGTTTTGTTACCAAGGGATGGGATGCCACTTTTCTAATTGCACAATGGTTTGGGTTGGGATAATCTAGTCCCAACCTCTGTGCCACAGCACAGTATATAATGCTCACTTGAGTAATAACTCACCATACAGCTTTCAGTAAAGCTCTGCACCCTTTTCCTTACGGAATGTAAATAACTACATGACTAACCCAGCTGAGCCATTCTGGAAGTAGCTTTGACTTGTTTCATTACCTAGACTCACAAACACACAGCCATAGTAAACATTTCTCATTACCAAAGCCTCATGCTCTTCACTAACTGTACAAGTTTAACTAAGTTTATGAGTTCAGGCTATACTTCTTAATTTGGTTCTGTACATCAAGATTAATCTTTCATGGTATTATGAAGATTAAACCATATTTTCCCCTTAGCCCAACAACTGTGCTTTGGAAATATATATATATTTTTTACCTGATAATTCGCCGTCTTTAAATTGATATTTTAAAATTAGCTCTCTGGGAATCATAAAAACCAGGTCTTAGATTTCCTTTGGTCCTGAAAAATGTGTCATGGAACTCTTACACAATTATAAACTCAGAGATTTAGGCATGGGCCTCTTTTGTATTTGAGGGATTAATATCAGGTTGTCTCCTTAGCGCTCCTCAGAGGACTCCAAAGGGAATTCTCCTTTATCAAAATGGCAAGCACTTCCTGTCAGTACACACATTACAAACTACCCAAAGATGGCCCTTCCACAGATCCTTTGAGTTTTTCTCTGCCTGCCTTCCAATTTCCTGGAGGACATATGTCTCTTCTGAAAACAGACTAGCCTCACTTTCACTGGAAGCAATTAAACATGGTATCTGGCCAGCAGCTCTTGGTGCCTCTCCCACTGAAATCTGAGACAGTTAACAGTCACCCAGGAAATAAAATCTTCATGACAACTGGTTATTTGCCCTTGTTTCTGTTCACAGTGTCCAAGCGGGAATTCATTTTCAACTCTTTGTGGCTTTCTTTATAGAGTCCTAATGCAGATGTATTAGGCATTGTTAAGAATAACTACATATCTAATGATATTTTATTTAAAAGCTGTCCCTTGAATATGAGAAAGGTAAGAAAAAAAGGAAGATGTGAATGTAAAAGATACCCAAGAAAGATGGCTAACATGTGTGATCTCACATTGCTTTGATGGTAAAAAAGCAACCAGTTTGGCCAACTTAGTAAGTCAAGGAATATCAACTTCTTTAATGAGACCAAAGCAAAGCGAACAAGATGACACTATCACAGCAGTTTAAAATCCATTTAAATGTGCCTTACACTCCGCTCTGTCAGACTGTGTTAATACTAAGTAGAGTACAATACCATCGTTTATGTTGGTATCATTCCAAGTGAAGCTATAGTTGATTAGGGGCTTCTAATTAAACAATCCATCCCTGTTTTATTTCTTTTGAATGCACTCTACCTTCCGAATTCCCCAAAATTAAAACGCTTCTTATGAGAGAAAGTAAAACTAAAATCAGCAACGATCAAGCAGAGATGGGATACCAGAAGGTAAGACTCCTCATGTAGGCTTAGGAATGAATGAGTTATGTAAATATACCGGGAATTGATTTGTGTCATGTATCTCACACTCCATAAAGACAGAACAATTCCTGATTTGGGGACAGAAAAGCACAAGTCGTTAACAATTATTTTGGTGTATATTTGGAAAAAAGTACAAGAACTTATTAAGAATACCTTAACAAGGTAATCTATCAGCAGTTGTACAGGATAATTGAAAGTGATCATGCTATATATACATATATATATATTTTTTAAAGTTTTCACCTGAATAAATGCACCAAGAGATACTAGTCATGACTGAACATCAATGTTAACTATTTTTAAAACATTTTAAAAAAATTTTGAGCATGGGAGAAATAACAGGGACTTAACCAAGATTTATTCTGTTAATAGAAAGTGAAAATAAGTATGTGGCAGATATAAAACAGCCAACAGAAAGCAGCAATGGATCCCATTCCGAGACCTTTATTCACCTGGAGGTCTGCTGCAGGGCAGCACGGAATTACATTTCTCCATGGCCTAATTCCACTGTGTTTTGCACTACTGAAAGGAAGCAGAGAAAAATGCAGAACTGTACCAATTACTATAGAATGGATATAGTGGAGGAAAAAAAGCTTTCACATTAATTCTGAATGTTCTGGACTTGGTGCAAATAATTTCTCAAGCTTAAAAACATAAATAACATTTTTTGAATTTAATAGTCCACAGCATATGTTTACAAAACTAAATAACCACCTGTGTTTACATGAGATATACGAAGTTCAGTTTGATTTGCATGTCAGAGATCAGGCTGTGAATCTCTGACTATATTTACAGTTGGATAATTGAAATTAATCCTACCAAAATGACTTTGACAGTTCTGAATTTATAGTCTGAGAAAACAATCCTAGAACTGTTTGCTGAGCTATTAACATGGCTGGCTATATATTTTCAGTCTAAGCTACGCAGATGGATAAAATCAATTTGCAAGTTACAAGCTATTTCCTTCTTTCTCTCCCTCACTTCCTGTTAAAGTTGCTTCCTATAAATCATGAAGGAGATGGGATAATCTTAAAGATAGGAGAGATACCCAGGTTTTGCTGCTTTGCTTTTTATTTTTCAAACCATGGTAGATATGTTATTCATCTCTTCTATAGATATTACGGCATTGTTTTTACCATTTCCTCTGAAAGCAGCCAACTCCCCCAGGAGAACACACAGAACCTCCAACACCCTCAAGCCCTGCCATACCTTGGATAGATCTTTGCATGTGCTTATCTCTTCAGGGAAGATGAAAGGTGCTTGGGTTTGTGTTTGTTAATGTTTTCTGTTTTGCCTTTGTAAAATCAGAACAACCTTTAAATAAAGGGCATGTAAGCTGTCAAGGAGGAGAGCACTTAACCACAAAGCTACCTCGTGTTATCCTCCTGGTAGGAATGTCATTCAATGGCTCAATGTATAACAGAGCTTTCCAACCTACCCAGGACAAAAAAGGCTCAAGAAAATTATTTATTTAAAAAAAATCAATTCAGCAATAGTTTCACCTCCTAGTAAAGTAAAAATTAAGCATTGTGAGCGCTCAATTTTCTTATCATTGGCAAACAATAATATAATTTAATGAAATGGCTGACAACCTTTTCCTATTTAAAAGGTATTGGACCCTGTATTCTTTGGATTCCAATAATGGATTTGATGACTCTGCAAACTGCACCTGGTTTTGGTACTGAAAGGGCAAAAAACCTCTCCACTTTAACGACACCAAGTTTTGAATCACAGAAAACTGTTGTAGGAATCTTAAAAGTTATCTTTATAGATACCTAAAAATATATATATTCCTAACATACAAGAGCAGCTTCATGAAATCCATATACAAAATGACAACTACCAGTGTTTACAGAATTGTATGCTGTTATATCTTAAGTATGTATTTACATTTCCCTTTTAGAGAGGTGATAGTTGACAACTTTGATACTCATCTCACTTCCCCCCATCTCCCCCTATACGATGCTTTCCAGGAATACTTAAATTGAAAGCAGGCATACATCCAGATATACATTAGGGATGAAAGAAAGCTCTCGTTTATTAAATGTTGATTCCTTATTCATAGAAAGAATTAATCACAAGAGTAAGCAGAGTAACTGTGATCACTGATCATTATCCTATCGCAAGTATGTGACCTCGTGCTCTGGCCCCTGCTCAGAGACAGCTTTGTGAGAGCTGGCAGACATCTGGAGCAGAAGAATTCTAAAGAAGATGAGGAGATAAGACATTCTGGGAGGATATTTTTCCCCAAGCATTGCAAAACCTTTGTGGCAAGCCTTCTCCGCCTTCCTGCTTTGTTGCACTCACTCAGACCATAAAAAGCATCTGAAAGAGGTTACACATTGATATGGTACATTGAAGGCACAGCTGCCTTCCTTCTATCGCAGAACTCCAGGCGTGTAAATTCACTGGGGGCACTCTGGACAACACCTAGGATTAGTTTTGCCAAACTCAGCCAATTTGCGTGGCAATTAGTACTGCAAGCCAAAATAAATTCCAAGTTCCTTTGTACAGCATTTCTGTATACAAGTATCAATAAATCAACAATCCAAACTGAAAAAGACCACATTTCTTAATGAAGAAATAACTTGCTCTTCTCACCTCCCACCTCCCCCCCAGTAAATAAATACATGAATTGCCATATATTCTGTTTGAGCTTATTTTTCACTTGAATTCAGTCAACTTGGCCATAAGGTTCGTTGGTAGCTGACTGTTCTGCAGAATTACATCTTCAGTCAGGCTGTCTTAAGCTTGAAATCATCGCATTGCGATGGACCCTGCTCCCTTCACCACGGAGAGTTTGGCACGACTTAAGGTCTCAATAATTATAAGCTGATATATAAACCTTCCACATCGTGGCTGCACTCCTTACTCCCTTATTTTCAAATGCAAAATGCACTTCAAATACACTGAAGGTAGAGATGACAGTTGTTAATGAGTGCGAGTGGGAGGCATGGGTTGGCAATGAAGATTTGCTTTGATACCTCTGACTACAAAAGCTTCCTCGGCAGAGAAGATACTTCAGAATGTCTAAATAAAACCTCCCTTATGAAAATTAAAAACCATTTCGACATAAAATTAAGACCACTCTTAGTATCATTTCTTAAAAGTCATGCACATGTCATAAAGGATAATCTAATTATTAAAATGCTACAACAGGTTAAGAAAAGGCAACGAACAATGCAACAGATTCCAGGCATTTTCACATCTGAGAAGAACACTGACCGTTAATTTCTATTACTGATAGTGAGGGTGTAAGCACCATCTGTTGCCAGAACTGATAGGTGATTTCTGTTATAAATCCCAGTTCCACGAACTTTTTGGCTATGGCTTTATAAAACTTGAGCGCTTGTTCTGAGCTTTTGTTTTAGTTGCTGCTCTCAGCTTAGTCTAAATAATTCACCTGCTTCTAAAAATAAGCAAATAGTGAAAGGGGACGCATACGTTGGTAATGCCATGAAGAAGAAAAGGGTTTTCTTATTTAAAGCTTTCCCAATTCATGACTTGAGGAGGAGACTGAAAATCTGATACTGGCAGAGTTGTAATTAGTTCTCAAAAAACTTGACTAAATTAGAAAATTCTCAACAATCTCAACTCATACGTGCCTAGTACAGTGGTACTTCACTTACAACAAGAACTCTGAAGCAGCCTCCCCAAGCATGACCCCAGTAGGTCTCTAAGTCTTAGCTGCAGGGCTCGCTGCACTTGGAGTAGACAGGGAGCGATCTAAGTGAAATAAGAGAGAAGCAAGTCTCCCTTGCTTTCTCAGTGAAGCTTCTTCCCCTGCTTTGGGCAACAAGCTTGAAGGAGTATTTTGCCTCATTCAAAAGCAAAGGAAAAGAGGAAATGACAAACCCATTAGGACTGGATCATAACAAACCAGGGAAAACAAGACTGAAGAATTCTGTGGACAGGCAACATTCAGTTGTTGAAAATCAGACTTAATGCAGTAGAGTGGTTTCAGTAGTGCTATTTCTGAGTTATCCATGAGTCTAGAAGCATCAGCTCCAAACAACATCCCCTTCTATTCCTTTAAGGCGTACATTATTCAAAATATATCACCTCAAATACAACTGAAGAAAGATGAGGAACTAATGATTAATTGGTAAGCAAAAATGTACTTGTATTTCTCTAAGTACCTTCATAAAATGCATTTGCCAGAGCAATAAAGAAAATGAAGAGGTATAGTTATTTATTAATCAGGAGTCACCTTGCCAAAACTTAAATAATGAATAAAATAAATTTCCACTTGTCCAACTTAAAATTCAAGCATGTTGTATACTCATAAGTTAGAAATACGAAATGGAAAACTCACTTGTATTTTTGTTCTGTTACTTATTTACTTTACATACTCAAGTTTCACAAAACTATGACCTTAAAAGCAAACAAACACCAATAACAACACTAAAAGCAACTACAGAATAGCATATGCCAAATAAAAGGAAACACTCTCTGTGGCACTATTTTGATTTAAGTCCTTCCCAACAGACTTCTCTAATATATGTCATCCAAGTTGTTTTTCTTACACCACTCCCTTTAATCTACTCAAGTTCCTAAAGGGAAGCCCACAAGTTGGTGTTAGACATCTCTCTGACTGGGCTGAAGCATAAAATACTGATTACTAATAACAGCTATCAACCAGATAATAATGAATCTCCAGTAATTCCATACCTGTTGATGTCCCATATTTTACTTGTGCTGTCCTTAGAGGCAGAAGCCACGAAATCACCACACGAATGCCATGAGCAGTCCCATACAGCTTGGGCATGTCCTTTGAAAGTCAGAACGCATCCTCCTTTTGAGAGGTCCCATATCTGTACTGTTGTATCCCCACTTGAAGTGACCAACTGAGTGCCACTATTTGAAGGAAAAAGAAAGACTACTTTAGAAAGACGAGTCAAGTAAACAACAGTAGATTTTACATTAAAACATGATATTTTTAAAAAAAACATTCATATTTTCTGACACATCATAGACAAAGTGGTCACATAATAAATATCAAGAGAGAAAAAAAGACATGAAGTAACTGTTTTCCAAGAGAAAGCAAATATGGGTTCCAGAAATGGCATTCCTACTTTACTTATGAGCTTATCGATAACATAACTGAAGCCCAGGAAACCACTTTCAAAGTAGAATAAAATAGCTTCAGGGAAGAATTATTTTTATTTCCCAAATCCATACCATTTTCTATATTTAAATTACCATTTAATCGTAACATTTTTGTCTTCTGACACACGACAGATAATCTCATGCAGTATCTACTGACTTCAGATATGAGTATAGTCCCACTGCATTTAAGCATGGACACAGCATGTCAGACTCAAAGCTCACCTGGTTCAGCAACTTAAGTTCTATCACAAACAGGAGAGGATTCTTAATGGGAAAATGTAAAGAATGAACACGCAGAGGGGTATAACACCCTTCCAAAGTCTCTGTCTCAGGATTTCTTTGAGACAGACACTGTATATTGTGCTTAGCAACTATCTATAGGCTTTTTTTCTCATGACTACCTATTTTTTAACATACGCACGCCTCCAGTACCCACGATCTCTTGTGTTAGCGAGTTCCAAAATGTAATTTGGCATTGCACAAATAACTATTTTCCTGTCCTAAATACTTTTCATTTGATGCTTCTAATTCTGTTGGAAGCAATTACGAAGCAAAGTAAGCACTGACTACACATGAACCCTCTTCCAAGCCAATAACGATACTACGGGCTTCCCATCACATTATTTAACCAGCCAAGCTGGAGACTCAGCCTCAGGACTTATTCCTCACACTGAAGTCATTCCATATCTTTGACCGTATTTACCATCCTTCTCCACATCTTTTGAAATGAAAAAAGCACTGAGGAAACAGGTACCCAGTGGAGGTACCCAGCAGCACAGCAGTGCTTTCAGTTTTGTTCCTTGTTCTGTTCATTCAATTAGCGTTTTTAGTACCACCACACAGAAAAGATTTATATCCTGATTACCAGTAACTATTTAAGAGAAATTACTATTTGTTTTCCTCATGTGCATTACTTCACATTCATCTGCATAGAATTTCATTTGCCACTTCACAGTCAACTTTTCCAAACTGAATTCTTCTCCTGCACTTCTTCATACAGATCCTTCATTTTTACTGCCCTCATTATTCTGATCAGCAAACTTTTCCACCTCTTTCTCTTCCAGTGCCCAAGATCATCCTAATAACTTCAGCCCCAGCACAGATCCCTGAGGGACACAGGTAATTTCTCCATTCAGAACATGACATTTTATTCCCATTCTTTCACCAGTTTTTAAGCTCACAAGAGATTTTTCTTTTTTTTTTTTATTCATGGCAGTTATGCTTTTTGGAGAGTTTCTGTTGAATGACCTTAAGAATCTACTGAAAATCCACGCAGACTGAATTGATGAGATCTCCCTCGTTCAAATGCTCAGTGAGCCCTGCAGAGAACTCTCATAGATTTGAGATGATTTCCTAAATTGTGTTGAAATTTCCCAGTGCTTCAGCCTAACAAATGCATTGAGCTACCCTGAATTGTTGCCCTTAATATCATTTCTACCAGTCCTCCTAGTATAAAGGTTAGATGGACTGATCTACATTCATCCCACGCTCTTTTAAAACACTAAAAAAGTTAACGCATCTTAAGTGATATAAGTAATACTGGAGGTTTCCTATTTTATTTATGGAAAAGTTAGTTAAAGGCCAGAAATCCATCAACCTTGAGTATTCAGACTAATTTCTCTGCAGTTATCTCACCATCATCAATACAAAGATTTTGACAAAGCATATAGGCTTAAAGTCTGAGTGAGGGCTGCAAGAGGAGACCCTGATTTCGTCAAGGAATAAATGTGTTTTCATTAATGGAACACTCGTCATTTTAATAACTCCAGCCACATCTCACTTGTGGAGACATAAAATTAGCAAAATGACAAATTATTGTACCCTTTATACATTTAGGAAATCAGAGCTATTTTAAAACAAATTCTGGAGCAGGTATAAAGTGGGACTGATGAAATCTATAATTGATTCAGAGGGTAGCAGGCACTGCCACTGTTGTGAATCACAAAAGAAGATTTATTGCTTATGCATTTTTTAATATAAAATCCCCAAAATACCACATGAAGAACTCGTTCCTTGGGCTGAATTTTAAGAAGATACTGTCCGGGCAGTGATGAAAATCTTTCAGGAAACAGATATGAGCAGGAAGGTAGTTCAAATGGATTCATTTTGGCAATCTGTGGCAGGGGAAAGAGTTACAAATGAGGTTTAGCACTCCTTGCAGATCAAAGGAGAGCAAAGCAGAGACACAGAAACAAAAGCACAGCCTGTGGAGAAGTTTGGAGGGACAGACTGATAGCAGCTAAAGGGCAGACATGCTCAGAAGCAGAGGGACCCCAGCACCCCATCACTGCAGCACAAGCTCCTCAGCATCCCCCTCTAAACTGCATCATCACTCTGTGCACGTGATACAAGGTTATCTGAAGAAAAACAAGAACGTTAGGAAAAGTATATTTTTTTAATGATTTAGCCTGTCAGTCTGTAATATCCACACAATCGTCTACCAAAGGACTGATTTGAAAACAAAATTTTTAATAAACTAACATATGGAAATTCAACACTATATGCTCAGCCTTAAATTTACCAGCAGCTGCATACACACCTCTATTTGAATTTAAAATCGATCACTAACAGAGAAAGCTCGAATTAATTCTGTGGAGAGTATATACAGGAGAGGACAGTAAACAGATTTAATTCTTTTTTACCAAAGAAATCAAGGAGACAGACAACATATCAGGAGAGAAGTACAAGCAAAAAAATCCTATCCTTTTTGGTCAGTTCACAACGGAGAGTCTATGACATCTGCAATCCCTGAACTGTTTCTATGGACTTTTTTTCCTAATAGTAAATAGGCAAAGTTCTACTTTTCAAGGGAAACACAGCACATCTGTGGTGCCAGCATTTGTATGTATTATTTATGTAGCGGCGTGGACGCACCTGGAGCTCTGCAGACAAAGTAAAACGCGGTTCCTTTCTTAAGACAGTTCCAGCCTAAATCAAAAGGAGGTGAGCAAAGCCTGATACGCAGTGCAGGCAAATACTGGTTCTCAAAACAACACGCTAAGACAGCGCTTGTGTTCAAGTTGTGTCCTAGAAGAGCTGCGGCAGCAGGTAGCCTCTGACTGTAACTCAACAGCACATCAACATCAGCAGCTCATCAGCTAATTTTAAACATGCCAACTAAGGCACTATGGGATTAATGGCCTTTTACCATGGCAATTGAAAAGCATTTTAAAATCAATCTTAAGCAACTGGAAAAATTGTGTTTATTTACTTCTATTTGTGCAATTATTCTAAAGCAAAACTCTAAAAGCCACTGGACTATTTACAGTGTCAAAGCAGGTAGATCCTAAGCACAGCAAAATCCAAGGGCAGAACTGTAAATAGTATTAAAAATTACTTTAATTTTGCTGACATTACATGCTAAGCTAGAGAAGAAAGAAGCACCTACTGCACAGCTGCTTCCTTCACAACCCTTATTAGAAAAAATGAGTTGTTCCATGAAAACCAGAACTAATGAAGCCTGAATATCTATGGAAGTGTATTTTGCCTCTTAGCACCATCACCTTAGCTGCTTATTAAATATAAATACTGGGAATTAATTGATCTTTTAGACTCCAAGCTTTGTCAGAATTAGCCTGCAGGTTAGAAGTTACTAGAGAGCATGGGAGATTGTGTCAGGAACCGGTGCAAAAGATGCGCATAGAAGGTGTAGGGGGCACATCCTCATAAGCTTCATTTTCCTTGGAAACAAGGCTAAAAACAGTGAGGCAGATAGTTACATTAGGAAAGCACAGACCTACCACTAACATCACAAGAAAGCAGTATCTCTCTTTTCCATTTGATACTAAAAGCAACACTAAATGCAAATGCCAAGCATGAGTTCAAGCTGCAGTCATTGTTACTCTTCTCTTTTATCCTACTACACTGGTCTTTCATAGGCTTGTAACCAAGGAGAGATGGTGAAATCTGGATGAATTTAAAAAAAAAAAAAGTTGAGGTCAACAGATTATTAAGAAGATTCCCACATGAAAATACAGGTGATTTTTTCCACACCAGGTGGGAGACCTGCCTGGACAATGTGGAATAGGACAATGTGTCTAAAACTTTCTATGGGTACAAAGGAAGACAGCACAAAGCCCTAAAGGAGGAATACAGAAGAAGTCACACGGGAACAGCATTTGGCTCAGAAAGCCTTGATATGAGAGAATCCAGGAGGGTGCTAGGACAAAACTTGAAAAACGCCCTTCCAGTTGCTACCCATGCCCATGCCCTGTCTTGTACTCTGTGTTGGGGACAGGATGATGGTCCAGAACCATTTGCATATCTGGCATGTGTAGCCATGCTCCAGCTCTTAGCATGCATATAAAACAAAACACCTAACAGCACAGAGCCTGTTTCTAACAGAAGTTGCATCCTTGAGATACAGGCTTAAGATATAATTCACTTTTTTAGTTATTTTTATTTCCAAAACTCTGAGCCACATTAATTATTTCAAGTGACATTTCTTATTAAAACCCCCAGGTTTTTTGATCCCTATGGCTCTTTTTGGCAGTTCCTTCCATTATCCTCATTGGCTATGCTTGTCCAAGCCATACCTTAATTGTAATGTTACGTTGTTCAGAATAATCTTAAGCCAAACTTCTATTTATTAATACTCATAAAATGTCACTTATACACAAGGCGAAGGCTAGAACACTAGAAATAGAAACATGAGATTTCTTTTTTTTTTTACAAACATTGTTTATCACCAAAGCTGAAAGAGAACTTTCCAAGACGCAAAAATCAATCACAAACTGACATTCTATAAACCAATGAGGAAGTTTCGAAGCCAGGAACCATGGCAGCACCCAGCAGAAGGTGGATGGCACGTAG
Organism: Pavo muticus; assembly: GCA_016647715.1. NCBI lineage: Eukaryota > Metazoa > Chordata > Aves > Galliformes > Phasianidae > Pavo > Pavo muticus. The sequence goes on along the minus strand of JACDJE010000146.1, from coordinate 937,225 downwards.
GTGCACGGCTTTTTGTGCCATCATTCCAGCTGGGAATCATCAGAAAGTTCCGTCAATGCATAGGAAGCCAAATGCAAACTCAAGGTGATTTTTCATTCTACGTTACTGAATTGCAAAGATTCTTTGATCACGTGCTTGTGTCTTCACATTGACCCACGACAGGATAACTGCGTTCCCTGCTATCCCACTTGGCTGACAGCTGGGTGTGATAACGAAAGGAAGGAAATAAAGCATTCCTCAGGTGTGGGTCCCCCCCTTGCCAGTCCTCCTACAGCAGACACAGCATCATGACAAGTCATTTTTACACAAGTTCATCTTTTTTTAATAAAACTTCCTTGAAGCTGCAATTTCATGGCTGCAATGCTTTAAATATAACATGCTCCTACCACCAAAAAAAGATTCCCAGCTTGGTTATATACGAATTCTATAGAATGACTTCAAGTTGATTATAAGCACATCCTACCAGTTCTCCAAATTTCTCCCTTTCTGAACTGAGTACTGATGGCAGAAGTTGGCATATCCAACCATACACAGAAATAGCATTTCAGCTGGTGTTTCCCACTGCTCTGACCAGCTTGTCTCTGTCACAGTGTGCAATTAGTCCTTTATTTCAGGGGTTAGGCCTGCTCTAAATGCAGCCTACAGTTCTGCACCCAGGGTCACTACGATGATATTTTGTCACGTCCACAAGGTAGCACATTGTTCCAAGCTCAGGTTATAATCTACGCAGCCCACAGTCAGACCTGCTACATTGCAATCCATTAGTTTGCTAAGATTAGCTTGGTCCCTCTGCAGAAATACAGAGTCCATTACCACTCACTGCAGGCTAGTCTTTTTAAAGTATAAAAAATGAGCTAGCTGTCTTTCAATGTCATGTAATTAAGAGCAGTTAAATGAGAATTTAAAATAATTTAGGCACCTGGTAGAAGGCAGTTTTAGTCCATTCAAAATTGCCTTTTAGGAAGCTTTGGAAGCATGCCAGGTAAGGAATAAAAGCAAAAAGATAAAACTAACTACAATACTTGGAAATTAGAGGTAGCGAAACGCACAGACAGCAGGCTGGACAACGCGGGGCTCCAATGAATAATTACCTTTATAATGGATAAAGTTTTCATGAATAAAGTTTTCACATCCAGTATCACAATTCCACACCCTACCTGCCATGACATAAAAGCATTTCAGCATCCTATTGGAAGTGGAGGAGCTCATAGTAGCTTAGCCAACGAGACCAAAATTGCAAATGCTGCTTACAATGAAGGTAGATTCAGTTTCTGGCCATACAGCTGTGCCATCTTGCTTTAGGATACTGCCAAAAACCTAACATGTTTTCCCATAACTGTTACCTATTCTATACCAATACAATGTTTTCCCTCATCAGCATCAAGATCAGTTGAACGCCTCCTATACAGTATTTGTTTTAAAAATAAATTAGCATATTTAAACCACATAAAAACATGCACAGTGCCAATCAATAGCCATAAAATACATTAAACAGCATGTTAATAGTGTGCAATGCTTAATATCAACACCCATCTCATTCGGCACGTCCTTTTTTTCTCTATTGGAGAGACTCCAAAATCTCAAATTCTAATGAAGGGCTGTTGATGTAGGCAAAAGTGTGGCTTGGAAGGAGTTCAGATACATGAATCCCATGTACAGAGCAGATTTATGACCCACATTAAAAATGATAAACTTGTGCTACAGCTCCTCTGTAAGGCAAAGTTGTGGATCAGCCATTTCCAATCCATTATCAGTCCCAAATGGCTGTCCAGTGATGTCTAATTCCAATCAATGGGCAGTAATGAACCACAGTCATCAATCTCATTTGCATGTTTCCACAAAGCATCATTTTTAAGGTGCATATTTATATGCACAGAGAGTTCAAAGAGTGCATAAAGATTTCCCAGGCTGTGAGAAGTTCTGCACTGACATTTGAACATTTCCCAGGAGCCTGGAAGACCAACTCGTGCTGCGCAATAAACTCTTGATAGCAAAAGCTCAAGGAAGCGCACACAACAGTGCACTAGTGCTTATATTCTGGGCAACTGCTGATCTCAGAGCCAAGCCCTGCGGACAGGAGTATACCCAAAGGCAGGGGATTAGCTAGTGGAGGCAGTTGAATAACAACTGAATAACAAATTCAAGCGTGAGAACGAAGGAGTTGAAAAGCTGAATATTAACACAATCCTGGGTATAAGAAAAAGCAGTGTTCCAAATTCCATCCTTTAAGACAACGGCTTTATATGAGGTTGTGCAGGCTAACATCCAAATGATCAAGGAGAAGAAACAAAAAAAACAACAACCCAACACCTGAACTCCAAACCCAGCTCCTTTTAAAGCTGATCCAAGACACGGACATACTGTGGCCCTCCTCCTTTCTGGCTTCCACAGCCATGTCCTTCAATGGCCAAGGAAATCTCGGTTCTTATTTCACAGATGGTCAGCACTGCCTGCTACTCATGTCACTGCAACTGCTTTGTAACTGAAATTATCTAAAGCACTGAAATGATAAAGGCTGAGAGAAAACACATGTGCAGTAAGTGACAGCCACACTATCTGGTCTTTACCCAAGACAAATTTTCCTCATTTCAACCATTCAATCTTGTTGCACACTTACGACCATTCTGAATTCATTTACAATTGAAAGCAATAATGTAAGCTCCAAGCCTGGAAACAAGATTCACGCCAGGAAATCCAAAATTTCCACGGGCTAATTTCAAAACACACTGCCCAAGGGTTGGGGAATAAATTATATATGCTTTACTAAGAAAACTTATTAAATACTAAAGGAAGACATTTGGACGGGTTAGTCAAGAACTGAGAAAACAATGAAATCCTTACAAGGGTTAATTTTCTATATATGAACTAAAATATCCAATTTCTATTTTCTGGCCAGAAGATTAATGGAACAAGTCTACCACATTATTAAAAACAAAACAAAGCAAGCAAGCAAAAGGAAACAAAAATACCAGACACCTTCAACTCCAAAGAAAAATTAAAATCAGTGCGAATACTTACATGAAACCTAAGCCTCCTATCTTGAAAGGGAAACTTCCATATGATTCAACTTATTTTAAAAATGCATTCAAATATTTTGGGTTTATTTTCAACTCTAGTGTCTTACAAGCTGCCTCACAATTGAATTGCCTTTCTCCAGTCAACTCTAGCACTAATGTTTCTTATTTTAACTGCTACACATTAGGAAATGCACATTTTAACATAACGAACATAGATATCTCCTTACCTACTCCACTAGAAACCCTTGCAGCAGACTTTAGGGACAAAGCAATTGCCTTTATTGCACAGCAGAAAACAATAATGGAACAGTTATGTTAAAGACATCGAGATTATAATTGCAAACAAAGAAACATAACACAAAAGATTCTATTATAAGAGACGTTTTGATGTATATAACAACCCTGGAAAGAGCTGGAGTAAGATGTTTAGCAGAACCACAGGATTAGACTGACAGCACTGCAGCCAACCCAAGCGAGCAATCAGTAAGCTTTCTCTATTTTAACTCCGAACTCTCAAGCACCAATGAAGCTAGAAGAAAACCTGAACCCAAAGCCCAGAGCCTTCCGAGTGAACTTTATCTTTTTCTCAAAACCAAAGCAAATGACTTGAATATCTGCAGAACTGCATTACCTCTGGTGACCCATGGGCAGCAGCTGTACTAGGGAACAGCTGAAACTAAAAGCCAAGGTGAAGTGTACAGAGAGAATTCCACAAATGCCATGAAGAGCCATCAAATTTCAACTAAATGTTCACAGAGCATACTCACAGCTCCAGTGAAGCTGAACTAATGTGTTTAGATATATACCACTTTATTAGTGCTCTATAAGAGAATTCAATTGCATTTTCCTCTTTTTCCTTTCTAACCAAGAGTTTATCGTATGAAGAGAACTTTTTCAAATAAATTCTATTCCATTTCTACACCAGATCTGATTACCCACATAGCTGATCAAAAGTTCTCTTACTTTCCGAGCATATAAACACTTAAACCAAAATATTAGAGATTGACTACTAAAACTTCTGTTATAAAGAGAACTACTAACCTTGTTATCTGTTTTGGGAAACTGAAGATTATATTGGTTTGATGATCCCAATGGCACCTACAGCTGTTCGCAGGTCTAAAATTCGCACAATCAAAGAATGTAACATGCAAAACAGTTGTGTAAAAACAAGACCATTTCTATGTAGGCATAGCATTCAGTACATTTGAAAACTATTTATCGGGATGGGGTCAGGGCCTGGGGTTGAGGCTGGGGATGGGCCTGAGGTTGGAGATGGGGCTGGGGCTTGGGCCTGGGGCTGAAGACGGAGTCAGGGGATGGGGGGCTGGGCTGGGGGAGATGGAGGGCAAGGCCTGGGCCTAGAGCAGGGATTGGGGCCTGGGCCCTAGCCCTGAGGATGGGGTTGAGGCTTGGGGCTGGGTTTGAGATTGGGGTTGGGGATCGAAGCCTGGGGGTTGTGGGTCAGGACCTGGGGATGGGACCGGGGATGGGACCAGGGATGGGTAGCAAGGGTAGTGGGAGGATGGCTGGACTAGATGATCTTGTAGGTCCTTTCCAACCTTGTCATTCTATGATTCTATGAAGCTAAGAATTTAAGTGACATTATAAAGGTAAGATAGTTAAATAGTAATGTAAATAATGCTATATTAAAGACCAGCTATCTTTTTTGTACCATTAGGAGTTCAAACATGCTTAAGGTCACACATTACAGGTATGAAGACTCAGGTCCTTAAAAAGGAGGCTTTAAGGAGATGCTTTGTTTTTGAGATGGAGGGGCAATGAATTCACAAGTAACAACTGCATTATATTATCTGAAAGAAAAAAAAAGAAAGATACAAACACACAGGAAAGAGATTAGAGAAAACAAGCCATAGAAGCCCTGTAAGAAATCCCATAGAATTCCCGAGTTTGAATTAAACTGTTTGATTTGACCAAATTCAAATCCACTGCTACCATAATTAAAACTGTTTCCAAGACAAAACCAAAGTGACAGCATCAATCCTTTGGAATTCTCTCTCACTTTGTCGTGGAAAATTGTTTGAAAAACGCAGCCAAGGATTCAGTTTATTTTAAGAGAATTCATGCATGTAAGACTGGCCAGACATCAAAGAGAAAACACTGGTAGTTAAATATTTACTACACAGAAAAGCAGAGAAATATCATCCAATAAAATATATTACATAATTAAATACCCCTCGCCTTTACTCGTTATTTTGTGAGGGAGACGTAATCCTTCCTCAAACCCCTAGGTGCACAAACAATTGGTTTCAGCAGAAAGCTCCAAAAATGAAGGCTTAATATTATCCTAGTGTTCTTTTTCCAAGCAGTTGGCACTTGTGGCTGTGACCCTGCACCCTGTCCCTTGCAGGAGAGATGGGATTTTGTGGCATGGCTTTGGCCTGAGGGCCGCTTGGGCACTGTCATCGGGGTGCTGCTCTGAGCCCTTCCCAAGGTGTTCCCTAAGTCTTTATGATAGCCTTTTGAAGCAAGATTGCCTCCAACTCTTTGTCAGCATCTTACAGACACGTTAACTGTCTGTTCTTGCTTAGCTGCTCTCTTCCACTGAAAGCAAACTGCCATTAGAACAGCACTAGCTCTGGGGAACAGGGGACAAACCTAAGTTGGCAGCTTGCTTGGAGGCTCACAAACATTCTGTGAAAGGGAATTTACGTTTCAGAAGCCACATTCCTTTCTCCTTCCCATAAGAAACAGGAAAAAAAGTTATACCTCTCTGTATACACATAAATAAGGAAAGTAACACATAGCAGACAAAACATACAAACAAATGAATAAACCAGCTTTGCTTTCCACAACATTCACAACTACAGCTCCTTTACAATACACAAGAAACAAAGAAAAGACATAAAACAGTCAGCGGCAGCAGCTTATACATTTCTAAAATGCAGAAGACCTGACTTCACTTCAGATGCAAAAAAGCCCTAAAGCCTGCTGCAAACCACTTGCACAGCAACCAGACTGCGGGCATTCGAAACAGCTCCGCAGCTTTTACAAGTCTGAGCCATACCTGCAAATCAGCAGAAATATCTAACAAGACACTCAACAAAATGGTACTGATATGAAATTACTGCTCTTAGGAACAGGACGGCAGTTTATCTTAAGCCCTCTATTCATTAGTTTTACACAAAGATCTCCAGGTGTTTCCAGCGACTGACTTTTAAATTTTAACAAGTACGTAAAACCACCTGTGAAGGCAACCACGGAGTGGCTTCGTCAAATGGCAGTATTTTATTCACGTGTTTTCCTCCTGTAATTATTTGAAATACTCATTTGGACTGCTCAGTTGGAGGACTGCTCCTTCTGTCAGCTAGCTTCCTCTCTTGGCCTGTCAGCAGCGTCTCTCTCTCCTGCTGCTTGCTGAATTATTGTAATGGAGATATTATTAGCGAATCACTACCTTGGACTGGTCAATATTTCCACCAACCAAGAAGAGAAGCCAAAGATGGTTTTCCAATAAAGCGCGGTCGTTCTGGGTGAAAAATGAAGCCTATTCAGTAACCACACTATGGAAGCACAGATTGTTTGCTTTTTAAAGAAATCAATTTAATGACAGACTTTGAAGGTTCCTGATATATTTTGTATTTTGTCCCGCAAAGTATTTCTGGCTTTGAACAGCTTTTAAAGGACGGTTCTGGTAAGTGAAGAATTTATTTAGAAAGAGAAAAGTAGAGCACATTCCCAACAAATCTCCACACCTGAAGCAGCTGAGCCTCAAATTCAAAGTTTACACAATAGCAACTTGCTTTTTTCTTCCTGTTGGTATGGAAAACTGTACTTCTTTAAAGTAGGTGCAACAAACCTTGTAGAATGCTGCCAGCCTAACAATGAATGACCCTGAAGTCAAATGATACAGATGGCCCACAGTCTGCTGGTACAACCAACACAAAGACAGAAGATAGAAGGTAAGGTGGAAAAGGGTGACCTGACAACAACAAAAACATCCAGAAGTTTGGACATCTGCTTTTTATCTGAGTCACATAAGAAAATGCTCCTCAGCATTGCAGGAGCAGCAGGAAAAAAGGCCAATTCTGCAAAACAAAACAGCATCTAAACATGTAGCTAAGTTACAATTATTACCATCCCATATCTTCCAAAGGCACACTGCAGAATTGATCTCTGAAGGAAAACAAAACAAGATACATACATCGCTTTTTCTTAAAGCACATACTCACCAACAGTTCACACATTGCTCTGAAATGATATAAACCTTATTATAGATGCACATCCCAGAAAGCCACAGAGAATAACCAGCAGTTACATGTGCCAGAACAGATTAGTATGGGTAGAAACATTTGGCTTGTGAGAGTGGGTAGAAGGGGAAAAATTTTAATCAAATCCATTACCTGGTTATCGATTTCTTTTTGCCGGGCTGATCCTGTAGAATACTTATAAAGCCTCTGACATTGAGATGTTTGGCCAAAAATATTGGATTAGTCTAAGCAGAAGCTGGGCTTCTCATGTAATCTCTCATATTTCATTTATATATGATTTATTCCTTTGTCCAGCAGAGGCTTTTTATTGATAAAAAATAATGAGATTGAGAATCCCAAAGGAAATGTAATGCCCACCCACTCAAGCATGCTTGTGAAGTAAAAATAGTAGGCTTTGTTAGCTTGAGAGAGAATGACATTATGCAAAGACTGTTTCCTTGCATAAGAAGTTTGAAGCTTGCCAAGACTTTTGAAATAAACCAAACTATTCTTGAAATTAAAACGTTATCATCCTTGAAAACACCAAATCCACGGTTAGCACTGTATGCTGGGGAGCTGACTAAAAGATTTCTGAAATAGTCTTTTCCCTGCAGAATAAATGGAGCTTCCTGTATGAGTTCAGTTTGATGAGACATTGTACCAGACGTGTAGTCTGCTGAAAGCTATGTGTTACACAGAGCCTGCCAGGTGACTGAGAATTCATCACGCCACTCAGAAGAGCTTTCTAACCATTGTCAAATTGAGCGTGTAACCCGGTAACTGAAGGCTTTGTTGAACTACAGGAGAATCAAAGATTCTCTAAGAAATTAAATCATTATGCCTTCATAACAGAAATACTGTTCAAAAGTCCTAAGGAAAATGTGCAGGTCTATCTTGCATTTCTTTAATAGCTATTAACAGTAATAAAAGGATAAATAAAAAAAACATCTGTTTCCGTAGGAAAACCTGAATAGGGCTTTAAAGCACCTATGTCATGGCACAGATCAGAAAAATTCTATTCCACTGATAGCCAATGGAGACCTTTGTGGTTAACACGAGTCTTACAGCTCTTTCGTATGTTAATTCTCAGAGCAGATTTAGCAGCTTTTAAGTCTCAGCCTTATTCTCTGCAGAATGTGGTACCCAACGTTTATGACCAAAAAACTAGCAGAAAAAGTCTTCTGATGATCTTCATTCGTGGACCATTTATTTACAGCCACCTCTGAGCTCTTGTCACCAAGAGGACCTTACTGAGAGGCTCTTCGGTATAACAGGAGCTCTTCTGACTAGTCTTAGTTTTTGAATACAGAGCTCTTATCAATGACCACCCTGAAACCACCTCAGCCCTTCTCCAAGGCTTTAGTATGCTGTTAGAAACAATTGAAATATGGGTATTTTCGCTATCAAGCTTTTTTTTTTTTTTAAGCAAAATTGTTTTCATGTGACTAAAGAACCCAGCTACGCTCAACGTTTCAAATCCTTTCATTTGCTGAGGCTTCTGGGTCACATGTAGTGTTAGTTAATTAAAAAAATATTAGTTCAATACATAACCAAACAGAAGCCAGCCATTTGTTTTAGTGTCAGGTTATCCGTCTCACTCTCTTCAAACCCTGAAGCTGTTTCTTCAGCGAGCACTGATGTATGAGCACATTATTATTGTCAGGAAGGCTGGCATGGATCAACGCATCAGTATCTACCACTAATAGAGCCCTCCTCACCAGTTTGGTCTGTAGGGAGTCAGGAGCTGCAGAAGTAAGGGATGAAAAAAGAAGAACGCTCCCTATTTGCAATTCACCTTGATAATCAAAGCATTCCACCTCTCAAGCTACACAAGTGTGTCCACTGCGAGATGCTGAAATAGTACATACACCTGCCAAGCTGTCGAGTCTTGTTTTTGTTCCTCAGCATCTCCCTCCTTCTCCAAGCACCAGCCTTCTGGGACTCAGCGAGCAGAGGGCAGCGTCAGGTTCTGCCTGTTACTGCTGAACAACTGATCACAGCTGTCTTGAAATCCTGCTCGCTCCTCCTTCCCATGAATGCCTCCCCTGCTCAACCCAGCCTCTCTTCCCCACCGCTCCATCAGAGGGTTCTCCATGACCCCCTCCCCCCATTCCTCAGTTACCACCTGGCTTTAAGGTCAGTGCTTTCCTCTTTTCACATTACAATTCATCTCTGGACAGGTGTTTTTTTTTAAAAAAACAAGCCCAATTGAAGAAACAATAAAAAATTTAAATCATGTTAAAAGTAAAACCAAGGACTTAACTGAGTAATAATTCATTTCAGCTTCTCAGTTTATTCTGACTTCTCAATTCTGCTCATGGATTTTTTTTAACCTGAGAAGTTTTTGTGCAATGAGGAAATGGGTTCCACTCTAAGAGTCCTACTTCCAGAGTTGCACACTTATCATTCACTGCTCTTCAGAACTGAGAATATATCATTATCTTTCTCTCATTCAGGATCTCCAGTAACATTTTGGACTTGGGAAGCCACCATGGTACTCAGGCACTCACAGCACCACACATTTCAGTGTGGAAAAAAATCATTCCAAGCATCCCACTGTATTTTCCTTATTATATCCTATACTCCTCAGGCTTTAAACTTCCCTGGAGCCACGGCAAAGCTAAAGCAAGCAGCTTCTGGCTGCTTCTACATTGGCCAATGTAAGGTTGGTAGCAACTTTGTGCTGCTTAGCTTTACACAGCTGGAAGAGACCTTGGTTTTACAGGCCAGCACTTCTGTAGATCAAATATTAATACACATTTCATTGCTGATCATCATTAACATCTCAGTCACTTCAGGAGCACCAAAATCTCTGCTGTCAATAGCCTCCCCTGATGTTCTGCAGAATCCCCTAAAAGCTTCTGGAGAATTCAAGCCCAGCTGCAAATATTAATTCCTCCCTACCCTTTATTCAAGGCCTCACATTCACTTTCTTAAGATATTTTGCTAATTCTTTCTGCATCCTGTCTTTGCATGGCACTTTCCTATCGGCGCACAGATTTTTGTTGCTGTAACATCACCTCCTTTAGCTTTGACAGACATCTAAAGCTGCTTCTGTTCTAGGAGAACATGGATTGTTCTTTTGGCTCAGCATCTCATCTTTCTCTTGCTCTGACCTCATCATCTCCTTTTTCTAGGGTACTGATCATAACTACCTTCATTTGTAAGATGCTTGATGCACTTACCCTACCTTTTTTCTCTCCCCTAATTACCAAGACAATTCCCACCTGCAGTTTTCCAACAGCAATAGAACTCACAGAAAACCCAGCTCAAGATAACTGTTGTGGCATTTTTTGTTATAATACACAAACTTTAGCACTTTTGATTTCTTTGCTCAGCAACTCCTTGAGTTCAAATAGCAACTGAAAAGATACAAGCAATTTGGCTCCTGTCTCAGGTGAACAGGAGGCTACGAGGAGCTGACAATTTGACAATTTTCAGTGCAAGTTTTAAACAGCTTTCAGAACCTACAGTTGGGGCTTTTTTTTTCTTCCCAATTCAAAGGTTTGTAAATAGAAATTCACTGTATCCCACAGAGGTGAATTCTTGCATGAAAAGGGCTACATACATCTCACAAGAGTTGACCTGTTGAATATTTATAAATACCTTAAGGATACTACACATAAATACAGACAGACGTATGTGCTTAGCACGAATATGGTGTTTTGCAGTTCACCAGAACTTTCTAGGACATGAACACACCTCTGCTACACCACAAAGCTTAATTTTTTGGCTACTCAGGAATGGTAGTAACGAAGATAGATAAATCCAGTACGTGCCCTGAAATATCTCAGTGCAACCAGACTGAAGTTCTTGAAGGCATAGCAAAAACATCCCCAACCTATTTGTTGGAAACTCTCAGGAGATGCAGCTTTTGCCTACTACTCCAACCAACTCAGTCCAGCTGGTGTCTACAGGCAGACTGCACAGCTCTTCAGCTAACAAGTTAATGTGGATGGCTGTGGCAGCAGTCATTCAGGCTCCCTCTCTCCTTCATAAACATACAAAGCAAGCTGGAAAATATTCCTATAACAAGAATATAATTCCTGTGATAGTTTACAGCAGTGACAGGCACTCGCAACAGCTAATTCATCTACAAAGTACCATTCAGCCAGACTGCAGTCAAAAGAGGGTTTGTTTGTCAAGTTTGACCAGTTGCCATCTGACCTTCAAAGAGGAAGCACTGTTCTCCTCCCTCCATCCAGCTGCTGCACTCTGCTGATGACAGGACCTGTTTGAAGTTTTACTTTTATTTAAAAAGCTCAAGGCTAAATTCTGCACTCAGATCTGCAGAGAGCATCACAACCCATGTTCTGCTCTCCTTGCACACACGGAGCTGGTCTGCTCCTGTTCCAGTGCCCTGGGAGCTACCACTGTGCAGTGAGAACCTACAGGAAACAGATTCTTTTTACAGATGGAAGAGCTCAGGCACAGTGTAACAATACAACACATAGACAGGAGATCGAGCGCATCGTGTGCCTCATTTACCCACTACATACAGAATATGTTTCAGACTAAAGGTAGAGATTGATCTTAACCTTATTTTATAGATAAGGAAAATAAAAATTAGAGGACAACGAAGAAAGAATGTAGAAGTGAAGGAATTTAACCCATATTTCCATATCACAATTAGACAGCCCAGACAAAAATATTTTTCTTTTCAACTTCCGGATGAACGTCCTACTGAATATTTACAATAGGAATAAAAGTAGGCTATCTATATTTGATTCCTAAAAACTTTCCTGAGAACTTTCCATTTCTACTTCATTATTTTCATTTCTGGAATACCTGATATACAGGAGGGAAAAAAAGTATGATTAAATGCCTTCTTTCACATTATATATTTTCTCCAGTAACATAAGACAATATTGTAGAAGCACTGCTTTTGAATCACTCCAGAGCATTCAGCAGGAGTCAATTTATACTGCAAGTGAATAATGATGTACCTCAACTCATTTTAATTTCAATAATTGAATGAGAAATAGGAAAGTCTATTGAAAGGACTGTATTCTGGTCAAAGACTAATGAGAAAACAGTTTTGAGTCTTCGAGTCAGCGGGTGTCATGGTAACAATGCATTATCGAAATCTGATTAGCATGCCCAGCAGCTTTATAAATGATAACATGCTCTTCTAATTGTATTTCCCTTTCTTTCCCTACGATGAGTTTTATATTCATAACCGGTAAGAAGCAAGGCAGCATTCTGTTCAGCTAAAAGTTAGGCTTAGGATGTCCAGCATGCTCACAAACTTGGTGCAGCTTATCACCCAGTAAGGGAAAATTTTTCCTACAACCTTAACATAAGAAGCTGAGACTTACTTTCTCTCCTCTTCCCATCTCAACTCTATGGGATTTTCAAGTCACATATCACTCTTTCCTTTCAAATCTATGAAACTGTTTCTAAGGATATGCTTCACAATACTCTATTTCATGTGTATGAGTGTCTTATGAAAAGGACTACGTTTCACAGAAGGAAAGGGTGCAAAAGTAAAGCAGAAGGGCTTAAAATCAGTCCCAGGAAACATTACTCCAGGTTCCTGAGGTTTTGAAAAGTGGGATTTTAGAGTGTTTGGAGGACTGCACACATATTAAACTCATTACAACATCAAAAATTATGAGGAATTATGAAGTTAAATAGGATTCTTTTCCTTCTCATGAAGGAAAAAACTAATACAGATTAATAAAAACAATGAAAATAGGAGAAGCTTAGTAATACTCCTCTTGTAAGTGAACCAGAGGTGAGTACCCTAACAGACCTCTATTAACAGTAACAAGCTCTATCACAACTGCAGCCTCAAAAACGTGAAGCAAGATCATATCAATATACAGAGACTCAGTCTTAAAAAAACCAAACATTTTCTTACAGTATAAGAGCACTATTTTCATCAGAACGATCAAGAAATCTACTCAACTTCTGGCTTATTTCTGGAACCACTGTACCCCAAATACCTGATTCTCATTTTCCATTTGTCTATTAATTCAACTTCAAATCTGTATAAAGAAAGGAGAAAAGCACATGCTCTTATTCTCCAGGTAAGCTAGAACTCATCTAGTCACGTGACAAATAATGCTTCATACAATAAAACAAATTTTCTCTATTTTCAGTGATGGAACCGTGTGTTACAGTGCATGAACACAACGTGTTCAACTTGATCTAAAAGCTTATTACTCCTTGTTACGTGCACTGGCACGTGGACAAAGTTTAAGACGTACAAAATACTAAAAGCAATCAATGTTAAGTCAACACAGTGAAAGCCAGAGGAACACTTATCTACATGTTTGGAAATTCAGCAGAGAGCACAGGGTTACACTGAGAATAGAAAGTCATCAAAGCAGGCCAGCGAGCACAGAAAGAGCAAACAAGCTCTCCCCAGAAGAGATTAGTACTCGTTCAGGGGACTGTTTGCACTAACCTTGGATGGAAGCAGCAGCCCGAAACCCAATCAGTGTGACCTTCACCCACCATGATGATGTCCCCATCAGGCAAAGCCCACATCTTCCAGAGGCGGTCATCGCTGCCAGTGACTACCACGTCTTTCAGGGGATGTGAGGCCAAGCTGCAAAACAAAAGAGAGGCAGGTCATATTCTGTATCAGTATCATTTCAGCAACATCTAAACATGACTGTTTCTGGATGGACTAAATAAGCAATGTGATGCTCTCTATCACAATCAGAATTTAAAACACGTGCTATGCAGATGAGTTTCTGCTTCTACTGATGAAAAGAGCAGGACATGACTGACATCTGTGAAACCAGAGTTGTTTCCACACCCTCTTGAAGTTCCAGTGGATTAAAACACTCGAAAGTATGTTTCTAAGCACTTGGATTGTTTTTAGAAAAACCCAACAGGATAACACATAAACAAGCACAACCACTGTGAATCACTATTTCCCACTCAAAATAATTTCAGAAGTACTGGCTTGTCAGCCTGCTGCTGATAGCTGAAGGGAATAAGGACAAAAGGACTGTTTTCTCCACTGTCCCCATAGGTCTGAAGTCTTCAAGCACTGAGAAATAGCTCAAATTGCAGTCCAGCAGCTACTGGCACTGCCATCACTTCAGCACCAATTCACTGGGATTAGGCTACGGTCAGAAAATCCATTTCAACTCTATACTCAAATCATGTAAACATGTTTTCCATTTTGCATTATACAGCACACCGGGACATAATGGAAATCACATACTTATCACGTCCCTATACTGCAAACTTGGTTTATTTTTGATTTGGCAAATGTAGCACAGCCCAAAACGGATCTAGAGAAGAAAATAAATCTGTTGGAAAGTGCATATTTCATAGAGGTTTGGTTATTTAAATTATTGTTATGCTTTACCATTTGTTGAACATCAAAAAGTGTCTAGGAGCCGAATGAAGCCCCAGAATTATTTAAACAGACTTAATCTGGAGTTCAGAATTAAAATGCAATGAGGGAGAAAGGAATCACAACCTGTGCGTGCACCTATTTCAGTTGTGCACCAGAGCTGACAGTTTTCAGAGAGAAATGCTTATGAAACAGTACCAGAATAGAGAAGATGCCAATCAGCCAAATGGGAACAAAAGAGAGGTCATAAAAGGCACGTGAGTACTCTATTATAAAAATATTTTTAAAACAGGACCTTCCTCCTGCACTGTCATTACTTCATAAAATTCCTAAACCAGAACTGCAGCTTCTACTATATGGAGAAACATGATTCCCTCTGTCAAACTGATGCCAAAAAACACACTTATGTCAACTAGCACATCTGTTCCTGCAGTTTAAGGCACAGTCTAAGAAGATTCCTACAGATTCAACACTTGGATTCATCTGTTGGAACAAGATACCTGAGTTTTACTCATTCTCTAATTTCTGAGAGAGAAAGAAGTGTTTTTTGTCTTGACCTAAATTAAGAGTAACTTCCTTTGCATTCACAGGGAGAAAAGAGAAGGAGGGAATGATGTTATTTAAATTCTCTGGAGATGCACAGAGAGCAACTGTATCATTTAGATTGGCCATAACAGATACGTAGGAGGGCAAGGAGGGAAGAGAGATAAAAAGAGAGAAATTAAAAGCTTGAGAAGGCATGCCAGTGGCTTGCAAATTTCTGGGTGAGAACAACCCTCCCAGAACTCCCCTACTATCAGGGACCTCTGACGCATCAAAAATCCTGACACAACAACACTTTCTGGAATACACGCAGGCACACAGTACTATGAAGGGCCAAAAAGAGGAGCCAGCTCTCCAGAAAAATGAGTGGGATATCTACAAAAGATGAATCCATCAGGACTATGTGCACTCTTTACTCAGGCTCTGAAACATCAAGACAGGTTGCATTAAATAGAATCTTTATTGGCACGCACACAGTAGTGCTTCGCATATAAGCATCACATTGATTAGCTAAAGTTTTTCTCATAATCTATTTCAGATAATTCAGATAGCAAAATCTCCATCTCTCAGTCTCCAATTCTTCCTTTAAGATATTTTGTGTTAGTTGAGTGCATGCTTATTAAGACTTTATGTCAGTTCTTTCTTTCAGTCTTCCTAAATAGTTGCTTTTGTAGATGCATTATACAATTTATACTAAATCACCACGTAAATCTCTCACTGTAGATTCAAAGTTAAGTTGACACAATGGCTTCCTTTGGATCTCTCCCTGCTTTCTGAACAGACTTCACTCCTGGCTCAGCTGCAGCTGCCCATCCATACGAGCTGTGCTGCCAGGCACCCTGCCTCATCTCCTATGAACACTTCTCCTTTCCTCAACCCTCTCAACACATTTCCAGTCCAGCTTTTCAAAAGTCTGATCTTATTCAGCGATAAGAAATTTCTGGAGAGCTTAAAGACAACCCATCAAGTGTATTTCTGGTCATCACAACAAAGCCCACAAGAATATATTTCACAGACTTTTAATTGCAGTCCTCTTATAAAAGTTGCTGTCCAACGTTTTTTTTCCTCCATGCCAATTTTGCAGGGACACAGTGCACACTATTTAATTAACAGCAAGCATGCAACATAACCACTGTTGCACTGCTTCTGAGAAAGGGAAGCCCATTCATCCAAAGAGAGCTCTATACGCAACGTTAATTAGGCATCCTTGTCTTCATTTCTGGCAATGCAGCACTCTATAGATTTTTGCTTCATCTCTGTTCACAGGCTCAAATTATTTCCAGCACAGGTGACTTTGGGTAGATTGCAATGAAAGTCAATAAAGGAACATGCGTGACAGAAACATCGGTTTTCTCCTCCTCTGGGATGGAAGTGGGATCTGAAAAGACTCAGTCAAGAAAAAGAAACTCTAAGATTTGCTGCTGTTGAGCGTATACATACCCATGTTTACAGAACTCATTCTAGCATTTCAGCCATTCTCGTTTCTTCAAGCACTTGCCATGGAAGATATATAGCGCTCCCAGTTATTCGCTTTCAAAACAATCATTGATAATACTAATGTATTTTGAGTAATACATAAAAATATGCTATCTTCAAGATGCAAAACACTCTCAGTCTCAATACGTAATGCATTTGATCACTCCATATCTACAAAATCAAACTGCTGGTTAAAAAGTGTTAAAGCTGTCTGTGTACCCTTAACTGTGTGTTTCTTTTAACACCAACACTAACTACACTGCACCAGGACAGGGAGATTCGGTTTGATGATAAGGAAAGCTTTCTGGCAATAAGATTTCTGCAGCACTGGAACCGACAGCTACCTGCCATCATTAGGCTAGTTTTGAAGTTCTCAGAACACCGTGCACCTATTACCCAGGCAGACCAGAATGGTTGATGCCTGAGGTACCTCCAAGTCCTACAGTAGCAATGCTCCTTCGGAGTCCCAGCTCATTCAATGCGCAAAGCAGCTCCCACACCTGAAGGGCAATCATCAACTTAATAAAAGCACAATTTCTAAGAAATAACTGCAGTTAACCCCAATTTCACAGATGCAGGACACTAAGACATAAGAAGAAATCAACTATTTTTTTCAGAAATAATTTCAGAGGCTAGAATAGGTCACAAAAAAAATTACTGGATATTCAGCAATTCTAGCATACAAGATTCTCAGGAGACCACAGTAGCAGCAGGAGTCCAGAACTCTAAAATTAACACAGAAAATTTCTGTCTGAGGAGCAACACCCTGGTGAAATTAACAATGGCTCAAAACCCAGCCTTGTAATGGAAACTTGGGGAAACACAGATCTCTCTACCTCTATCATTAAGCTCTCCAGGCATGCTGCAATGGAAAAGCAGAGCAGGCTTTGAAGACAGGAATATCACAGGCACCGAATTCAAGAGGATGGCTATTCATTAAGGCCTCAAAGCAAAATGATGTGTGCTTAAATTTTAGGAACTGTTTTACTGAACTCAGGGATCCTCTTCACATGCATACACCTAATTACATTGCTGGAATAGGGCCTAAAAATCTAAAGAGTTTTTAAAAGCTGAAATTTTATTCCAGCCCCAATTTTGCTGGCACCTAGCTAGTGCTGAGACCCAAGAGAAGTAAACCAATCCGTTATGAACATAAGATGCGCAGACTGCACCATATAACTGCACTGCAGTTTTTTACCTCCTTTGTTTGCAGGAAAATGGCGGCCAGAAATCCACGGCGCTTCAACTAGGCCCCACATGCGGCCTACCGTGTGAGGAGGGTCTGTGCCATCTCCCCTCTGCAGCCGTGCACTCCGAAGTTAGGGCCAATACAGAGGAAGAACACCACACAGAAGTTTTACATCATTAGAAAGGCTGATTATTATCTGATGATAGCTCGAAAGGCCACAGCTAGCAGTCAGGATGGACTCTTTTCTCTCCCGCCACAAGCACTGTGCAGAGAGAGCAGCAAGACCGACTACACGTTCAGCTCCTTTCTCAAACACCTTTCAGCACACATTTTTTCCTCTTTATCTCCACAACAGCAGCAAAGACAATAGGATATACCAAAATGGCTCTTATGCTCAATTTCCTATCAAAATCTAGTCCCCAGTGTAAAGTTTATCCAAGCTGCAAACAGCAACGTGCTGCCCTGAAGGGAGGCCAGGGCTGCCCTGAGCCAGGTGCTGCAAGCAGCTCTCCCTGCCACCCAGCCCATGCAGAGCCCCTGCCAGAATGATTTCCTGACAGGAAATGGCAGCCTGTGCAGAGCCTGTGCTGCATCAGGGGAAGGTCTTCATCTTGTAAGTTTCTCAGCCTATCTCCTCCTCCTGCCCTGCTGAGCTAGTAGCAAGCAGCTGGATGCAGTCTGGCCCTCAAGCTACATCACCCAGCAGACACACCACAGAAGCCTCACCAGCCGTTATGCCTATTACACTTAGCCCTCATTTGTTTTCTTTGAACCACATCTCACTAGTACAGTTATTTCTACCACCTTTTCATCTCGGCTTGAGTTATCTGGTCTCACCTGTCAGTGTACTTGAGCAATAATTGTAACCCTGACATTTAATTCAGGGGCTTATTATGCAAGGGTAGCATAACTGAAAAGCTTTGCATTTCTGTTTGAGGTCTTAAAATTTCTCTTTGTAACAAAATAGAATAGGGAAGAAAGCTTTCAAAAGAGAAAAGAACTGAAAAGGAAAACAAAAAAGGATGAAACAAACTATAAAGAGAATGTTAGTAAGAGAAAGCACTCACAGCACAGAGCTTGTATCTTTTGATTCATTTATGTAAATGGAGTCTGTGACCGATCTCATTCACAGGCATGTTTAAAAATCTCAGTCCTGTCTGCTTCCCAAGCTCCTATGACACAGGAATTGGGAGCAATAGCCATTGCTGGGACCTTTCCATTCCTTGTTTCATCCGTCTTGCCTGATCAGCAGGCCTTGAGACAGTAATTCGAAAACAGTCATACAGAAACTTCAACACACATTTCTAAAAGGCCGTAAGACTTAATAATTTAAAATGCTATCTAATGTACTTATTCTCACCATTATGCACACAAAATCTTCAATCTTAGCTGCAAACATATTTATTCTTGTGGAAAAAGCATAAATTCACACGCTTTCTAATTTGCCCAGATCAGCCCTCCTCTTAACAAAAAAAGAACTTCAAAAAGTGAACGCTCTACACAGCATACAAAGCCTCCACAAATAATTATACTAAACACATCATTATCACTCACAGATATAGACACGGTTGTAGTGATAAGTCAGTAGAGCCTATTTTGTGATGCTCCGTGCTTGATCACTTTATCCACTGTGTTTGCTATTATCGAAACCCACTAATTTCTATTAGCTATCTGAGTATTTGTAACCTGCCTAGGTTTTACTGCATTAGATTTGATTACGGACATGCTGGGCCACTCTAAAATCATTATCTTCTTAACAGCTAAGCTTAGCCCTACATCACATCTCAGAAAAATTCAAAACTATCATGTTGATTTGCACGTGTTTTATTCAGGTTTCAGGCCTTTGAAGGTCTGAATATATGCACATTCTTGAATTGTGCACTGCCAGGAGTCCTGATCATTTCACAGCATACCAGCTTTTCAAGACAGAGCCCTTAATCGTGTCACAGGAAGAAAATTTTCCTAGAACCTATATGATAACACATAAATTGTCTGTGTTGTTATATACTCATGTACTGCAAACCTCAGCAACCCAACATTAAGCCTTTTACATAGAATGCTTGTAAATAACAACAGGCATGAATCTAAATCACTTCTAAGAGAATCTTTTGTTTATTCATTCCTTCCTTTTGCTTGCAAGGTTGTTGATAATTGCTGCTGGCCCAAAAAGTCACTTTGTCTACAATGTCGGCTGTTATGCACTACAGAAACAACATTTCTATCCTGCCTTAAACAAAAGCAGTGGGCAATCCAGGCAACCTTACTACAGAGAAAGGTACTGTTTATTTTCAGACTGCAGTTTATTATTGTTGTGCTGATCTTAGTTTTGTTTTTCTTTTTAATTCCCAATGTCCTACCATTCAGATGATGACAAACTTGGGCATAGAAAAAAACACAGAAGAACAACAAACTAGTCTGTGAGTCACTCTGAGTTCACAAGTTCTCATTTCATATGCATCTGAATCAATTTTCCAAGCTGAGTCAACTTACCAGGTACCCGTCCTACTGCAAGAAGTATTTAAGCCAAAAGAAAGAGCATGAGAGCAGCAACAAAAACTAGAGACGAGGAAAATATTAAAATATTCACGTCTTCTCCCAGTGACTCCACTGGGGAATGAGAACTACACCCCCCTGCCACGAATGATTTAAACCACGGTTAGTACTGTCATCAGCATAAAATTAAAGCATTCAAAATAGCACTGAAATCAGATTCCTCCAGGTCTGCACAGTCCTGAATCCAGTTCTGAAAGAGATTTCACCTCACATGACAACTCCCCAACTCAGGTCAGATCATAGGCCAACTTTCGCCAACAGCCTATATATATATATATATATTTTTTTTTTTTTTTTACACCAAACCTGTGGCAACAAACCACTTCACACACACACAAGGCAAAGAGAAAGGCAATGCAGGGAAACTTGGATAAACCTTTCCCTACTCAATACATAATTGTTGCCTGTTTTTGACCTGTGCTTGTGGGGTACTGAGATAATAGCTTGTCTTCCCTTGTAATGAAAGACAAACTGCTTTTCTAAAAGGCAATTTTAGCTTGACCAACTTGAAAAGATGCAGATTGCTTTCTCAAAAGCTCCTATCTGTGGCCTGGTTTGAATTAGTTTTCGTCATTACTGTTAGCAATTCCCAGGCTCCTGTTGCATGGCAGCTTTTTCACAGATGATTAGGAGCAGTGTTGTGGTATATAAGAGTTTAGAATGAATACTACTCGAAACTTACCAGTTGGTACATTCTATTAAATTATCAAGGTTGCTAAAGAAAATGTTTATAAATGTAATTTGCAATTAGAGCATTATAGTGTCAACTCACTTTTCTAAATTAATAAGAAACAAAAGCATTAACTTTTCAAGGTCACTTTCCTCCTGTGTTTCCTTCACACCAACTTTCAAAGCAGGGAAGGGTATGCTCTGTGCCCTGTTTCAGTACAGTAATGCAGAAGAATGCTTCCAGCAACAGAATTAATGGAAACTCTTGCGGAGAGTAAGTTGCATAAGTAAATATTTTCTTCACAGTTAGGACTGCAGTTGCATCCAGCACCAAGAAACAACAGCGATACACAAAAATCATGCTCTTAATGCTGATAATCTTTGTAATTGGATGTTTATGTATGAGAAAGAAACGGATTTTGGGCTCAGAAGGGATCACAGTAACTCACTAGTCCCTAAAATGGAAGCTGCAGACCCCAGAAGAGCTGCAGAGCCCCTCACACTAGCTGCGCAGTTTTCCCAACAAAGCAGGCCATTCAGCTTGTTCCATAACATTTCAAGAGAGAAGTTTTCCAAGCTATTTGTTCTACTCTGGAATCCTGCACAGAATTACAGAAATACAGGCTGACATAGTCCAGTTTGTACCTAGGATGGATTGTGTAGACTCACCCAGCAAACACTTGTGTAAGTTCTCCTTTAAAACAATGTTCTACATAACATGCCTAGGTGTTTGGAGGAGGGGAAGGATTCTTTCCAAGTGTTTTTTTGAATGCTCATCTCTGAATGTAATTACACTGATTTACTTACTACTTCTCTCACGAATATGAAGAACAGTTTCTATTTCCTTAAAATCTCATTTATCAGATAGCTGTTACTAACACCTTAAACTCAATTCCGTAATTCATGCAATTCACTAAACTTACTCGAAAGTCAAGACCAAGCATGAACACAATATGTCAACTGAGGTTTTGTTAAACCTAATATGGTAGAAACCACATCCCTCTTAACACATTCCACAAGTACCTTCCCCTAACTTCCAGAAACAGGACATTAAAGTCTAAGTTTCCTATTTTCTCTCAACATATATTCCGTTTACATTTGTGTATCTGAATTCTTTTTCCTCAGCATATCATATGCATTTCACTGAATTTCATCTTGCTGATGAAACCTCGCCAATTTGTCAAGTTTATGTTGAATTCTGATCTGATAAAGAAAGTTATTTGCATCCTCTCTTAACTTGGTGTCATCTGCATATTTTATAAGCTGTTCTGTATTCCATCACTCTCGCTGCTAATGAAAACACTGAACAGAACTGATTTCCCAAGGAAATTCTCAGAATGAAACAAAGACTGGAGCTCAGCCAAGAAGTTCTTGCACCCATTCCATACCGCTGGTTTGTACTAAAACTTACCTGGTGGAAATACACACAATAAATATTTAAAAACCTTAAGTGCAAGAGAAGCCAACATCTGCCTTGCTAAACTATTGCAATAGCTAATAATCTTCTTGGGGGGGTGGGGGGGGGGAGCTGAAATTGAAAATCTGGCCAGTTTCTTTCTCCAGCTGCACATAACATGCAGTTTACTCTATCAAAGAGAGAACACCCAACTTCAAGAACTATAGACTTATTGACTGATGGGTTGCACTACATAATTCCTTAAAAATTCTATGAATTAATTTTTACAGACTAAGTACAAAGTGAGTTAAGAATGCCTGAGATGTTTAGGAAGACTTGAACAAAAAAAAAATATTATGTTTTAAGAGAATCAAATTATTCTTCTGTTTGCAGCTGATGAGTTTGCTTAATAAAATTAAGTACCATCTCTTAAAAAAAAAAAAGACATACTACTGAGCAAAACCTTTGAAAATGCATGATGTGCAAGCAGTGTAATGATTATAATGATGTAGGACATTATTTAACTATTTAACTATCTTCTATCCACATTGGAAACTAGCAATAGAACAAGAGGGAATGGTCCCAAGTGGCCCCAGAAGTAGTTCAGGTTGGATATCAGGAAAAATTTCCTCTCCACAAGAGTGGTAATGCACTGGAACAGGCTGCCCAGGGAGGGACTGGGTCACCATCCTAGAGGTGTTCAAGGAACATGCAGATGCTGTACTGCGGGACATGGTTTAGTGGGGAAATATTGGTGGTAGGTGGATGGTTGGACTGGATTTTAGAGATCTTTTCCAACCTTGGTGATTCTATGATTCTATTCTGTAACCCTCCCACTGCTGGCTATTCCTCTCCCTCCTAAGCCAAGATAGTACGTAGAGGCCTCTGGAGCAGGCTTGACCTTAGAAGCTTAAAGTTTTTCAGCTTTCTTTCTATTATCACTGGACTGCCTTTTGCAATCAACAATGCATCTCCATTTTAGCTCCAGCTGAGGTTGGCTTTCTTGATTTTGTCACTGAGCCCTCAGGAAATGCTTTTACGCTGCCTGTCAAAGTTTCTACTTGTCTAATTTCCCATATCCTGCCCTCTCACATTCCATTTAATTAAGCAGCTCCCTGCTTAGCCAGAGAAACCTCCTGCTGCAGTACCCTGCACAAAGGAACAGTCTGCTCCTGAGCACTGAGTAATCCTTAAAAATCAGCCAGCTCTCTGTGATGGCAGTGTCACAAGAGATGCAGCCCAGCAGTGTCCTAGCCAAGCCCAGAGCCCTAATACTGTTGCTCACCTTTCCAGCCTCCTTAAGGATCCTGTATTCATTTAGCTCATGGTCACCATAGCCCAAAATACCCTTTGCAGTCACATTTACTGCCCATATTTGCATGCAGCAGACCCATTAGAACATTACTCCAGCTGGACTCCAGCATTTCATTTAGGCAGCTATCAACAACACAGGCTAGCAACTCCCAACTGTTTACACAACGCCATGCTTCCCCTCCCAGGTGTGGCAAGGGGCATCCCTTCTTTCCCACCTTTGTATCAGCCAAATTCCATTTATACCATTAGCATCTCAGCATTGCTGTAACGAGTACAGAACCTGTATTTTGACAAATACCTGAAAATACTTCATATGGTGATGATCTCACATAGAATATTAATTCTCACGAGTCTCTCAATGTCACATAGTTTCTCTATACCCTCTGCCAGACCCTGTACATTTTAAATTTTATGATCCATCAAAAAAGGTTGATGGGAGAATTCAAAGTCCATACAAATGTGCATATATAGTTAAAAATTACTGCTGGTAAGCATGAGTCTCTTATATAACTGGGAGCATTACAATCCAGTTGCAGACTATCACCTCCTTAGCGAAGAAGTTCTCTAAAAGGTAACTTTCACTGCTCAAAATGTGATTCTTTTGAAGACCAACATCTATAAAACAAACCTTCAAGTCAAGCCTATTTAGAAAAAATGCCTTCTCTCAAGTCAAATCCAAGTAAAAGTGTTGGGATACCAACTTACAGCTACCCACCTTTCTTAGCATTCCACTACTATCTGCAGCCCTTGGCTGCACATTCAGAAGTGGTTCTAAATCTTAGGACAGTCCTAACCACCTAAATCTTCTGCTGTGCCAGGTAGTCAGCCCAGCAGCTAGCCTGCTAGGAGCAACCTCCTTTAACACAGTAGCACACAGGAGTCAAGGACACTTTCTAGCTCTCACTGTAACCATTATGCTAGCTGCAGTTGTCTAAGGTTAACATCCAAAAGTGAGACTCCTGCGAAGACAGTGTTTATATACTGTGCTGGAAGGGTAAAAACATACTGGCAACTGAAATGATTACTTATTTTCAACAACTGCAATTTTATAGCAACACTTACCTTAAGGGTCAGCATTTATCCTGCTTCCAAATGGCTTTTGATTCATTTCAAACTGAGCAATAATGAAGGATAAAGATCAGTCTCAGAAGACCACCACCATCAGTGCTCATTAATGAAAAAGAACAGATGTGTACTTCTGAAGTATTCAGCACAGCCCTGCTTCCAGAGCATGAAAAAGAGGAATAAAGTTGCCTGATGTATTGCTGGGAGAGTAAGTCATCAATAGAAAGAAACTGTCTATTTAGAAATCAGTTGATAGAATTTTGACTTTTTAAGTGTTTAGCATCCTACATCCATGTGATAAAAGAACTAAGCCTCATCTCTATTTTGCCATCACCACATTTGGTGATGCAGGTACAATGTAACATCTGTTTACAAGAGGAAAACAGATTCCTGAACTTTGGTTAGCAGACAAACATTAGCCTGCAGATTGCTAAGCATCTATTAGAATCTGACCAAACACTACAAAAAAAACCATCAACAACTAAGTTTTCTACATGTAAAGAGTAGTGCATCATTAAGATGCCAATGAACGAGGAGAGATTTCTACTTACTCTTGACATGAGACCAGACTTGTAGAATAGGTGGCATAATAATGTTTTCCTGTTAAAAAAAAAATAACCATGCCTGAGAAGCATCTGGAAGAAATGGGACACTGCATCTTGTGCTCCATTTAGAAAAAAAAATCATGTACACAGTAGCAAGACTTGCTGCTGATGAAGCAAAGGTATGAAGCTCAACCTCAAAGTAGAGGTTCCTATTGGCAGTAAGGCACATCTGCATGGCCGCATATTTTACCAAGATACTGGATATTTAATGAACAGGAATTGGGACACTACATGAGAAGTGCTGCCAGCAGATGCTCTAGAGAGTCCTTCTGAGGACTAAGATACCATTGATCACCTGTTCAACCATTGATGAGACTATATTCTCAGCAGTACCCATGAGTGACATCTATATAGCATTTCCAGAATGAACATGCAAGTCTTCTGAAGGGCAGACCCCAGTTCCTCTGAATTCAGATACCAGAAAATCTTGTAGACTAAAACTAATCGTTCTGTACTACGTAAAAACAAGCTAAACAAAGCTCTTTATGAGCTTTACACAATTCCTAACCAGCTGACCAAGTACATGAATCTTGCTCTATCACGCACATTAATCATAATGTCCACGCACTATCCTTTACTTTTCATCAACATACACTACAGACTGATGCACACCCCACACCCCCCACGCCTACTGCAAGCTCAGTGCTATTTAAGAATTGCTAGGAAGCAGAGAGAAACAACACAACTCCATAATCTATTTGTCACAGAGAAAAAAAATCATCAGTATGGTAATTGTATAAGTGCAAAATACTGTTTAAAGACCAGTGCTGACAAATTTTATACTCCATATAGTGAGAAAACTAATGAGGCACATCTTGGATTAAGTTTAGTTTTATACACAGTAGCAACATGTTGTGACTCTGAAAGCACTAAATAATGCTTCTTATGCAGGCATTTTATAGTAGATTGAAGATTACAACAAGTTCTGCTCTATTGTTACACATAAACAAGAACTTAAATCATCAGTTACTCAGAAATTAATACAAACTGTATTACCGTTACTCACTTCAATTTGGCAGAAAACTTCAAATCACTTTGATTTTAATATTGTTTCATTTTCTAATGAAAAGTCCCCTAAGTTTTTTGGAAGGTTGGAAAAAAGCATGACTTCTCTTTTATTTAAGTAATACTCACTGGGCAAAAGCATCAAAAGTGAAAGTAGCTGATGAAATTACTGAAACCACTACATATAAAGCTGTGGTCATCTAAGAGCAGCCTCATGATTTCCTCTACCACGTGGAGTACAAAGGGAAGCAATCCGAAGGCGAAAAGCTTGAACTCTGTCTTGAACTGGGATCTGTACAGACAAAATTTTACAATACAATAGCTACAGAGAGATGGAAGTGGAGTGTCAGTCAGCAAGCAAGCTGCGCCGACACTCAAGTTCAGCACATCAAGTAAAGGTGACCGGCACAGCTCTCCTTCCTGCCTGGCTTTTTGGTTTGCCACTGCGCAGCAGTTTATGTACAGAGGAAGTTTGTAACGCCAACAGAGATGCTGAGCTACTTTTTCCCCAGCTCACACCAAAATCATTCAAAGGAACTCAGCCAGTCCAAACATACAGCTTCAAAATTCCCGCTGTGCTTTGATAACGGAGTAGGTACAGAGCTGTACCTACAGAGCAACAGGACATCTGCCTTGTATCACGGGCTTCCACATGCATCTGTCCTGAGACGTGGCTGATCAGTTCCCATCCTTCTCCATCAGCCTCACTGCAGCACATACATGGTGACCAAGAGGCAGGCTTCCAAAGAGAGCAACAGGACTATGTCATCATGCTTAGCATGGGACCATTTTCTCTCAGGTCCTTGCAAACGCTGAGCTGTTTACATACCAACATACGGCACTACTTTGCATGTAACATAGTTCTGCAATGTTCATGCTCAAATCCCTGCTGCCAGACCCTCAAAACTAATGTCATCAACAGAAACGCTCTTTTCATTCAATGAGACTTAT
The DNA here is from genome assembly GCA_016647715.1 of Pavo muticus. Classification (NCBI taxonomy): domain Eukaryota; kingdom Metazoa; phylum Chordata; class Aves; order Galliformes; family Phasianidae; genus Pavo; species Pavo muticus. The sequence goes on along the minus strand of JACDJE010000146.1, from coordinate 909,916 downwards.
ACAGACAATTGCTTAGATTTCTTCTAAAGCACCATTGAAGTTAATGGGAATTCGGGCTGACTTACTATTTCAGCAGGTAGTGCTATGCAAACAGCCCCTTCGTGTGCCCGACTCTCCCTCTGTAAATGCCACTGATCAGCTGCGTGCCACCAGCAGCAGGAAACAATGCCCCACTTCCTAATCCACAAAGTAACTGCACTTACAGTAATAAAACCAGGATTTATAGAAACATCTACTTCAAGCTGCTTTTAAAGCTTCTAAAGTATCTGGCCTACTTTATTTTACCTTAGCAAACCTGCACGAATAAATGTACTCAAACAGTTAAGGCTTTACAAGAGAACACTGAAGGCAGCTATGCCAAAATACTACAGCCTGTTAAACCACCCTTAAAAATAATAAATAAATCACATGTTTGAGTGTACACGGGTATATAAAAGCACAGCTTTATAATTTAAAACCTACTCCCACACACACAAGACGAAGAGGAATTTGGGCTCTCTGTACAAATTCAGGGGCTCAAAATGAGTAAATTTGGAAGAACAAAGCTTATTGAGGGGATACAAAAGTGAAGCATCACTGGTATTTTAAAACACCATCCAATCCTGTATGATGCTGCAAGTTGTGATGCCAATGAAGCCCAACATTTAAGCTGCACGCAAAACTTGATGTACAAAATTCACTCCACAAAGCAGAGTTAACAACAAACAACAGCAATTTATTTTGGTGTCAGAAGGATTAATTACATCCTAAAACTTAACTACGGCCCTGTGCCCTTCTATCACCTGTGCAGAGGTATCAACACAACACTATGCACTTACAGGCCTCTACTCCCAGCTCCTTCATATCCAACCCGAAGGTTCCACTTCTTGCCTGAGCTGTATACTGTGAAAAATTCATCTGATGAACCCTAGAAATAATGCCTTGCCCCGCTGTTGTATACACATTACCAGAGCTTGCAAATGCAGCTGGCCTTCATATTTGGATATACTTACACAGAATACTGAGAACAAGTATCCATGTAATTAGCACATCAATCATGTTGTTCTTTAATGTAAATGAAGCACTAATTCACTCCTCCATAAACTCCCTCGCTATAACTAATGCACACTATTAATGAACCGACCACAAGCGAAAGAAATGGAGAAGTTCACAGACTGCAGCACCAGCTCAGGCAACATCCCCAGTAATGGCGCCCATTCCTGCAGCCACCACCCCCTGCAAGTTCTCCTGCAGCAGCGTGGAGCTGCAGACCTCCACCTGCCTGCATGGCATGCTGCAAGCTGCCATCCTCTTTGCAGCACCCCAATCGGAAAGCTCTCTTTTTCTCTTTTCTTATGTCTTGTTACTCACAGCTCAATACTCTCCTTTCCAAAGGAAGCGAGACAAGCTTAAGCATATCTAACAATTTTTATGAGAGCCCTGTGATAGCAGGGATATCATACAACCAGAATGGTTTGGGGAATTCTTCAGAAGCCACTGCTTGGGACTGATGGGCTTCTCCCCAGATGCCGCTGCAGCTGCACCAAAGCAAACTCTAGTTTGCATAGCTGCAGGTACCCTCTGCTTCCCTTTTCTCTTCTTATTTGAACTCATAAAATTATGCTACCCTAAAAACTTAGTGAAGGCCTTCCCTTCAAATACATGCCCACCATCAACGCAAGCCTCTCTGAACCCAGAAGAGAAAAAAAGCAGACATAATTTATTGCATTAGTGTCTGCAGCCATTGCGGAGCTTCTCCCTGCTCCCCAGCTGACAGCCTTCTTGCTCCGCTTGGACAAGTGCCAGCTGATAGTTCAAAAACCACACTGCAACCCATTTTGCTCTTCATTCTTCTGGTACACGCTTCTCCATGCACCTAATGGTTTCATTTTACACTGACTGTGTGAGTGAATTTGCCTTGCTGTTTTCCAGATCATGGTAGCATTAAAGTTGGAAGACACCCCTAAATTCACCCAGTCCGACACCACCCCACCATGCCCACTGACCACATCCCTCAGTGCCACATCTCCACAGTTTTGGAATACCTCCAGGGACAGTTACCCCCCCACACCTTGGGAAGCTGTGCCAATGTACTATCACTCTTACAGAGAAGTAACTCCTAACACCCAACCTGAACCTTCCCTGGTACAACTTAAGGCCATTACCTCTCATACTTGCTAAACCACCTGAGAATTAAAATCTTTCTTCATACCTACAATGCATGTATGTAATCCATACACATTTTTCACCAGGACTCTTAGCCACAGACAGCAATACCATCCTGCCTTTTTCCCTCCTTCCCCCCAGTCTATGCTCTGACCTAGTTTAGAACCCCTGAGAACCTCGAGAGAGTTATTATAATACAGAAAACTGGAAACCCTGCTGAGACACATCCCTCTAAACAGCACAGCACAGATAGCTTTTCCCTCAGGGACTTCCCATTTTAAATGTCATTTTCTTACTTTTGTTTGCAAGAAAATCCATTTTACTTTCTGCATGCGTTAGCAGCAAATCAAAAGTTTCATTTGTGACATTTTGAACAGACAGCTCATCAGGACAGTGCCACAATCGCACTTCGTCAGTGCGTGTTCAAGCCATAGAGCATCACTGGTTGTGTGGCTGCTTACCACACCCCACACATTTCAAACAACATGGGGACATGATGTTCAGTTCCTCCCCCTCCCCCCCTATTTTTCAAACAGATCCCTTTCAAAATAGTATTCTAACTCTCAAGTATTTTCTTTTTTGCTAAGGTTAGATCTTATTAAATTTTGATTACATTTGACTTTAAAGACATACTGGAAACTTCTTCCCTTTCCTTTTCTACCTGCAATACACCCTGCCAAATATCCTTCAAGAAAAAAACTATTTACACCATGGAAACAACAACTACTCAAGAAGCATTCATCCAAAGCAGCTACTAAATAACCCATGGCACCAAATGTGCAGGCACAGGCCTGGAACCCCAACCTTCGCCTACTGCCTGCCATGGCAGAGCCTAGAGCTGAGGCCAACGGCAGCAGTAGGTCGTGTAGCAACAACAGCCTATGGACGTGGGCAACCCACCAAAAAGACAAGATCAGTTTTGCCACTTGGTTCAGCTGTCCTTGACAGTTAATTAAACATCAGTTTCCTGGCTGGATAGATGAAAGAGTTGTCCTGAGGTTAGACAAATGACATTTCAACTTTCCTGAGCTTCCTCCTCCTTGCATCTTTCCCAAAAAAGAAACACCACAAATGAGCACACTGAGCATACCCCGAGCAGTTCAGAAGTCAGCCAGTACCAGGCTTTCTTTGTGCTCACCTCTGACTGTCACAGCTTCTGCTGATGTGTGTGTAGAACCAAAGTGGAACAAGAGATGGAAAGGAAGAGGCAGATGCAGAAAGTTTTACCTATAAGACTACAAGGCTGTGAGCCACTCTGCTGCAGTACATAAATATAATATATACACATTTGTATAAATAGAAATATCAAATATACACTGGAAATACAGAACCAGTTGTAACAGACCAGCAGGGCTCACCCCACGGCCTCTGTTTTCACATGTGTTGAGGCCACAGTATGAGGTGGCTCTGCTGTCTAAAGCATGTCCAAAATAAAATCATTAAATGCAATATAATGTGCAACAAAGGGCCCATCAGCAGAGAAAGAAGAACAAGCAAAGAGACCGTAGTCCTTTCCAAGAGCCCAACTCCTTCAAAGCAATAACCCCAGGCTTCGCAATCACCACATCAGCAATCACCAGATGGCAGAATTTACTCACAGAACCGAGAACTACTCCCACACCTTTCAGAAGCAGTCAGAGAGCAGATGAGCATGCAACACACATTGCTCACCTACCACAGTTTGTAGCCTGGGAGAGCAGAGAGGTGAGAAAGGAGCTAATCAGAGATGCAGCAGTGCTATTCAGATCCAAATGCATTCAGCTCTTTGAATTCCTGTTGAAATACCTGTAGTTCAGTAACTGTTCTCTACTGATGCTCATTTTCTTTTGCTCCCTGAAGGACCATGTTTCCACAGAAAGAGCAAGACACATCTAACACAAACCAGCTTTCAAACTCATTTTGTTTCCTCCTCAGAGATACAAATAAAGTACACTGGTTTTTTACCTTAGATTGGTACCCAGAGACAGTAAAAACAATTACTAACCCAATTTTGCAAGTGAGGTCTCTATTGCTGTCTGCATTCAAACCATCAAATGATTGAGGGGGCTGGTTGCTTTACACAGGAAGGTTCAGCATAACGAATCCCATCTGAATAAGTAAATACTGCCTTTGTACTTCATGGATCATATTTTCCACATTTTCCCAGTGTCCTAAACGTTAAACATGGAAGAAACGTGACATACACCTTTAGAAAATTTTTCAATCCAGACCACAAAGGATGACAGCCCAAGTTGTCAAACAGCCTTTTCCCAACGACTCTGATGCAGAAGGCATAGCTGCAACATGCACGCAGTGATGGGGGAGAAGACGAAGTACAGTTCAAGCACAGAACGCAATCTATCTGCAATCAATGCGTAAAGGACACACCGTAGCAGATACTTGCAGAAAGTCTCTGTAAGATAAGAAATATGAAAAGGGCATTTTTTCAAATAAACAAAACTGTGACAGCTTTTGTTACAAGAAAGAATTGAGAAAGAGCTGGGCCTAATGGGAAAAAATTGGCAAGAGGGAATCATGTTTCACAGCAATGACTGCAGGGGCAGACAACCTCAGAATAAGACACTCTAGGTCCCCCTCCTCTACTCTGACACAGCATTATAGCTAATTATTCTGATAAAATACCACGTTACTTTTATATGTACACACACACATATGCTTTGTCCTCCAGCAGCTCTGGAGGATTTCATGCAAGCCACTCCTTAAAGCGCAGCTATGTAGTTCAGTTTAGTCCCCCAACACCAGCAGATTACGGAACCCTAAACACCAGTTCTCCTTTTGCACTAGCTCTATACTTCACACATCCTCCAGCAATATAAAGGTAAGTTTTACAATACAATTTTTAGCTTAGGTCATTAGTCACATAATTTTAAAGAAAAGATGACTCTTAAAATTGAAGTGTTTGTGTCAGGAAGAAAGAGAAAGAAATGTAACACTTGGGATTCTGCAAGGAACAAGGTTTTCAGGAAGTGCATACGTATCGTGGTGGTTTCCAACCTTTTAGAGGTCTGTTTGGTGCGTTTTCATCTTCCTTAGTGACATCTGATACACAACTGCTGACAGCACTCAAGTTCTCACTGAGATCCGGACACACAAGCTCACCCTACTTGAAGGGTGCGGTAAGACTGCATGTAACGTGCCCAGGGATGAAGATGGGGAAGGTGACTGCATAACTCACAAGATTCAGAGGGCTTTGTGACTGCTCAGAGCAGTGGAAATCTGCAGGGCAAGAAACTGCTATGTCACACTGTTTCTGGTATGTTGGAGAGTTATGAATAGACAGCAACCTCATAATTCACACAAATTAGTCGGATTTTTCTGACCAGTACTTGGTGGTTTCTAGCATCAGGCTTCATGCAAGGATCTGTGGCAGAAGGGAATACACCAATCATTATTATCAATTTCCTGTTAAGCTGTAAACTTGCAAAAAAATTCAATTATGAGTTGGATATTGAATATTTAACAAAGAAATTGGTGTTTCTAGCTATTCCGCAGTGCCCAGAGCTCCAGGCTGGTGTTCTAAACATCCAATAAATTTATAAATAACTCAACTGCTTAATTTCCAGAAAACTTATTTCTGAGCTTAATTTAATATATTTCCATTTATTTCTTCCCCTAGGTTAACAGGGAACAAACTACATTTCAGAAGATGTTAATGGAATTTTTCAACAGTTTCTCTTACATACGCGCACACATAAATAACTTTAAATATCTGAGTAGCATGAAACAATGGACAATATATCCCACTGTGCACACTGTACTGCTTTGGACAGATTGAAGACATGAAACTAAACCCCATTTCTGAAGCTATCTGAATGATCTAGCAGGCTTACTGAAACACTGTTCTGCCTTTATCAGAGAATTGTTGGAGTAAGAAACGCTTCAGACAGTGTCTGGCAGTGCTACAGCAGAACCAAGTGAGGGACGCAAGGCTTAGCAAAGAACAAATGGGAACAGGCACAGAAATAAGATCAGGAAGACATGAGAAATAAGATTTGGAGCGGTTTGTCCATAGCAAAATAGGCTGAGAGTATCAGTGGCAGTATATCAGGAAGCTCAGGCAGTATTTCCTGTTTTACAAGCTCAACAGTACGTGATGCCATGTTACAGCTAGACAGCACAGTTCCATTCTTCCAAATCCTGGGATAAAACCAATGAGCCAACACATCACATTGCCAGATGAGTTACATGTTGAGATACTACTGTTATGTATTTCTTACTTTTTCTATTTTGACATCTCCACCTACAACGAGAATGATTTCTAGTAGATAGCTAAAATTAAATAGCAGAACAGTTATCTTTAAGTGTAATTTGAGTGCTTTTTGGCTCTGAAATTTTAAGCCTCCTTATTTCCATTTCTTAAGCACAGATGACACAGTCAGAAACTGATATGTTTCAATTGAGTCACCCAATTTGTTTTTCAAGTGCAAAACTGCATTTGAAACTTTCTCAGTACACGCATCATCGTTAGGTTTACAAGATGGTTCCCTGCAGTGGATCAAGGGCAGAGATTCTAGCTGCACTCCACGTGGCCTGAATGTGGAGAAAACAGACTCAAATATTTCAAGTGAGCACAGTGACAGGATGAGATGCGACACACAACTGCAAAAAAAACCTCCAGATTAGATTGTAGTGTAAAAGTTTTACTATGATGGTGATTAAAGAGTGAAGAGGAAACCAAAGAGGCTGCAAAACGTGTATGCTCACAGATAATAAGATGATGTCCTTGACTGGACTCATCTAGGTAGGCATCCTCTGAATGCTGCACTGGACCACACAACCTCCAAAAACCTGTTTCAACTTCAATGAGTCCATAATTCCAGGAAGACAAGTCATATCTGAAACCTGAAGTACCAGAAGCGCTGAAGATTAACACAGCAGGCAGATGCATCCCTGGTCACCCATGTCCTCTTAGAGCTAAAAGGAAACAACCACATGAATAGAGATGGTAAATGTCATCTTCTGACACGCAGGCAGGACTGGTGATCAGTCTGGATGTACATTCAAGGAGAAGGACCACAGGATGCCCTGAATAGGACATTCTATTTGCAGTGTAATCAGATCCACTGAAGTCCTATGATCAGTCTTAATCCTCACCTTCCTTCTGGCATACTAAAAATAGTACGCAAGTTAACCACCATTTAGGAATTTAGGAAAGAATGAAATGAGGTGAATACTTTATTTTGAAAAACAGTACTAGCAGAGTAGAGAATTTGTACACTGATGGAAAACCAGAAGGGAATTCACTAAATCCTGAAATATTCTTATGCCAGATAAGTACTTCGGAGATAAAAGGAAGCTCCATCAGCTCAACAATTGCTACCTTCCAGAAACACAAAGGTTTTAATAACTTTCTCAGGAGATACGGTTTCCCTTACGAGACAATTCAGAACATTTCCTCGTGCTGACTTACAGCAATATACAGGACAGCAGAAATGTAAATCACGGCATTTCATTTTCATCTGACATTCCGCATGTGATCACATCAATCAGTTTTATTTCATGAATAGGAACTACAGCTTATTCCATGTGTCAAAATAGCATTTTTAACTCAGAAACCAGCTTGTTACCCTAAGACATAAACTTTGTCTTTTCTTGTTGCTGCTTGATGGTTTGTCTTCAAACAGAAAGAAGTGAATATGTCCCTCCCTCCTGCTCCCACATCCTACAGAGCAGACCTTCACTGGTTCCCCACCCCTCACATAGGGAGACTGTCACACTGCCCAGTGACACATTAGACACAAAACTACTACACAGGGGCTGTGTGTGTCTTTCAGTCAATCAGCTTTTCCCATAGGGTTAGTCCTGAATATACTTCATATAAGAAACAAAATAAATACAAGAAATTCAGTCTTGAGTTTTATTTTCCTACCAATTAGAGTTCCAATACTCTAGTTTCCCCTCAGAGCACCCACATTTCAATAGCAAATTTAAGGAAGGCAAAAACGCTTTATGGAGTTCAAAGAAGTTGGACTGGAACAATAAGCAGCCTGTGTCAATGTCAAAGAAAAGAGCCACAATTAAATAGGCTGTAACAGAAAATCATTTTTACTGATGCAGAAAACAAAGCTATTTTAATTTGTATTTCCTTTACGTATGGTCCATAAAGGGAATCCATAAGAGAAAGGTATTTTAAGACAGAATGAATGAACACGGTTTACAAAAGGTGATGGAACTATTGGAACAAGTCAGCATTCTGCATTTTCAAGACAGCATGTCAATTCAGGAAGAAGAAAACTGACCTATTTAACACTCCAGTCCCTTGCCATTATTCTGTGGCATTTTTTGTCACATACTCTGGGTATGAAACTCTGGCCCAGCAGATAACCAAACACCTCTCACTGTCTTCACTGCCATCAGAACTTCACTCCAGTCTCCTCTGGTTGAGGACTGGAGAGTTCTGATAGTTTTACATGTTGAATTAAAACCTAATCCTTTAAGAATCTGATCTGTGCAAATGATGATTTTGTCCTTACCAATATTTATTAGCACAAATCTTCCTGCTCACATGGATAATCCCATCATGTCCAAAGCCAGAAAGAGATACGATGCTATAGTAAGGTTTTTACAGAGGAAAAGAGAGGTTGTCAAAGACACAGATAGAACTCTGCTATTTTCATTGCATCTATCTCTACTGATAGGTAAAAAGAAGAGCGGAAAGCTAAAGTGCTGATAGATGAAAGGTTGACATGAACTGAAGAATGAGTGACACACCCCTAAAGAGTGGGAGAAAAGGGCAATTCTGTCAACAAGGTTTTCTCCAGACAACAAATAGGCTGAGCATGAGATGAAAGGGAACCAGGAAGGAAGTGGTTTTAATTCATACAAATTTGACCACTGAAGACTCCTAACCACTGCAAATATTAGCAACCCTTCTTCAGTGGGGAAAAGAGTACTACCAGCATAAAGGAACAAGAAATACCAAAGTTGGAAGTATATTTGGAAGAGTAATTCACCAGTAAAAAGAGGGCTGAACAAGTTTATCTTCTATATAATGAGAGGAAATGATTACTTTCTGATGACTGCAAGTTCTTCATCTGCATTTGTGAAAACTAAAACAAACAATGCCCTTCAAAATACCTGTAGAATAAGGAGAAATCTTGAGTGGTAAAAGCAAAGCCACGTACTGTAATTTCTAACCCCAACTACTCTGTTTTTTAACGTGGTTATTAAAACACCCAAAACATTCCTTACATTCTGGCAGTGTGGATGACAGGAGAAAAATGTGTCTGAACCCAGTTCCAAGGTACTGCATTTCCATGATGCAGGCAGCAAAAAGACTTAAATGGAAGAAGATAGATGTTTTAAACTGATTAGTTATATCAACTCACAGGAAATTTCAGTCAAAAGAATAAAAACACATAAATGAGAAGGGACAGGCTCAGTAAGATTACCTGGTTACCTACAGAAATGCTAGGTTGTGTTGCAGCTCAATACACTCCAAGGAAAGGGGCAAAGATAAGGCAGCTAAGGGTTACACTATTGACTATCTGTACTTAAGTCCTAGTCTAACACACAGTAAAGGCAAAATGGAAAGTAAGAAGCTTCAGTGAATGCTTAAGTTTTGCAGTCAGTCATGTTAAAATTGGAATCTCGTTCTTCCTCCCCTATGACTCCTAAACATCTTGTTAGATGCAATTATCTGCTAGTTAATAACAGTTTAAGTAGATGACAGTGGGTGCTTTTATAAAACAAAAAAATGTCTTAAATTAAAAATTCAAGTATTGTGCTATGTACACGCAGCATGACACACAAGTATCACAGAAAAGTGCCTTGAGCTCCACACCTACACCTCACAGTGCATGAGCCACTGGGGACAGAGGTGTGCAGGCTGCCAGCAGCTAAACCTGCTCTTCCTTAATGCAGGAAATAAGTTCATAGTTGCTCTGTAGTTCAGTCTTATAACAGTGTTGTAATGAACTGTAATACCAGCAGTTCTAGCAAAGTGAAGCTAATTGGGTCTCACAGTAAGAGCTGACCATCTTCCCAGTAACACTTTGGGTTACCCGAGAATGGCATACAGAGTCAGTACCAGGGGACACGGCTTCCATAGTGCTACCATCATTCACACTCTGGGAGCTCCAGTTTCTCCACCCATACAACAACCACCATAACATTTCTAGTTCTGGAAACCTCCTTGAGTTCAGTGCAGCAGGTTAAGGAAGTTCAGCATGTTCCGGGGCTCAGCCACACTGTCCTGAAATCAAGGCATTTTTTTTTAGGAAAATCCTACAGTGTTCACATCTCCTCCCTTAGAGTGTCAACTTCATGTTGAAAATCTTGTTATCCCAAACTGACTTCGCAAGTAAGCAGTTTAACTGACAATTCTTCCTCATATATCCACAGGGCTCAAAAGATAATTTAAAAGCAAAACTTTTCAAGGTTTATTAAGATTTTACATATTCTGACTATAAATAAGCTAATAAGAAAAAGAGTAGATTACTTAAATAAAGCCTTTCTAGAGTAGAAAATAGCAATGAAAAATCCCAAAGAAATCAACATTACATTTGCCACGATGCAACAACAGCCACATAGAATGCGTCTCAGAGGCTCAAGCATTCATAATGTTGCATGTCAATTCAAAGAGGACTTCTGAATGCAATCTCTTCCCAAAACTCTAGGCAGAATTATACTTTAGCTTAGAGCTGAACCGCCATAAAACAGCACATAACCATTTGGCAGCAGAATTATGGTATGTTACAAGCCCCAGAATAACAAAGGGGTATAATTTTCTCACTAAGACAACGCTGAAACAACTTGAAATTTTACACTGCAACTGTCTGGGTTTAATTAAATGGTGCTCCAGTATCTCAATATTGCTACAAACAACATCAACATTAAACAGTTATCGATACAGAGGACCAGGAAAAGCCCTCTATTTACTGCTTCTAACTAATCCCCACGTAGAGATGCTCACACGGCACTTCATCAGCTTGCAGCAGGTAACTCCTTGCACTCAGAGGCAGCAGCCTCTGCTCATTCCCACACAGAACATCACAGGCCTGATTCTGTTCCCAACTATTTCTCTTCTTCTCTGAAGTCTTGAAATAAATCTATGCTTTTCATTAAATTATCAACTCCTTATAAGCTAATTACCTTTTTAGTTAATTCTTCAGCGCTTTCAGCAATATTAACTTCCAGAGGGCACGTTTTTAGAGGTGACTGGTCCTGAGGGGAGCGCTTCTGGTGCAGCCACCTGTCAATACCTTGAGCAGTTTGATTTACAAAATCACAGCCTTGAAATCCTCTCCCCGCTGTCGCCACTTCAAACCCAGCATTAATCATCAGCTTCAAAGAGAAACTATTATGTTTATCTAAACTAGCTTCAGTGTTTTGTGAATTATGAATAAGAAAACTAATAGGAGAGGACAAACAGTAGCAGGAGCAAAGAGCTTTCTTGTTTATTTTCCTTAAAACCCATCCACCTTTCACACAAAATGTAAGCACAAATGTCATACTATTACCTTAATAATACCTATGCTAATATTTGTACTAAGCCTCTAAATCTTCCACAGTAAACACAGCTTTTCCTAAATCTGCAACAATCTGAATAAGCTTTGTGCTTACACAGTTAATAAATCTCCTCTTGATAAACCTGACTCCACAGTTCTTTTTAGGTCTTCATAGAAGCGTGGAACACTCCTGCTATTCAGGGTTTAGAAGTATGGAATAACCAAGAAGCCTTTTGTGCCTAGCTAAAAAACACCCAGATCCTATCTCCTCTTTCTCCAAGCAGTTTTCAGGTCTAAATGATTAAGGCTAAAGATATCCTTTAAAATCACCATCATTTATGGATATTCTTTAGCACCAGCACGATTAACTTTATCATAGCTGCCACTACTCGTCTGTCAATAATACAGTATTAACAACACTGGAAGCCATATAATTAAAAAGGAAAGGAACACCTGCTATAATATCAGGATCTCTCTGGCCCTGCTTTACCATTTCAGCCTACTCCCCACATCAAGTCTATTAGGTCAATTTTTCCATGAATACTGACTTTGAGTTCCTTGGCCAACCATGGTAATTACAACTAAAAATCCACAAACCATCCTGAAGTCTCCCTAGGTTTGTTTTTGTTTTCAACTAAAGCAGTACAAATGCATCCCTATTTCATAGGGTTGGACTCATCCTAAGTGATCATTCATCCTCTGAATATTAAAATGGAAATTTATACACTTACAGGGTTTTTTTCTTAATCATTTAGACTGTCATAACATTGCCAACACCAGAAGTCCCCATCGTACACCTGGATGCCAGTCTGCCTTTGATTTTGGATATGAAAAGTACCGCTGTAAAGATTCCATTTCTGTTGTTACCAGGCTGAGACGAAGGAAGGCCTTTTTTGTCTGGGTAAGCTGCTGCTTGTCTTGTTTCACACAGAGATGACAGACTGCTAGAAAAAAAGAGCAATAGGTCCAGGAAGCCTCGTGTTGAGCAGAACTGATGAAGCAACTGAAAGGCAAAGTCTTCTGGCTTATGGGAAAACCTGCAGAGACGGCTGAGGGAAGTTCTTAAGGCTTTTAAAGGGAGGTTAAGAAAAGCAGACTGTCTTGTGGAAAGTACTTGTTCCAATCCCAAACATGGTATGTCCTCCTTAAAACATCACTGCAGCCCGTGCTTACACCAGTAACAAATCAGAGGAAGCAGGTAAATACAAAAACACAAAAATTACGTGATTCAAGCATGTGAGTAGAAGCCTAATGTTAGTCTTCTCAAACCTAAAAAATATGCTGCTTCACCAAAGAATGAAGTAACGCTCACCTAAAAAAGGCAGATAAATAGAGTAAGGAAATCATAGAAATCTTCACAATTAATATTCCAGTCAGCTCTCACTCTTACCTGGGAGAGCCAAGATGCTTCATTTCCCAAGAATGTCAAACAAAAAATTCTCACAGGCAACAGTCAAGTTACCTATTGTATTTCAGTGCACGGAAGGGATCAGGGCCTTTTATGTTGAAAGAACTTAATAGATTTCTTAAGAATGACAGCTGCCAAATTTTCAGTAGACTAATTGCAATAAACATTCAACATGAACTATAATTTCCTGCGTATTTACACAGCAGAATTCTGGATTCCATCCCTTCCTGTTTTCAGTAACAATGAACTACAATAATCTGTTGCTAAATATGAACTCTTTGTACCCTCCCTACCACAACATATTCTGAAATTAACATGAAACCTATATTCAACTGTACTTCCACTCACATTTCTCAGTTAAAAGCAAAGAGAGCATTGGTAATCCACCCTAGTAATGACATGTCAGTTACTGCATCAAGAATCCAAATTTTGGTCCCAGTGTCATCAACTCTGTATAGATCACAAAGTAAGTTAACACTCCGAGTTTGCAATCTATCACCCAAGTCATGCACATGTATTTACACACATGTATACACAGATATATACAAAACCTCAAGACCAAATTCTGCTGTACTACTTCAGCCACAAAGAGACTTAAAGGGCAACAAATTGATTGTCACCAATTCAACAGCTAGCAAGCCCAGATTGCAAATTAGCATAAAGCAACAGACAGAATTTAGGGTAAGCTTTTTGAGATATCCGCTTGCTTCCCGACACAAAAGAAATAATATTGACAGAACCTGCCAAAATCAGCCCTTATTAATCAACCATAATTTGCTCAAACACAGGCAATAGTGACAACTGCTAGCGCAGCAGTAACACAGTAATAGAAACACTACTGTCCTCTTTCTCCTAAATTGCAGGGTGCAAGTAACTACCAAACTTCCACAGGCATAGTAACTCAGTTCTTGAAAAAGTCCTTGGCTTTCACAGAAACAAAAAGTTGGATCTCCTTGATTGAATTATAGAAACTCCAATATCACTCTACAGCTCTGAAAGGTGTTTTTTCTGCTTTCATGCTGAAGGAACGCTTTATCAGTCGCTCTGAAGAATACAAATTGCCACACATTGCAGCAAATGGACCTTGTTCAATACCTGCAACTGAAAGAAACACTCCAGAAGAGAATGGGAAAATTCAACTTTAATGAAAGCCTTTAACAGGCATCATCCGTAATGCAGTCATTGAGGTGAGCAGAGCTTTACATGGTGTGCATCCTAAAATTACACACTCTTACCCAGCACCTATAACACCTATAACGCTTGGATATTCTGTGACACTTCTCTGCTTCTGCGCTGCAATTTCAGTCTGAGCCTGGCTTGTTTTTTAAATTGTATATACATCTCAATATACGTACAGTCTCGATACAGACACGAAAGCAAGCCAGTCTGCTTCTCAATTATGTTTCTCCTATTCTTTTATAAAGGAGTATAATTACAACACTCTCCAGAAACAGATTGTATGCATTATCTACTGTGGACCTTTCCCCACCATACAAGCTACAATGAAGCTAACCAGAATGAATCAGCAGAAGTAGCCTACCCCAAGCATTTGACCTCTTCTCATGCTGGGAAGAGACAGTTAAGCCTCCTACATCATCCACTTGAAAGTGCTTAAAAGCTCAGTCCTTTTGTACTTCCCGTTTCTCAGTTTCAATCAACCCCTTTAGGTCCCAGAATTTGGGCCAAGAAACACTGGTGTGTGCAGATACATTTTGCTCATAGATTTTTTGTTATTCTTTTCCATGTAGAGCATTGTGTCTGTTTCAGTAAGTTTCAGAAAATGCTGTTTCTACTCTGATATTTTCAGAGGCACAACCAAAATGTAAACTATTTATATTCTCAACAAGACAAAGTAATCGCAAACCCTTCGTGAAAAAAATCTTTAGCCAAGACCAGAGGAAACGTGTTATATGCTGACCTTAACTGATATCCTTTAGAAATCACCAAATGGTTGCAGCTGCTGTGGTTTCCTTTATAGTTCAACAACCTTTTTGATTAAGTGTTAAAAGGACCCTTCTCATTACTTCTGGAAGACAGCATTTCTCCAAGGTCTGCTGATTTAAATGAACATTTGAGCTTCCATCTTTTAAAGGCTGTTATTTTCTACATCCATTTTCTGAACTTAGAACAGAAGATCCCTTTAACTCCTTTTATCTTCTTGTTAGCCATACATGTCTGTCCTTGCAGGAATCTTACAGAGCATCGAGCGATGCAGCTCCTAATTTGAAACCAACATATAATCATTAGTTTCAGAGGCACATTTTAGGTTCTCCAGCTTTAGAAAGAAAACAGCTTTTCCCCTATGACTTCTGAAACTTTATTCTAACACCACTGGAGACTGTGATCACAGAAAAGTATTTATAGAAGTTAAAATGAAATTAAATAGGTGACTAACAAATATTTGCACAAACAGTATCCTCAAATAGAAGAGTCTAAATGGAAAAAACACACATGGAGATCAGAAGAAAAGGCCACGTTACAGAGGCAAAGATGAACAGACAAACAAAAAAGGCACAAAATTCTCCCGTTACTAGCTAAAAACAAGCAAAAAAAAACTGCCAGAAAACAACCTGGTACAACACCCACTGATTTATGCACTGAAATCAGCAGTTCCAAAGCCATCCTTACTGGTTCCCACTGCTTACCAGTACAGATATAGCCCCTAAAAACTGAGCTGCCAGAGCAACTGCATGCACAAGCTTGAGTTTCCTGCAGTCAGGAGTACCCTCCTGTGAACTGCAGCGTCTCTCAAAAATACCAACTGGTATATCTCATCACATCACACAATTCTCTAAGGATAAGCAAGCTGCAGTCTAGTAAAAAGAAAGAAGGACAGAGCAACACAGACCTTATTTGCATGGGAGACACTGGCTAGAAGTGGCTGAACTACCAAGGGGTAGTTTATCAGCTCACAAACACCAAGGGAAGATATTTTCTAAAGAGGTCTGTGATTGTGGAGGCTGAACTGAGTGAAGGACTTCGTGTGTAATCCAGGCAATGAGACAGAATAACATAACATGGAATTTACAACTTAAACAGCAGTTGATCCCATTTGACCCCAAGACAGAAGGCTTCCCAGAGAACACGATCCCACAACAAACAGCAGGCAGGCAGACAGTGTGGGCAGGCTGCAGGAGTAAACTGCTCAGCACTGCTTCTTACAGCCTGGGGATTTCTGCTTTCCTCATAAGCAATTCCCACAGTCAAGAATAATGCAGGTGATTAAGCATTTGAGAAACAGAAACAAGAAGTACACCTAGAACACATACACATAATAGCACATATAGTCGAAGTGCACAGAGCTATACGCATAGCACATGAGCTTTCATTTATAGAATGTTCTGCTACAGGAACCCACACGCTGCTTATTCCTAAACTAAAAAAAACCAAAGATCGAGTGATGTTTTTGTTTGTCTATTTTTTAATGAACATACAACTAAGTAAAGTGCTCTATCAACTTGAACCTGATATAATAACATTGCTTCTCAGTTGACATTACCAAACATGATTGAAGCTCTGACCTCATGTATTTCTCCAGTGCTTCAGAAGAATCAAGCTATCCAAAAAACACCAAACAAATGTGAGGATGTACACATTCCAAGAGAATCAGGCAGTCAGCTGCTTTTGGCTCACCCACAGCCAGCACAAACCCTTGGATGATTAACGAACAATGCACAGCCACACAAATGCACTAAAAAAGCTCTCACCACTGTAATGCCTATCCAGCAACTACGTATCTTTCAGCATTAGAAGGAAAGCAGTAGCAACTCTCAAAGTATCTTCAATGCCTCTTGGCAGTCTCCAATTACTCAAAAGCAGCTCTTCCCCCTTACTGTGGAAAACAACATGACCGGTCCCTCAACCTCTTGGCAATGTGTGCGCTGCACAACCCTACCTACTTTGCTACCCCTAGTCCTACATCAACCATACATTAATAGAAAAAATACATTAAAGTACCTTATTCCACCAATTAAGAGAGTCAGTAAGCACACCTCCACAAGAAGTCAGAAGAGATAGCTGGAAGGGTGTTTAGGCAAAAACTCTAAGATAGGACATGAAGATCTGGATTTTTTACTTCACTATTTTTTGGTCTTTCCATTTCAGGATCCAAACCAAGTAATGCAATAAACACCACAAAGCAGAAGGGAACAAAATTACCATCCTGTGGCCCAATTTTCTTTTGTAATTTCATATATACTACAGTTCGCTGCAGAAGTTCCACACTATTATCAGTTCACGTTCTTAGCATAAAAGAAAGGAATTTCACCAGCTAGCTGAATTACTGTCACAATATCTGGATAGAATAGTATTAAGACCGAACTCAAGAGAAAGGTAATGACTTTTTATAAGACACTGTATCATGGAATACCTTCACTAAGCAAAAACAGACCAGAAGTACATCCAAAAACATGGGGGGAAAAAAGCAGATATTGCATATTCATCTCTGTTAAGATTGTATTTGCTTTTCTGTTGGCCTCAGTATTAGCATTGCTCACTGCAGTATTTAAATGCAAAGCTAAACATTCACTCATTAGTAAAGAATACTAAAAAGTATTATTTTTTCCTTAAGCTTACTTTTTTTTTTTTTTTTTTAACATTTTAGATCTTTGGCAAAGAAATTACACTCATTTCTGAAAGCCAGAGCCTTCCATGCTGCCAAGAGATGGAAAAAGCCCATAAATCAAGTGTTTCCTACCTATTTGTGCACTTCACAGCAGATCAGACCAAGAATTACTTCAATTCAGTCAAACCTCCCATGATGACGGATAAATGACCAGAATCATTTTAGCTACCAGCTCTGAAAATTACTGCTTTAGAATACAACTAGTCACTCTGATGTAAGCAACTTGCAGCGGGGTAAGTCCCTGTATACAACTGCCATTCATTCATGACTGGTGGAGTTGTACACCAATAGCTGAGCTGGAGAGGTAAACTAACAGGCTGTATCCCACCTTGGTGCTTACCAGTTTCCAACAGGCCTGCACTAAGTCTTTCTGACATTCAAACATCTTAAGATTCCAAAAAGTTACTGATACCCCCATATAAGTTCCTACAAAGATGTCCGTGACTTACAGACAACACAGCTGAAGAGAGAAACACTTCAGTGATCCTCACAGCCTCTACCCTTCCAACCTTCCCTTCCAGCAGGGTAGTTCCCCTCTGTTATGACCAGGTTTTGGAGACTAGCTGCAGCCTGTTGTGGTAGGTTGAACTGGGCTCCATACTTAACAGCTAAGGGACCTTTCTACCCCTGTAATACAGCCTTGTTCATTGAGAAGTTCTTCGGCTAGAAGAGCCTTCTGTCAGCCATAATGACTTTCATCTACAAAGGATGGATACAAAATACCTTATTTCTTGAGTCTTCCATTACTGATCCCTCGTTTTCCAGTTAACAGGCTGACTATCCCTGCACTGTTAATGCGTGCTGGAGATTTTTTGTTTTTCACAGTTCTTTCAATGCTTCTGCTTTCTGCAACTTTCGGAAACATATTCTGCCTTTTCTCTCTGCCTGCCTCCCTGCAGCAAGCTTCATCTTCAATGGCACTGACATGTCCAGAGGTAAGGAAGCTGCCCCCAGTAATGATGCTCCCCCTTGCGGTAGGAGGGTTCTGAAGGACATGGATCTGCAGTTACTACATATTCTCCATTTCTTCAAATGCAAAGATTCACTGGCATATGTTATATACGCCATTTCATAGCAAAGAGCAGAATGCTGGAAACTCATCTGTTTCACAGAAAGAAAAGGCTTACTATGCAGTTACTGTGACAATCCATACCGCAGCAATGGACTACGGGGCTAACAAATGAGGCCATCCATTAGGGCAGTCGGGCACCATTCTAGCTTCCTTGCTCTACTCACCACATCAAGCCACCCATCATCTGGAGACAGATGACACCACTTTCCAAGAGTGAAGCATTCCCTTTGCAATTTCAGGGAGTCTGATGAAGTTTTAGCATTCCATTCACAAGAACACTGCATATATGAACGATGCTATAGTCCAGACACTCCAACAAACAGAAGCAGCAAAACAAACAGTTCTTTGCCTTTTGCCCAGCAAGCTATGCTAAGCAGCAGACTTGCATGCCAGTAGGAATACTATAGGAAAAGAGAAACAAAAAAAACAGCAATAAAACAAATGTATACCTGACAACACAGATCAGGTAAACTCAGGGAATAGGGTCTCTAAATACTATTTAACTAAGATACAACAATTTATCATACAATCATTTTAAGCATCACTTGGACCTTTCAAGATATCTCACAGAAAAACAGCAGAAATAGACCATTTTAGCATAATATTGTCTGCCACACTCCACAGCCTTGGTGTTATGACTAAGAAGACGACTTACTTTTTCCTTTTCTGTGGTGATAATATAAACCTTAAAAGAAGATCCAGTGAGAAATCAATTTCCATACTCAATTTGCTACAACATGATCACCAAAGGACACCATTTCCATTAGAAATGGAAAGCTATTCTTATATTACCAGTGACAAAACATTCACCATCAAAATCAGCTAGGATATGTGTGCAAGGTTTTGAAGTGAGGCCTTCCAATATCACAAGCCATAATTTGCATTTGGATTTATAAGAAATAAAGGCATTCTTTGCTTGCTTTGATGTGCTAAGTGAGAAGCTAACAAGATAGTCACTTCAAAGATAGCTTATTTTACTGAACGACCTTAACTTCTGCTATCCACTGGGCCGTGGCTTCTTCCCAGTAGTCTCAGGTTATTGGGCGGCATAGTTTTTAAGCCATCCGTACTCATAAAAGCCAGAGTCCTGTATAAAAAATGGTAAGGAAAACAAGCAAAGAGCAGCCTGGCCATCCTAACAGGGTAATGCCAGCCACAGCTGATGAGCCTGTAATTTTTTGAGGTGTCTTGCAATAGACATTTTCGTAAAAGCGAAAGCAGAGCAATACAGCTGCACCCTTAGGGATAAACATCAAATTACAACAAACTTTTTTTTTAATTTACAAAAAACGTGACTTTAAAAGCTCTCTCTGAAGGTGTTGTGTATTTTTTTTCCTTCCCCAGATGACCAGTTGGGCACTGATAGTTCTGCTTGATGCCAAAGGAATATTTCACTAGGAAATCTGGCGTTTAACTCAAAATTATTTCTCACTCAAAAATAAGCTCTAAAATCGCACACGCAGAATTAAAAGTGTGTTTTCAGACAAAATGATCTTCAAGGTCCCTTCCAACCCAAGTCAAAGACTCTGTATATTGGGCCTGTAGGAAGGCTGTGGAGGGATTCTTTACCAGAGAGTACAGTGATGGACAAGGAGTAACAGCTGTAACCTAAAAGAGGACAGGTTTTCATTAGGTAGCAGGAAGAAACTCTTCTCCAAACGTTCATTTTTTAAAAGACATAGTGAGCAATTTAGCTTACAGCTCGTTTAATAATGATTCACAAAGTTCAAAGAACAAAAAGAGATTCAAGTACTAGAAAATTACTTTATTTTGATGTCAAAATGGGCTACCTTATTAACTACGTAAGTGAATAAAGGCAAGTAGAGTAATTGCAAAACTAGGCAAGTTTTCATTTTCATGTATAACAAAGAGGAACAAGTTGTGATTTCTCTCAATTCTTGCATACCTCCTTTGAGAACAGAAAACAAGAGCAAAAAATCCCACATCTTACTATGGATACTTACAGCAATGCATTCTTCCTGTAAGTCATTTTCATATTCTTCAGATACCATAATGGAGAAGATGATGTTCTCCGTTCCCAGTTTAAAACCTGCTCCTATTTTTTTTTATTTTTTTTTTATGTTGTTTATGGGTTTTTTCTTCAAGGAGTGAAGAAAACTCCTGACAAAGTTTGCATGAAAACCATCTGATAAAAATGAAACAAGTTTCACCTGCTCTGCAATGGGATATTATTTCACCACCTTACAGTATATTTACTATATGTAAATCTAGATGCTATAATTTAACTAGAAAGAAGTTTTACATCAATCTGACAGTTATTAGCCTCAGAAGAAAAGGAAAACAGAAGCAGTAGCTAATACGATGCATGCCAGTTTTTGCTTCCCTCCCCTGCCTTTTCAAACTACACTTGGGTGTTATTTTTTAAAGGATCTTAGTGCTCCTAAGGAAACTGAATTAACTCTGACTCTTACAGCTTAATATAAGAAAATGGACACAGGGCTTTCCTGATTATAAACACATTTGTTTCCTCACTCATTAACAAAAAGAGAGAACAGCTGCTTCATTTACTTCTACAAGGAAACTTAAGATTTAATACTATAGGTTTGCTGCTAATAAATAAAACATGATTAAAAAGCATTTCTTCTGTTATGAAAAAGAACCTTGCCACAAGGATCACAGTTGAGTACAAGCCTAAAAGTGAAATTAAGTGTAAATTCACACACTTGGAATTATTTGCTGGGGAAAAAAAAAATCATTAAGTGATTCAGCACCGCCAGTCAGTGCAGTCTTTAACCAGGAAGTCTCCTTAGAATTGCTAGCATTTTATAATATGAAAGATTAGCAGTTATGATGTTTATAATTAATATCCTTGTTAGATTCTCTACTGGTCTCTCAATTCAATCAACATGGTAAATCCCTTCTATACGTTACCAAGGCTTTGGCACAGGCTGCCTAGAGAAGCTGTGGGTGCCCCCACCCCTGGAGGTGCCCAAGGCCAGGTTCATTGAGGCCCCGGGCCGCCTGAGCAGGTAGGGGGCAGTTCTGCCCATGGCAGGGGGTTGGAACTATAGTTTATCTTTACAGTCCCTCCGAACTTCAGCCATTCTATAATTCTATACTTATGACCTTAAGAAAACCGTACCATAGATCAGCGAAGCCACAGATCTATTCCCAGACCCACCAACAGAATGATGCAGATCCTTATCATAAACATTTTAATGGCCTCGAGTCATTCAGGAGTCATTACAGTCTTTTTTTTCTTCCCAAGGAAATAACTAATATTACTTAGACATACAAGAGTAGAACTAAGCCTAAAATATAGCAATAATGAAAATGAAAAGCCATTTTCAGGCTCATGGTAATAGATTCTATGAAATCACGTTCACAAAATTGAAGTAGAATTGCTATCCAGCTTACAACCTTAAATCCTGTAGCTGAGTGATATAGGAAAACAAACTATAAGCACAAATATATGAGCTACTGTGACTTGTCACAGCTCCATTAATCTCAGCATTCCACCTAGAAATGTTCTTACCCTAACACTTAGATATGAATATCTGCTTTCTCTCTTTCCTTCTGAATTCAAAGTAGCTGTGCTGATAGTTCAGCCACTGCTTAATGCAAATTTGCTTATTCTCATTTCAACTACAGAAAAATGTGTGCAAGCTTCTATTCTACAATGGCTTTTTTTTTTAATAAATATAACTATAATGCATCACTTTACCAGTTTCTGAATTTTCTCCTTAGAAATATACAATACACTAACAGAATTAAATGTTCAGCAAGAAAAATTGGAAGTCTATTGTAACACATGAAATGTATATCTTTCACACAGTGGGCTTTATAGATTATTAAGTAAAAATGGTCAACCTTCAGCATTAGCAAATCATGAAGAAGGACTAGGACAACTTATTATGATACGCAGATTATGTCAGACAAAGAAAGTAAGATAACCAACGTTGATTTTATTAATAAGATCTTGTTACTTAAAAGAAATGTGAAGGAGCCACATAGCCTTGAAGCAGTACCGTAGGCTGGCTGTTACTGCTTTAAGGAAATCCTGCTAGAGTGAAAAATCATACCATTCTACTCTCACAGATAAACACAAAATACATCTTTCACATATTCACCATGGTGCCTGTGTGCAAATGGAAGTATGGAACTGTGCCACCCCAGAAGCCTTCAAAGAACACAATGTTAAAATTAAAAAAATAGAAATATCATTACTGATGATAACTGAGTCAATAGGATCTGCTCTTGGTAACTCTTGTCATCTATTTACTCCACAATACAGAACCCCATTCTCTCCCAGCAGACATTCAGATCTAAGATATTCACAAGGAGGGATCCCCAAGTGACAACTCAAATTTCTTCAACAGTGAGCACAGGCAAAAATAATTCATTTAGATTCTCCACCATGGAGTTACACTCCTTGACTGCGGACATGCATATCATACACAGTGTCGGCTCAGACTTCTACTAGCTGTCTTGTTCCTCACTGGTCTTATTGTTGACCAGACAAAGGAATGGTCATTATCCTTCAGTGGAAGGTGTACATGCACAAGATTCCCATTGCTTTCCATGAACAGAAATCTGTGCAATTTCATTCCAGCACGTGAATTCTGCATGCAGTACAATGTAATCTCCAGCTAAACAAGTATGCATAAAACCCAATAAAGTGTATTTGTAGAGAAAAGAAAGCCTACGAAGTATTACTGATAGCAGTTTAAATATCTCATGTCTTAATAGTATAAAAACTCGCAATAGAAGACGACAGTAAAAACTAAGTTCCTG
The DNA here is from genome assembly GCA_016647715.1 of Pavo muticus. Taxonomy (NCBI): domain Eukaryota; kingdom Metazoa; phylum Chordata; class Aves; order Galliformes; family Phasianidae; genus Pavo; species Pavo muticus. The sequence goes on along the minus strand of JACDJE010000146.1, from coordinate 886,463 downwards.
GCCTTATCTTATTAGAGAGATTAGACAAATACTGCACAGATGGCAAACAAGAGGTATTTATGCAAGGATGTGTGAAAAAGTCTTAAAGCCACAAGATTAAGAAATTAAATTTGAAGGGAGAAAGCAAGGGTATTTCAGAAAGCATGAAAACACTAAGAAAGAAATACAACAGAACAGTTAGGAAAACATTCTAGAGAATCACAGGAAATGGAGGCAGAGTGCTAGCTACCTAAGAGTGTCTCAAAAGCTTCACAGATGAAGAAAGCTTGAAGCTATTCACTGACAATGTGGAACAAATGCAGAAAATGTACTCCAACAAGCTGAGCTGTATCAGGTTAGAATGATCCCGGTTAAAACCAGGCAGGCTAAAAAGAGCAATGGTAAGTAAAATAATTAAAATAACGAAAATGTAACTCTTGAAAATAGAGGATGACTTTTTTCCTGCAGCTGAAGAAGAGGGAGGAAAACAGTAAGAGCTAGAAAGAATCTAATAGCAATTTGAAGTGTTAAGAAAATGACACTGAGGACACATTCTAGATGATGGAAGAGATAATGGCGATGATAAAACTAGAGCAGAAGAATTCATAACTGCATGTGTCTAGATAAGAAACAGCTGACTGGGGGTGTTGGTAATATGATGAGTGTGGGATAAAAAGCGAGGGACACAAGAGAGCTTCAGAGGGGGAGATACAGAGCTCTGCTCTACCTTTGTTATCAGCAAGCTGTCAAGCCAGAAACACTGAAGATGCCAGATGAAAAGCATGCCTGAACAGCGGCAAACAAACCACAGGCTGACAAACAGATTTGCAAATTATCTGCATAAAACCAGTATCTGACCATGTCTGAAAAGAAGAGGTCATCCAGTGATAAGACTCACAGAGAGAACAAAGTCAAAAGTAACACAACATTCCTACAAAAGTAAAGAATAATGAAAATATCTACAAAAGAAAAGATGTCCAAGAAGCCAAGTGCAAAAGCAGAGAATCGCACAGCAAGAAAAGGAATAGAAATGATGGCCGGGGGGGAAAACGGGGGGAGGAAATGAGTGATCAGCATTATGAAGAAAAGCAAATAGATATGAGAAAGCAAGAGGCAAGGGCTGCAAAGGAAGGAAGAATAACAACTGAAATTAAGGAATTAGGAAGTCTATAGGTTAAGAACGCAAACTTATCTCTACAAGAAATACATACTGCCATCAGACCGATAGCATCAAAAGCAGCTATACAGTATGAGTTAGGCTTACATTTGAGATGGATTATGCAGCAGTAGGAAAGTAGGAGAAATTGGAGTTAAAGGTATTGACTACAAAATTATTAATTGTAACAGATGTGTGAAGGAAGAAGGAACTAAGAACTGAAAAAAGATCAGTGGGTCTTAAAAAGACACTCTATTCATTATGAATTATGGAGAAGAATAATTATGCAAAAATAATTGAAATGGGAAGATAAAAAATGTCTATCAGTGCAAACGGGTGAAACTGAAAGAGAATGTGGCGTGCTTAAGAAATGATCCAAATTGTGAAGTCAAACAAGGAAGGATGAATCAAAGGCTAAACTATCAAGGAAATTAAGATGAGGGATTAAGGACTCATCGTGGAGCCAAAAAATGAGTTGGCCCTCAGAAGATATCCCACGGTGATGCTCAGTGCATCAGGAAATGCTGTGTGCTACATCAGGAAAGTGAAGAGCCCAAGGACAGCCTGAAGTGGCCACTAATTACAACACTCGTGTCAGCATGCCTCTCATTTCATCAGAGTACAAGAGGCAAGATGACGTTATCGTTGTGACTCATCTAAAGAATTCTGTCTCACGGAATATGCAAGAACTCATGTGTTAGTCATGGTACATCTGCTAAAATTAGGAAAGCTCTGCAGTTTACATCAGCCAATATCCAGTTCAATCTCCTAACTCATCATCCTTTGAGCCTTTCATTTGCCTTCCTGTGCTCTAATCCCATTTCTGCTCTCTGAATGCAAAATCAGACGACTTCTTCCGTACAAAATCTACCATTAGTCACAAAAACATTCTACAGATTATAATGAGCATTTACTTGACAGGTGTTTTCAAGTCCCTACAGTCAATGTATTTTTTTTGTTATCTAAGCAAACTTTATTACAACAGCACTTCCAATGAATCCTAGAAAGGGAATGTAGCATTGCAAATGAGAAAGCCCTAACATTATATTCCTTCATGTGTTCTCTTAACGTCTGTTGTGAATGGTTAGTTAAAACCCTTCAGTCACATTAAACCTGTGTTTTTCCCAAGTTAACTACAAGCTTCTTTAAAGAATAGCCTCATCAAAAACAATTATCCTGCTTTTTAAATAAGATGCTATTCAGTGAGAAGGAGATGAAGACTATTGCAATGCATTCATCAGTGCACTTCTGGAATTCCCTCCCACCAATGGGATATCCAATAAACTTTAAAAACAAGCAAGATGTCAAATAACCAATTGCTTGTAACTATTAACTGGAACCCATACAATCAGCAACAGCTGAGTCCATGAAAATGTCTAATTCTAGAGTCAGTAAGAAAATTCACACTGGTGTGAAATACAACAGTTCTCTCTCATATTTCTTACCCGGGAGCAAACATTTCTCTTGCCATTATATGTTCAAAAACAAATTAGTAGCTTGGGAAATCTTACATAAGCTGAAACACAGGGTTGGTATACTAGACCGACAGACTTCTTACAAAAACACAAACAGAACACCACAAAACCTTCTCCCATTTCACACTCAATAGTGATCATCTCTACTGCAAGTTGCACAAACAAAAGAAGCGATGAACAGCTCAGTACAGAAACTTTCATCAAAAACCAGAAGCTGTAGACCTACACTGGCATAAATGAACCTAATCAGCTGCTTTCAGTGTAGTAGTTTAAATCATTTAGCTCTAGAGAGAGAGCGTACTAACGCGCATGAACAAGTAGGAGAATAATTGCAGTATTTGTGGTTGTTCGCACTGTATTTACAGTTGTTTTGCATCACTAGAGCAGCAGAAAACAACTGGCACATGCTAGTTAATCTGGCTCATTTATTTGTTCATTCATTTTGACCACCGTAATTTGTTTCACAACATTTGAGCTGTAACATAATTCTACAGTGAACGCAATATGGAACACTCCGTAAAGCCAATAAAGTCAACTGGAAAAGGAGACCTCAGTACAACATCCTGCTGCTAAACAGCAGGAAGAGAAAGGTACATTTTCTGTCTGGTGATCGTAATGCGAGAGGATTAGCAAGGTGTTGCTGCAATGAGGAGACTGCTCCACAGCTCCTGGGTATTTGTTTCTAACTTGAAAATGCATGATTTACTTGGAGCTGCATCTGGTTTCTCTGCAGCATCCTCATCCACTATCTGTAGACTCCTCACTCAAAACTACTGAGAACCTAAACGACTATTAAACTAGCTCTGTAAGGCAGTTAACAAAAGGAACACATGGGAGTAAGGCACTGCTCTCCTCTTATTTCTCTTTCAAGTCTGTTTGAGCAAACAGAGAAAGTCACTCACATTTCAGACCTCCAAACACTTCCCAAATGCAGATATGCGGTGGGGAGATGCAAAGAGCTGCATGGCCCCAGTGGGCAGAAAGACTACACTGTGGGAATGAAGTAAAAATGGAACAATTACTTTGCTGGAAAAAAAAATAAAGAGTTGGGCTGACAGAAGTTAAAACAACATTTCTGTGTATGACTGTATCATTGTTTTGCTGATTAGTAATAGACTACTAAGCAAAGACTATCAATTGTGGCACCAGAGTAACAGACATGCTACTCCACATGTAAATATGCAAAGGTTTTATCTTATTTGTATTAAAACAGGACTTACAAGACTTAACTGAGTCTGTAGCAAACAATAATCAGATTTCCTCTTTACAAATCACAAAGAAATTCCCTTCATATTCCAAATCTGGAGGGGAAAATTATAATGTATCACAATGAAAAAGGGATAATTTCATTATCATCTGGGTATTAAGTAATTATGCTTCTTTACATCAAATTATTTCCATCTCTCACCACATATCCAATAGACAACTGATCCTTTCCCTCTCCTTGCCCAAGCATACATTACAGATTTAAGAAATGCAGAGAAACCATGGGGAAGCTACAGAATGAATAAATCCCACGACACCAAAATTATTCTAGTTGAAAGCTATCATGCATGGGCTTTATAAAAAAACATCCTGGCTTTCCTAATTTAAGTGGTCTGGGAACAGCTTTATTAAAACACTGATGCTCCATTTAACCATAAATTACTGACATATTTGGGAAACTAGAGTCCATCGTGGATTTTTTAGAATTGATTACTGATTAATGCACAGTTCTAGAAGTGGATGCTATCATACATTCCTTAGACTGGGCTACTGGCAAACTGATCTGTAAAGACAAAAATTGCACCAATGGCTTGAAGAGGAAGGAGTGTTTGTACACGTGTGATTACAGAATTAGGACCTACAGCATTACCAGTGTCAGTAAAATAATGCAACATTTCCCAGGTATACAGTTCTTCCCATGACACAACTGCGCTCAAGTTTTCATGAATTTATATTTTAATCAACTAACCTTTCCTCTTCATGCTTTCTCTTTCTCTCCTTTTCTCTTTTTGTAAGTTAATGGTATTATTCTTCATACATTTTAAGCAGCTCACAGTCAAAGTTTTACAATCGTTACCAGTTACTACAGATGTCTTCTGGTTTAAGTACAGCATAAAGCCAGGCAATTTCAGATACTATCTTATGGCAAACAGTAGGGCTTGAAAAAAAAAGATTTTTAAATACAAATTACCATTTAAGTAGAAAAAACTGGAAACATGAAGCACTGTGTGCTTCCTGGCTTAGTTACCTGTACAAACAGAGCTTTTCAAGATCTGCACTTTATGATTAGGCAGGTAAGTTCAGTGCAGCAGCTGTGCTGCATCTGGAGATTTCCAATAGCAATCCTGCAGTAAAAAAACTATTTAGAGCAATGTATGGACACGCTTGGCAGATTGCCAATGGACATATCCATATGGTTCCCCATAGATCTAACAGTATCACTTTTTCTACACTAATATCTTGCACGCTGAGTTCTCCTGCCGTTCTGCAGTAAACAATGATTACAACAACCCTCTATGGGGAACTCTATTTGCAGTCATCCAGAAGTTTGTGGGATATTTTCAACATTCCTCTTCAAGCCCAACCTGGCTGTAACCCAGCTTAACCGTGACCAATTTGCTTAGATGTCTGCTGGAAAATAAGCTCTCTTTTGTTCCAAAGATCTCTGCAGCAGGCCAGTAATTTCTTCCAAGTTCAGCCTAATTGGAACTGGAACTCAAGGTAATTAAGAACCTATTCCAGGGGCTTTAGTAAAACTGGCATTTTGAGGCATTGAGCCACTGGGAGAGCACTACCCACCAGTTCAAAAAACCACAACCCCACAGGGAGGCAAGCTAACAGAGTATCACTTCAATGTTAATTTTTATGTATCCATGTAGGTATAACACCAACACATGTTGCCCTGTACCTAAATGAGAGTTAGGAGGAGTTGAGCCAGACAACTGAACAATTCATCTCCCTGAAACAGAGACAGGTAAGTGGGGAAAAGAGAAACACCCATTATTAATAGTTGTTGTAAGCATATTGGAATAGGAAGCAGAAGCTGTTGATTAAGTTTGAATGAAATGAGAAAAAAATAAAAACAACATTAATGTTGGTTCATCACATTGCCCATCATACCGAAAGATGCTGAACCCCAGCAATAAACCACCGAAAAAGCATTTTGGCACAGTTCAAAATCCACACTATAGTAGCCACACTAAATATTAAAGTGCATATTAAATACTATTCCAAAGAACCTTCTGACCTTTCCTCACTTATAGCTTATTGCAATATATCACAGACCCTGACAGACACCGCAAGCACATTCCTTTCATTTTGCAGATGACAACATAATTGAGCCATTTAGCTCCACTCTCTCTTTGCCCCTTCCCAGCACCTCTTTTGTAATTTCTGTGAGCCATGTACTCATGACAAAGAAATCTTATGAAACATGGACTGCTCTGTGGTTTTGTTCCTATTTCACTTAAAAATTGAAGGGTTATAAGAATATGCATAACAAATGCTTATCCAGATGTAAAGTTCTTACTGCAAGATGTAACATCTTTGACCTACGACGTCACTGTATCTGCACTCTCACTGCTCAAGACTTCATCCATCCGGACCTTGAATACTTTTTAGAAGGACAGAGACTGACAGCTTCTCCAGAAAGCTTCTTCCATTGCTCAGTTGCCTTAAGGATGGAAAAGTTCCTTCCTACATCAAGTCGAATCTTGGCCTCCAGCAACAGCTTTGTCATTCACGATCTGGAAGGTCAGCTCATGGAGAATGACCTTCAGGTTTTGAAATATGACCTTTAGGTTACGGAATCTTTTCAGGAAAAGAAAGGGAAATGGGAGCACACGAACCTTCCCAGCTCAAAGGCCACAGGTACATTTAATTGGCAGGGACAACAAGGCCCACATTCCAGTTATTTGCATACACACATCTTACTCATTTCAGAAGGAAAAGCACTTCATACTCAAGAGCAGAATATAAGAGAAAATGACTGAACTCTATTTGACATTAATACCACAATTACAGTTCATGCACTGTATCTGGTCAATTCCCTCAGCTAAATTACTTCATCTTATTTACTAATCATCTGGAGTAGGATTCACAATTTTATGATGATGGCAAAATGGAGAAGAGATACAAGAATGTCATTGACTAACCCTCTATTTTCACATTATTTTGATGAAAAATGCCCATTTTGAGAAAAAATAACTTGGCAAGACATCTGATAAATAATTCCTAGGCATGGTATTAAGAAAAAAATAATGTTTTAGTATGAAAAAGGAGACTACATAGTTTTAAGGTCGATAATAGCTCCACACCACAATCATTATTTCCCCTTAATTCATTGCAGAACTTGAACAACTTCCCTATTAAGTACAGAGCGCAGATGGCGCTGGACAATATGCACGTAATTAAAACATTATTTTCTTATTAAATTCAGTAAGTATTTCTAAACCCATGAAATTTCTGTACAACCTCAGTGAGACAAAAACTGCACCACAATGTGCTTCTAATAAAGAAACAAAAGCCTAATCCCAAGATAAAAACTCTATTATTTGAACATACAGATGATGATAAAACAGCATATATACATCCTGTTCAGCCACCAGCACCGTGATTGAAGGCACTTCATAAATCACACACAAAATCTCAAAAAACACAAGTCAAACTAGATGCTCAAACAGCCTTCTGCAGCTTCACCATGGGCAGGCTCCTACAGGTCTATACCCGTTACAATTATCATGTAGCCAGGGTGCACTGAGCAGAGTGGGAGGGTGGTATATACTGTATAATCCTACAGTAAATATCCCCGTAAAAATTGCAATTACGCCTTTTGCACACACACAAAACATGATGTAGCTTTCTCTCTTATCTGAACAGCAGTAATAGACAGCCCTAAGCAGCCAAGAAGAGGAAGGGTTGATATTGTCAGCCTGCTCAGATATCACATGGTGAAACCTAGATATTTATGTGAAGCACTAAATCAATAACAATACCAAGGGGAAGCAATTGTTCCCGTAACAGTGATCATGCAGCACTGAGACAACGATAATGTGATCCTCAACTGTACGAGTATTCTGAACAGAGCGTGTTCTGTGGCATGACTATTTGAATTCCATTTGGAATTATTGGAAAGGAGCTGAAAAAGTTAAAACTAGACTGACATGACAATAGAATACATTTATTTCTCACTCAGTCCCCTACCAGAAAGTCACGTTGCGGTCCGTAAGCACCATCCATGCATCTCGCACAACTGGCTTCTCCCTGCCAAGTACCATCTCTGCCCTTTTCATTTCTCTGTGATACATCTCCACAATTTTGCCTTTATATTGCTCCCAATTCTAACTGTGTCAGGCTTTCATTCACTTTGAAAAATACCAAGAAAATGAGTTAAGAACGTCAATACAAATTTATGGAGGTGGCATTGCAATGTCAAATCAAGAATATGGTATCAAGATGAAATACAACAGTGTCAGGAAAAATGTACCAAGCTGACAGCACAAAGTCAAACTGGAGCAATGTCACTGCAGATCTACAGAAACACCATTCATCTGTCAAAACAAAATCATGTCATTATACATTAAACAGCAGCTTAAATAAACTGGAATGCAGAACTACTCATTCAGCCAGCAAAATCCCACCCACGATCTCCAACCAGTAGGTAAAAACTACAAGCGTTTAGCAGAAGGAGCCACGTAAATTAAGACGGGACTTAGCACCACAAAATCAGCTAGACTCAGAGCAGAAGTGAGCACTAATATACGGAATTTCCTAAGCAAGAACCATCAACCATGCTCAAACCACTGAAGTAATGACAAAAGTAACTGTCAGAGAGTGGCCACAGAACGAGTAGCGTCTATTCCTGCAGGACCAAGTTCACCCACCTACCCATCTTCAGCTCTTCAAGCTCATACAAGCGAGGTGTGTTTCTTCACACATTACAGTCTGGCCCAAAACACTACTTTTTTTTTCCTACTTCTCCTAAAATAAAACAGCTCATCTCCTCATCCTCACTCACAGGAGGTGAATGGATATGTACAAGACCTAAGAAAAAGGTCACTAGTAAGCTCTCTCAGCAAGCAAACATATCAGTGATGCCACCTCCATTTCTCAGATCAGGAATCAAAATAACTGTACAAAGGCCTAAAGAAAGCAGTAAGTCACTTGAGGTTAGAAGTCTCTCTGCTTGTACAGAATTTAGTTTAAGTCTAGGAGAAACAACCCTTTATTCACTGATGATGATAATAATCTTGATTTCAGTGCAATCCTACAAGTTCTTCATTATACAGCTCTAATTCTGACCCCAAACTAAAACATAAGCAGCTCCTGCAATGCTAATGGCTGTATTCCTCAACATAACATTCACACTGTTCATAATCTGGGATGAAATTCAGCACTAGGAGACCACGTAAAGAAATGCAACCCGTAAATTAAAGTGAAAGGAACAACTTAAAATCTGTGTGCCTAGGCTACTAGTGAATTAGAAAATTAAAAGAACATATACAAACATGAAATACATTCTCTCGGTCCTATCTTTACTATAAAAGGAGCTACAGATATGCATAAAGCTAAACATTGTAGTCACACTTAAAGAGATTATTCAAGGAGATGAAAAAAATGGAAGTTGATATTTTACTTAGGGAAGTCTGGTGCTTACTCTAGTCCTCTTCAGGACGTGAAGTGAAACTACTCATACCTTCGATATTCCTAGTCAGAAAGCTCTTCTAATGCAATATTTTCTTTTTAGGTATCACTTTCTTGAAATAAGTTTCTGGCAAATGAGATTTTTATCAGAAAAAGGAGGAAAAAGAAAGAAAAGGGAGGGAGGGCAAAGACAGGAAGAACAAAACAAGAGCACAGAAAAATAATCTACTTCTTTTCACTGAGAAGGCACAGCAAACATTATTGACTGACACGTTCCTGGAAACACCAGCTACATGCGTTAAGTGTAGGTTAAGCTCCAAGAAGGCCACATGCCCAAAGGTTAAGTAAAGATAATTGCACGTTATTTGGAATTGTAATAGAACACATCAGTTAACCAAGCGTAACTCCCACACCTTTCTGCATGTTACAATTTTCAGCAGTTTCCAATTAAATCAAGATTGCAGGTGTTAACGATTTGCTTAGAAACATCTGTGCTAGGCAGACCTTTCCAATGGCTACACAAATTTTGCCATGGTTAATCTTTTAGCTGCCTCTTCAACCTGTGGCCAGGAACACACAATAGCAAACAAGAAACTGAATTTATACCTTCATAATACACATCATAGTATTTGAATGGCACCTGAGCTTAGCACATGGGCATTCTGAAAGCATTAATTTCAAGAAGGATATGTACCTTCCCAAGTGGAAGAGGCAGACCTCACTAGTTTGTTGTTTTTTTCTGTGAAGGTTCCATCTCAGTAGGCCAAGAAAGATAGCACTGTCATTTCTAAGAGTACGTAGGAAGAGACAGAATAAAAACCGATCTTCAGAGGTAGAGAACTAAGCCATACAATTTCTGAGGCAGAACAAACCCAAGATTGCTGCAGGAATGGTTACTGCACTCCAGTGCACCAGGCACAACCTGGTTCCTTTCCCTAAAAACTTCAGAGACTCAAAGTGGATTCTTCAGTTTAATTCAGGATACTCTTTTTAGAGGAGCTGTTTTCCTCAAAGAACATTTTCCCTTTGTCTACAGAGACTAAATCAAGCTCAGAGAAACATCAGAATACTCTAATAGTGAATAGTTAAACCTCATAATCAGGTGAGAAAAGGTGTACAAGTGAAATAATTTGCAAGAACAAATTCATGTGATTTATGTTGATTGAGTTCTGATCGCAGAAGAAAATTAAAACGTTATTCTGAGGCTGACAGTTGTATTAATACTCACTCCTCATTAAAAGAGCAGGAAGGTGATGGGCTTCTGAATGATGCATTACATGAATTCTTTCAGAGAAGCCATGCCTGCCTGCTCGCAAAATCACAGACTTGAAGTTATTTCTTACAATAAGGGGAATTTTCTCGTTCCTGTAGAACTCAGCTAAGAGCACTGCATACTGGATCATTGATCTTTCCTTTAAGTAACAAGATACTTTTTTTTTTTTTTTTTTTTTTTTCCAACTTCTACTTGGTATCAAAATCAACAGGAATCAGCAGGGAAGCTGGTTAAATAAAGATGAAGTTTTTACTACAGAAGTACAGAAAACATTATCCTGATATGTTACAGAGAAAGACCCAACACTGCATATGTACCAGAGAGACAGGATACTGCAAAATGTCTCAGAAATCATACTTTCATATTATCTAGATAGTAGAAAGAACCACAAAGGAACAAGCTAGGCTGTAAACAAACTCCTTTATCTTGGTTGAAATTAGGTTAATTACTTAGCCCAATCCTCCTACAAATCCCCCTAAAAGCTCCCAGGTATGCCATATCCTAAGACTGTCTTGACCTTATTTATTGTGTCCAGTCTCCAGATAGCACAGAAGTCTTTAGTACAAACTCCACTTGAAACACAGATCATTGTTATTTATAACTATAATGAAGCATGATAACACTTATTTCAGCAGACTGCGGTCAATACAGAGTTATTAGAGATCTGCCATTGCATGGAACTGACAAGACAGTAATAATATAATTTGCTCATCTGAATTTTCTTTTTTTAGATACCAAAAGATACGATCTATATATAATAAAAAAAAAGAGCTGTGTTTCTGATTTTTGAAAGACTCAAAGCAACATTTCAAGCTATCCATCATTCTGCAACTGAGTGGTGGCAACCTCCCTGCTTTTTTAGTATCTCAGGAATTAAGCACAAAGGTAAAGCAAAAGCTTGATCCTCAACTCTTGGTCTGAAGGGAGGAGGCATCCAATGCAGACACACCATTTCATCCTTTTCAGGCTCCTACTGCCAGCTTCATAGTTCATAAGCAGCTGTTTAGATCTCAATATGTTTAGGATAAATAACATGGCATAATAGTGGGCTGAAGGGCAGCAGCAAAGGCTGTCATATAAAGAGAGAAGTAAGGCATCATTTTTCAAAACGTTACCAGTGAATCTGACTGGTAAACCTCCTTGGACAGCTTCAATAACGACTGCATACACAATGTGTAAAAGCCAATCATTTGCCTTGAGAAGCATTGTCCTCAGATGTGAAGAAAAGGCATACTGTGCTTCCCTTATAAACCTTATGAAAATAAATGTGGAAAACAAGCAAAATTATTGTCTAAAAAAATATTAAGGAGGATGCATCAAAAATTTCCAGGATCACTGGCTCCTAAAGCCAGAAGCACGTACAAATTTTAGTGCTGCAACAGAGGCTAATATCTACATTTACATTACCTAAACCACTGCTTACCAAATAGTCCGTCCAGAAGGATCTCTCTGTATACGCCAATTTGAACATACAATGTGTCAGAGTAACCAAGCAGCTTAGATTTGTTTGCTGTTGCAGTTTGCTTTGATTCCTGGTTGTGAAATGGCCACCTAATTCTTTCAAGTTAGACATTATTAAATGTTTCTCATGGAGAGCAAGCACAAAAGGAAAGAAGCTGCTACCGAGGATAAAGAAGGTATTTATAAATCAATTTCTGCTTAAACATGAAGAAAAATTAGTTCAAATTGCTGCCTGCTTGTTTACATATGGCAGTCCCAATTAGCACCAGGTAGTCCAGTTTGCAAAATGCTGCACAAACAATAAAGTCTCTGCCTCAAGAGCTCACAGCTTAAGATTATGAAAAGACAAAACAGAGAGAAGGCAGAGGCAGAACCAAGATGAACACCACGTGCATAACAAGCAATTTCCCTAGTGCTACCAACACAGCTACTGTGAGGAATTATGATGAGCTATGCTACACTTCCAAGAGCTGAGCACTGAGAGAAAAGGAAAACACAGTATCTCCTTCAGAAATGAATACTCACATCTGTTGAGCCAATTTTTTAGACAAAATTATCTTCCAAGTTTTCTAAATCTATACATTCAATTGAAGAAACCCTGATTTAACGAAGTATTGATGAAAGCCAAAAAATTATTTGATTGGTTCTTAGTTGGGTTTTCCTGATTTGCCCACCAAGCTCCTCTTCCTGACGAGGCACATCAGAGCTGGAGTCTGCAGACTTGCAGTTACCTTGGATATCTTCTCAAGAAGAGCTCAATCTAAAACCCTGAAATATTAATATCCTTCACAGATGATAACTTCACTTTCAATCCTAACTCCAAAATGCACGTTAACGATGCCTCTGCACAAATCACAACTTCCGATACTAACTAGTAGAGTTTAATTTAAGGAAAATGGAGGAATGTAGAATGAAATTCCTGTGTTGCTGATCACACTAATGGTTAAACTCTACGTAAGAACTAAACAGGAGAGATCTATCTTCTCCACTGCTTGCATGCATAGAAAGGTATATTTATGAAAATTACAACAGAATTTCACAAAGATAACAGCCATTCTAAGATTAACAGCAGCTTGTACAACAAACACTCATTTATATGAGCACCTCCACTGACCCAAGCCAAACTATCAATTTCCAAAATCACTTATCAATGTGACCTTCCAACTGCAAAACATTTAGCAGAGTTTGAGCATGGGTCTTAGTGCACAGAACAGTCTCCCCCTTGAGGCAGCTGCATTCTTAGAAGAAACCAGAATTCCTAGATTATCAGAGACTCCCTCCAGCAGGAACCTAATAATGCTTCAGCAACAACAACCGTTAATCGCTCCTGTTCTACTCAAGAAGAAGCAAAATCACTTCTGACAGGCTCTCGGTGCTACCATACAAAGTATTTGGAGGTAAGCCCACAGTCATATGCAGAAAGAAGAACTGAACTCACCCCACTGGTGAAGGAGCTCTGTGGTCATGCAGCACTCTTTCTCTAGAAGCCCCAGCTCCAAAAGATGCTCTCCCTTCCATGGCTGTCCCTTATATGAGGCTCAGGGTGACTCCCCCCTGGGCTGGCCCCTTCAGGCCAGCTGGGGAGCACAGGTGCAAACAATTTGCCTGTGCTCCCTGGGCCAGCCACAGCCCTTCTCCAGGTGCTCCATCACCACTTCAAGCCCTAACAGCTCTCCTACAGCTCCCAAGCCATGTGGACAGAAAGTGGGGCTGCCTGAAGGAAAAAATGATTTTGTTCTACAGCCATTTCAAATTCAGTATTTCCAAATGAAGCAGAGAATTAACTGATTAAACCACTACAAAAGCTACTGTGAAATAAAACCACATTCCTTTTAAAGAAAAAACACTGCTATATGTTCCAAGGTGTCGGTCTTCCTTACTGTATCTTTTAAAAACAATTGGCCTATCAGGTTACTGCAAATACTGGATAGCAGCTTGAGTTTCTGGGTGTTCTGCTCAGGAAGAAGCAAAATTGCTTCTGACAGGTTCTTGGTGCTACTGAAGTATTCACAGGTAAGCCCATAGTCATATGCAGAAAGAAGAACTGAACTCACCCCACTGGTGAAGGAGCTCTGTGGTCATGCTGCACTCCTTTTCTAGAAGTCCCAGCGACAAGAGATGCTCTCCCTTCCATGGCTGGCCTTTACATAAGCTCATGCTGGCTTCCCCCCAGGTTGGCCCCTTCTGGCCAGCTGGGGAGCACAGGTGCAAACAATTTGCCTGTGCTCCCTGGGCCAGCCACAGCCCTTAACCATCAGCACTTCAAGCCCTGACCTAACAGTTCCTCCACATTGCATTTGCTGGTTTTTAATAACATTTAAGATACCAGAATGTAGCCCTTCTATCTGCTGATTACGTGTGACAACCAGTTTTCCAAGCAAAAGCCCAACAACACTATCAGTTCTGCTAAGGATATCCCCACATCACTGGTTTATGAGGAACAAGATTAATTGCACTCTTCCCTCATACACAGTGTCTTCATGCTACATCCCCCAGAACACAGACCTACACTAGTCTACTCAAGAAAAAGACCTCTCTTGATCTGTAAGAACTTTTTTTACATCTTAAGCAGCAAGGTATTTCTCCTGAGCAATTAATACAGGTGTAATAGGTAACTGATATGTCACAGTCTCCTGCCTAATTCACAAACATGTCAATATCTTTACAGAGGTGTATATCACGATAAGCCACCTGCTAAACAGCCCATATAGCAAAATAGACTTCAGGTATTGATAACACTGTATAAAAAAGGAACTACAGCAGGCTTTTTTTCTTTGTACTTGATACAAGAAAAACAGTTTTATTACTGTGCTCCCGAAAAAGAGCATCTGTACGTTTTGCAGTCATGACTGATATGAAGCCTTCATTTCAAGTGTTACTGCTTCTTCTCTCATTAAGATCAAGTTCAGACCCTGCGGAGCTGCCAGCTTTGTGCAATGCTTTACACAAGGGAGGACTCAAAACATGAGAGGCCAAATGTTCGTAGGATAAAATCTTTGTATCGTGGTTTAGCTGTCCACAGTAATTAGAAAAGCTTAGATACATATCTCACATTTGGGTGAACGCTGCTTTCTCTTCTGCAGCGGTGTGAACAGCTACACAGATATGAAAAGTGCAAGTCAGTTACGATCATGTAAAAGTGTGTTAACTTCTATATTTCATAATAAAAAGAAAAATGTAGCCTGTGGTTTATTTCTCACACGAGGCGGCAGGGGTGTTGATGTTAATATTATGGTCTACAGATATCAGAATACCAGTTGACAGTACTTTCTTTACTGGCAGATTTATCCCAGCCTAAATAATTGCAACTCTGTACAAATACATTGTTGAAAAGCTGCAGCGTAATGCATTGAATCATGATCACTTCAACCACATTATCCCATACCTGGATGCCTTCTTCAACCAGTAGAAAGTTTCCTAAAAAATACTTAAAAGGTCTGAGAGATGATAGTCACTTTGTGCTCCATACATAGGAAGAAAAGATTGCAAGCTGGCATCATTAAGAACTGTGTTACAATGCCCAACCATGTACTGAGAAGTTTGCAGGTGTCAGTTATCTAGGACCACTGGTAGAAAGGTCAAGCACTTCCAGCACGCAAGCTCCTACATCTGGTTATTACAGAACAGCTCTGTCCTAATCTGACATGGTAAAATGGACTCCAGCCAACCATATCCTAGAATTTCCATTGCACTCCCAACACAGAAGAGCATACTAAGGCTGTACATACCCAAAGCAGAAATCAGACACTGTAAAAAGCAAGTCAGCTGACAGCTGGAATTAAGATAACATAAACATAGTCTGAAAGTTTGTACAGTTTTCAGAGAAGCATAGTGACAAACACATTCTTATGTTAAAATGAGGTCATCTTGTTTCTTGTTTTTAAGAAATAGGATCCAAGCAAGCAAATCGCGTCAATGAGTACGGGATGCTACTCCAAGCAGCCTGGCACTTCTAGCTACTGAAATCTCTATGCCTACCAGAAACCCTGACAAGCATTAAATTAACTTTAGATATTCCACTGGAAGATCACTGTAACATAATGTCAATACAGAACTGAGACACCTTTCAATGATCATGCAAATTATCGCGAAACTCATTAATAATCTTTTAAAGTCTAAGCAAAGTCTGCATAGTTTAAGTGATTAAAAAAATGAACAAGAACTTGGTTTTGCAACGCTTTTGAAATCAATTAGGTTGCAAGGAGATTATGTCAATGATGAAAATTGTTAATATATTTACTCAGCATACAGATCACCTGAATATGTTATGCAAAAATGCCTATGAAATGGAACTGAATTATTGTGAGCAACGTACATGCACGTACAACACTGTTCCACACACTGAAATATATACAAAAGTGACCAAAAAAATTATAGCAGCGGAGGCAGCTATGTCAAAGTAAGGTATGACCACGGAGCGAAGGAACAGAGAGGCTACGCGACTTACGAGCTACCCAACACTAAGTCAACATCAGGCTCACAAACAGCTGTCAGAGCCATGAATCCTTTTTGTGGACATCAACAACCAAAGCACCGACATCTCAAAGTTTTAGGTCTTATACTGGGGCACTCAAACCTGCACACAATGCTTGAGGTGAGGTTGCACGCACAGCAGAGCAAGACAATCCCTCCCCTAGACAACTGATTGTCCTCCCTCTTCTTAGGGCACAGGTATTTGTTGCTTGCTATAGTTCTTAGTATAAACAAGACACACTCCCTTTCTGCTGGGCCCCACACAGCTACTTATGTCCTCTGAAGAGGGCTCCCGCTGCACTATCCATGTTTTCAACACCTGCTCTCTTTAGCTACACTGTACCACACCCTTTTCCCTTAAGCAAAGAGTAAAACGGGCAGAGACCAAAGGAGTAAGTGCACAGATAGTAAAAAAAAATGAAAACAGCTTGGAAAGCCTAAAAATAAAGAGAAATCAACAATGACATGAAAAAATAAACCCACACATGGAAAGCACAACAATTATCCAAATAGCTTCTGCTAAAGTTTAATGTGTTGGTAACATTCCTATCTACCACATATCATTTTGAAAGTCAATTTATAAACTCTCTTTTTAACTAAGTACATTGCTGCATATAGATAAAACCATACTGGCATAATAACATCAAGGATCTGGGCTCATACACAACGTCCAGGCAAGCAAATTTTAGAAACTAATTTTGCACTCTGAATGCAAGATTTTTAAAGAGGAAGATGTTTTCCTGCTTGTGTGGAGTACCAGGTTTAAGGGAGCAGCAGTACCATTGAAGGTCTTACCAGGTATCACAGCACAAAGATGATCACATGAGTAAAATCAGTGCTTTCATGGCATTGCCAACTTGATTAAATCACTGAGAAATGCGCACATAATGCCAAAGCAGAAAAACACAACCAATCTTCATACAGATTACAAGCCACATCCAGTTCAAATGCTCTGTAACCATACTCCCACCCCAAGAACAACCGTTAAGGCCCCTGTGATCTTCAGGACGCTCCTTTCTCAGCTGGTTGTTACAAACGAGCCACACGCCTATTTAGCACCAGTCTGCCCTAACTAACAAGTACCTGCTGTGCATGTATGTCACTAGAAATCAAGCATGGAAAACAAGGGAGCCTGGCTAGCCAAGAATCCCACGCGCAGCTGTAATCAGCATGAACAACAGCTCCAACTGTGGAGCCCTAAATATTATACTTGCAATTCAGACTCCATATTACCTAGTTTGAAGCCTTGCATTAACACAGTATGAGTCCAGTGTTAGAGCTGCCATGTTAATTTGCACCTACTTGTGACAACAACCCTTAGTGGTCTCATGCCAAATAACAGGCACAGATTAGCCTATTTTACATTGGCCATCATTCCTGCCTAAGAAAGGATATGTCTTTGCACAGGCTACATCTTGAGGTCCTCAGCTTTTATTCATATTCAGCAGAATATGAGCAGAAGGGCAAAAGCTCGCTTGATCTTGATCAAGCTTCATGCACAGCAGAGCAAGACAATCCCTCCCCTAGACAACTGATTGTCCTCCCTCTTCTTAGGGCACAGGTATATGTTGCTTGCTATAGTTCTCAGTACAAACAAGACGCTCTCCCTTTCTGCTGGGCCCCACACAGCTACTTATGTCCTCTGAAGAGGACATAAGTACAAAATTTCAACTAAGTCAAACAGCATTCCATTTAATGCATTATTTTGAAAAAGGAGAGTCCCTGCATTGTATGTATACTTAATTTGATTTTCAGTATCGTTCTGAGTACCAAGAGGTAAAAATTAGCTTTAAAGCATCTATATTCACTACAGTAACATCAAGTAAACTCTGAGTGTGTGTATGTATTCTGAGTTCCACAAAGCAAGATAAAACCGATGCAAATAAATGTGTATTTGATAAAGAGAAACTCTTACTAAAATTACAATACAAAAGTAAAGAAAACCCTACCAGATCTAATGCAGATACACACCTGACAGATGAATGGGTTACCTTGAGCATAACTCATAGTTCTTAGGATGTTCTCCAACTGTGTTTCTACACACACCTTAAGACAGAATCAGACAGCACTTAGAAAAAACACTGCAGCTCCATTTTCCGCTTTTTTCTTTCCTTGTCATCTCCTTCTTTGTGTTGGCATAAGAACCTATAAAATGAATCAGGTCAGTGAACTCGTCTGTGTTAAAAATAACTGCCTTTCATTTTGCTGGGTTAATTTTAATCTGTATCAGCCTTCTGATTCAGTTCACAGCAGAGCCATCTAAAACTCTATGCCACTGCAAGCCTGAGGATGGCAAGGAGACTGGAATAAAGGGCTGAGAAATGAGTGAGGTAAAGTTTGCTCATTCAAGCAGCAACACCTGCTTATGACCCCCTAACATGCTCACAGAACTCTGCTGTCAGTTCCAACAAATAGTTGCCCAAAATTCAGGAGAAGAATTCAGCCTCATCCTTCCATCACAGCATCTGTCCCAAGAACAGCAGATCAACCCTCGGATACGGAATTCCAAAGCCTGTACACATACTGAGAAATGTGTCTGTGTTTTAACTTATCTTCTCTTAGATTTGTGAAAGATATTTGTTGTGGGTTTTCTTCCCAAAAGTACTTATAATTCCATTTATGTCTTTCTTCCTTAAGAACCATAATGAAGTACACAACACACAGCCTTCAAGCAGATGGTTTGGAAGGTGGGAACTGGGGAAGCAATGCCCCTCCCACTGTAAGTGAAGATCAGGTTTGCGATCGCCCGAGGAACCTGAACATCCTTAAGCTGATGCGTCCTGATGAGATGCATCCTCAGTAAGTTTACAGATGACACCAAGTTGGGAGGGAGTGTTGATCTGCCTGAGGGGAGAAAGGCACTACAGAGGGACCTGGATAGACTGGATCGATGGGCTTTGACGTGGCTACTGGTGGATAGCAGGTGGACATAAGCCAGCAGTGTGCTCTTGCAGCCAAAAGCCAACTGTACTCTCAGCTGCATCAAAAGCAGTGTGACCAGCAGGGGAGGTGATCTTGCCCCTCTACTCAGTGCTGGTGAGGCCTCACCTGGAATACTGAATCCAGATGTGGGGTCCTCAGCACAGGACAGACATAGACCTGTGAGAGTGCATCCAGAGGAGGGCCATAAAAATCATCCCAGGGATGGAACACCTCTCCTACGAGGACAGGCTGAGAGCTGGGGCTGTTCAGCACAAAGAATGCCTCAAGGTGACCTGAGAGTGGCCTTTAAGAAGGCACTATAAGAAAGAAGGTGACAGACTCTTTAGCAGGGTCTGTTGTGACAGGACAAGGGGAAATGGTTTCAAGCTAAATGAGAGGACATTTAGATTGGATACAAAGATTTTTACAGTAAGAGTGGTGAGACACCGGCACAGATTGCTCAGAGAAGTGGTGGATGCCCCACCCTTGGAGACACTCAAGGTCAGGCTGGATGAGGCTCTGTACACCTGATGGAGCTGTAGGTGTCCCTGTTCAGTGCAGGGTAGTTGGACTGGATGACCTCTAAGGGTACCTTCCAACTCAAATGATTCTATGATAACACTTTTCAAAATAAATAAAATTATATATACACACACTATAAAAATATATATACTAAAATATATATATGTATTTGAAATCTGATATTATAACATTGAGGTTGAGGACATCTAACCAAATGATGTGCATAGGTAAGTAAGAGTTATTTCTCTTTATAAATTCACATAGCTGCCCGTACCAGCCCAACAGGAATCAGTCAGCTCTAGAAAGGTGACCATCCATTTTGTCCTGAGATGAGCCAATCTGTAGTGAGAGCACATCCTTCTTACAGAACTTGCACCACCTGCTTTCTTCTGGATGTTCATGTTTGCAGGAAGAAGAATCTGGACAGAGAGCAGCTTTCAGAAGCTTTTTGCTACATTAATAATTTTGAGCTTTCCTCAAATAGCAAATCTGCTCTACTTGTTCTATGGGACACTGAACAAAGTTAGTCTTCAAACGTTTTCTTCCAGAAATAAAAGACAAGTAAGGGCACTGAAGAAACAGCTCATCTCTGGGGCCAGTGAGATCAAGGGACTAAAAGTACACACAGTGATGTCTTAAACCAATACAGAAGCACTGCACCTGATCCCGTCCCATCCCAGCTTCACAGAAGGGTAAACCAGATTATAAACCAGATATATGTATATATATATATTTATATATATATGTGTACAATTTGTTTTCTGCAAATTCCTTCCCTTTCCCCCCAGCCTGAGCTTGCATATGACCTTTCGGCAGCAGTTCTTAGGGGTCCAGTGCCACAAGGCAATTTGGTCTCCTAAGGTTTCTTCTTCGTATGCAACAGAGAGATTCAGTAACAAGACTGTAAGCTGGAAAGTGGCAGGTTCATCTACAGATGCCCTGCTTTCATGGCAAACCTGTGTCACAAAACAGATCATCTGTGACAGGTAATCAGTAATTTTCCTCAAGAGGTGGACATGAAGCCTTGCTACTACAAAACTGATTCTGCCCAATCATGGTTTACTAATACTAATTTGGCTGTTTAACAAAGTGCCATTAAGCATCTTCGTGATCCTAGCCTTCGAACTGAGTGCATAAAGCACATGAAGGCATCAAAATGTAGGTTGAATTGATCGGTATGTTAATGAAAAGCTATCGAAAGAGAAATGAAACACTATATTTCCAAGCGCAATCCTGCAGAAAGCTGCTACTTGGGAAGGAACTTCCCTATAAACTCACCTGCCAAAATTCAGAACTGAAGTTAATTTTTTTCAGAGAACAGTTCTACATGAAGATACCAATTATTCTCTTCCAGGATAAAGATATTTGCTGTAATATTCCGTGCATGGAAGATGCCCTTGAATCAAAGAGAAAAGAGACCAGGTACAAGGTTTGAAGCTCAGTCAGCATGCTAGCTAAGATGAATCACAGAACTCTTGAACAGAAAAATACATCATCTGTGCAAAAGGAAAGAACAGTCTACCATGGAAAGAGTTATGGAGCACCGTAAAGCTGCCCAATAAGCTCCACCGTAAGCGTGGTTTGGACTTGAATAGCCAAGGGCAAAGTCATCAGACCAAAAAAAAGCAGGAAACAGACACATCTTCTCATTGTGATAAGACTACTGTAACATGTTTTTAACACATAAGACGCTTTCAGCTTACACAGGCTGCACTCAGCAAAGTACATATACATAAACCACAAAAACAACAAACTATCAAACAACAAACATTTATGCTGGCTTACAGTGAAAAACTACCTCACTGCTGCAATGCATCTTCTCCACATCTGAGACAGCTCTGGTGCCTTTAAGATAATCTATTCCTACAGCCTAGGTAAAGCTCCTGTCTACATACTGTGGAGCTACACCAACATCTACAGACACGATTGAACTGTGCTGCAACCTTTCAATTCAGTACCAACTTACAAAGACTTTTTTCCCCCCTGACTGTATTGCATACTAAATAAGGTACCCCAGAATAACTTTTTCATTTTGATGTCAGCGCAGGATGCCGTTGTCTTCCTTCTGCATATGTAAAAGTAGGGAGTGCAAAACTGAAGAGCAAACAGCACTCTTCTGTACCAGACCTACAGCTGATTCAGAGGCCTTCTCTCAAGCCATTTAATACTTAAAAACACTTTTTCCCACTCCTTATTGATACAAAATGAATACTATTCCATCCCAAAGGAAATACCCTACTGAAATGATCAGAGCATGCACTGGTGGCACAAGTGAGGGTGGGAACTCCTGTGCAGGTACAAGGTCTTGAGACGCCGGCTTCCTGTTTTCATTCCTGCTAAAACCCCATCCTGTAGAATATGCCTCCAAACAACCAGCACTCCTGCAAGTGTTTTATTTGTGCACCATGTCCTTGCACACCTTTGCTGTATAGCTACTGAACTATTACAAAAACAATGTGGCAAATATAAAGAACGCTGAATGTACGATGTCTCATCTTCACATAGCTATAGTTGTTGATAAATACCTCCCTTTCTCCTAACAAACTCAAAGTGATAGTTATACTTGGCACTTACATACTACTTTACATATTGAAAGCACTGTGCAGATGTTCCCTCATTAATCTTGGTCTGTGAAAAAAAGTGTTATACTTATTTCAGTTATAAGGAACTAAGATTATTAATAAGCATTGTTCCATGTATTTATTCAATTCTGACACCCCACTTTGCCCCAAACATGAAAGAAATATAAATGTATCTGCCCTCAGGAGTTCACAGTCTAAATTGGGAAGAATGTGTTGAGGAACTGTAAAGGCACACATTACACTTAATGCAAAATTCAGCAAAAGGGAAAAAACGAGATCACATCATATCAGGAGCCAAAGCCAAGTTCCCGATGGAAAATTCAAATTATTTAAAGAATAAACCAAATATTTTAAACCTAAAACATTCACCCTAAAATCTCAATTGGAAACAATCACAACAGGATCATTAGGTGCTTTATTACCCATGATACTGTACAGAAGCACATAGATTTAAATAACTTAAGAAATCTGACTAACAAAAAAAACACAGGTAGCTGATCTATGGTTCTGAACGATCAGTCAGTTTCAATTACATATCTGATGGTGATTGTTGTTGTTCTACTGAATCCTGATGCAATACACGTGATATTTTATTACTACTACAACATCACTTTCTCTTGGGTTTGGACAAGTCACAAACACGGCATGTCTTGGCAACCTTTCATGTGGTGTTGATGCACACACACAGAATTACACACCACAGCTTCAGAAATCTTTTTATAAGTTAGCAACACTTACCAAACTTCCAGGCACCACGCAAGACATCCGCGTGTCAGAGTTCACATTCATATGCCACACTTGTTTGCTCAACTTCACAAAAAAACAGATCTGTGTTGCCCACATAGGCATCCTGAAGTGACAAGCCTCCTCTCAGTATGATGATTTTAATATCAAAAATAAAAAGAAACAGACATCCTTCCTGGAAAAGTCCACATTCCAGACTCAGCTGGGGAACAGGACCGGATGAGAGTTATAATTTGCACGTAGATGAGACAGTGCACAGCATATTAACTCCATACGCTTGCACTCCGATAAAGACAATGATCTCTCTGAGCCACATCCCTGCGGCTATTCAGCTGAACGTTTCAGAACAGATTCCCAGAGTTCAGAGCCCAGCAAAAGCAAAATCAGGGGCTAAACAGCAATAAAAAATCCAACTTGATTGCTATTTGTTATCTTCTCAATTAGGCTTATGTTTGCGTCTTATATGATTTCATCCACTAAAAAGCTGAAGACACAAAGTCATTTAAAGGGCACACAGCTGTGTATCAGACATGTTTCCTGGGAAGATGCACTAAAGGGGGGCTATTAATTTATACACTGTGGTTTGTACTGTTCTGTTCCTTACTCCTAGCACTGGGACAAACATACTTAACTGCTGCCTTAGGCAACTGGTTTGAAAACGGCCTTGGTGAAATATGAAAATAGAGACAACATAAGATCCTAACTAGTGGGGAAGTAAAACAAGATAGAAGTAAAAAACAGGAGTACGCTTCTGGAAAACAAAATGGCAAAAGCCATATGACACAATGGTAAGATACACTGACAGTTACCAGATGTGATACAGAGGCTTCCTACTGCACAGAGATGCAGGGCAGGCCAAGGTGCCCCAGCACGTCATACCTGAGAGCAGGATTTCCTAGCAACTATCACAGTTTACCACCTCTTGAAAACGCTGGAAACATTCCTTCAATAGGGTAAAAATGCAATTATGTAGCAGAGCCAAATGCTCAAAAATTCATTACTAAATATTCCTCAATGAAATTACTCCGATTTGAAAATGACTCTGCTTTCACTTACAAAACACAATGAAAACAAGCTGGTACCATCTTAAAATGCCATTTTACCTAAAAAAAACACCCACCAACAGTTGTTACCTTTCTTCATATCGCAAACTCACTTATATAAAAACCAATTGATAGGTTCTCAAGGTAAAACAGCACTTAGGGAAAGAGCCTAACAGCTCTTTTACACAGACAGTAACTTGAGCTAAGCATGGGTAGCTATTGAGAAGAAAATGGGAACTGGATAATAAGTACTTTTCTTAGATGAATAGTTTTCTATTTTTCTCCATTTTATAGATTGAATGTGGTGATTTCACCATTCGAATTATATTAACACATTAGTACTGAATTAACTTAGAAGAATCAAGTTTGGAACTGCTCGGGAATACGATTAACACAAACGTTTAAAGGATACCAATTCGCTGATTGCATATGATTTGTCATAGAAACTGAACTAAATGGAAAAACGCTTTCTTCTAAACTACCGTGAGCCAAATACTACTTTAAGTAGTTAGACTTTGAGCTCTGTTAACCCAGCTTTGGCTTCTGACATGAACTGAGCTGAGCAAAAGCTTCCCACCTGAAAAAAACTAAACACTTCACTGGTCTCTGGGCTCCATGGTGCTGACGCTCGGACACGATCCGCTGGCACGGCTTTGGCAGCACCCCTTTATCCTTTCATTTAAGTGATCTTAGAAGACACAGAATTGCATTCAGAAGCCGATGAAGGAGAATAAATTGCCACCATCCCAAAACCAAGAAAAAGAATGTAAGAGAGAGGGGCACCTGTAACATAAGAACAATTCAGATTTATCTGTTGTTTTGATCAGCCCTTGCCAGAGGACGCAGAAGGAGGGGTGGCAGTGCCCTTCCTTGCTACTGCAATTGCATTTTCCACACTGCTTGGCTGCAGTCCCATAATACAGTACAATACCTTGCCACCTGTAAGGTACCAAAGCAGCTCACCAGCTTTCATCAGAAGACAGATCTTCTTAACACAACTGGAGTGGTTAAATCTGATATGAAGATGTCAAAGGCTTAACCCTACAGAAGGGTAGCCTTCTGTAAGGCTACCCTTACGATTTCTCGTAAGAAAATGGTACTAAACACCCCCGACCCAACATCCATGCTAGACTGCAGAGAAGGCAGCATTTTCCAGAACTGTGGGGTGCATCTATCTGACCGTTTCAGTTGCATGGAGACCTGGCTTTTTCCAGCAGCAAGAGGACTATATGTTACTATCAAGAGCAAGGCTGCAACAGCCTGCTAGAGAATAGCCTTTAGCACAAACTGGCATCAGCCCTCAATTCAAGTTGTCTTTATGCCACCAATCTCTTATTATGCTTACTATGTCTTATCCCAGTAGCAAATAGCTTGTGTCTGGAATTCCTTCTTGCCTTTGTAATCCAGGCCAACACAACAGATCCTGATTTAGGAGCAGCACAGCACAAAGCCTTCTGAAGTCTCCTGCATCGTAACTGAACGGGAAACCTCAGCCAGCATGGACTAACTCATCACTGTAAATGAATGTGTAGCAATAAAATGGGCCACAGGTCTTTCTTCTGCGTACTAATCTACCTCTCTAGACACACATTGTTGAGCAATAATTGATAGTTCAAACTTGTTTCCAACTTGTACATTTTCTGTACTGCAGCTTTAAACATTATTAACACATCCTCCCAATAAAATGAAAGGTAAATCATACAGGGATTGAGAGGTGTGGTTCTTGAGGAGGACAAAAGTGATGGTAGGCACTGCAATGCTCACGAGGGCTTCACATTCACACTGACACTCAGCTTCACAGGAAAACCAAAGAAAATCATGCAAGCTGAACAACCATGCCTCTTCAAAATGATTCTTTTCCCTATAGACTCATGACAGGCTCAACGAGGCCCACACAGGCCATGGAAAGGAGACTCCCTGCTAACATGAACGGGAATAGTTGACACTGAGTTCAACACAAATATGCTGATTTACATCAACATCAAACCCACAGCCTCATTAAGGGCTGCTTTATTACATGTTACCTAAATACATTCTCCCTAAACCTTAACAGGAAAAAAAAAAAAGAAAATCAGAGTTCTGCTTCTAAAAATTTATTATGCAGTGCACCCAGTTTGACACAGAGTCAAGCTTTCATTTCCCCAAACAGTAACAGTTAAAAAGCATACCAACTGCACCAAGAAGACACATAGGTGCATATTATTCATAACTTACTTTAAATTCTTTCCTACCCTTCTCTCTTGATATTGTTCCTAACTCATTATTTCAGATCTGAAATAATGCTGGAAGCCCCTTGGAATATGGAAGCATATTCTCTTCCATCTGCAAAACACAAGCCATTTTAAATACCGTACCAGTGCAGACCCTTTTTCTAAGCACAAAGAAACACTCATATATGAAAGATGAAGAATGTATTGATTGATCCTGGAGGCAGATTAGCAAGCAAAGTCAAATCAGATTTAATTAACAGTTACTCAAATGAGTATTGATGGATAAGATTTACTCTAGGTCTGTGTCTTTACTCTAGGCTTGTGACACAGAGACTGCCCTGGCAGATCTCTGTTCTCAGCTATCAATTAAATATTATGAGCGTGACACAAAGGGAATGCCCTGGCAGCCAGGCCACAGCCTCTAAAACCCCACTGCAACAGCTGTTTGGCATTCATGTTAATTATACCTACGTCAAAGTTACCATTCCCTTGACATTTCAGAAAAAAGAATATATAATCCCACAAATAAGCAGAGATAAGCAGTGTTTCTTATATTGTAACATAAAACAGATTAAAACTAATACTCTCTTCCTGTACACGAGCCAGGTACTTTGCACTACATGCCAAAAAAACACCCAAGCACACACACACACACACAGAAGTGTATATGAACTGCCTTTGAGATCAGTAAGCTTGGGGTCAGTGTTTCCCCATATTATAAATGGAGCAACTACAGAAAAGTTCTAAGTTAACCAATTACTGGAACAAGCAGCCCAGAGATGTTGTAGAGTCTCCTTCCCTGGTGATATTCAAAAGCCATTTGGACACTTTCCTGTGCCACGTATTATAGGAACCTGCTTTAGCAAGGGACTGAACTAGATGATCTCCAGAGGTCTCTTGCAACCCCTATGATACTGCAACTGGAACACCTTCATTGTGCACAGGCCTGACTTAGCACTAGCAGAAATTATAGTAAACGTAATATAACCATAATTTTTATTTTTTCCATTCCCAGTCCGGGCTCCACCACTTACGTGCTGTGCTACCAGAAAAATGAGTGACTTAGGTTACCCTTAAAACTCTCAGTATGGATCCTTTGCCATAGGAGTCCCTCAGGAACAACATAAGGGAACCAAACCCTGACCAATAACTTCAATCACACAATGCATTTCATGTATGAGAAGTAACACAGAACATAAACTAGCAATAGCAAACAAGCAGTAGTAAAAACATTAAATATAATTCAAGAGAAAAAAGAAATAAAGCTAAAACAAAGATGGGAAAATCAATTATCAGTACTTCTTCCAAAGAGTCTTATTTCATCTCTCAGACCCCCACCTTGGTCTGAAAGGCATTTCATTTGATTTTGCAAGTTTTTCTATTTTTTTTTTTTTTATGTTTAGCACAGAGAACATTTAGACTTATGGCTGGCACAGACAGTAAGATTACAGCAATCTAAAATGTAGGTTTGCACTACAGCTTTATCCCAGAAATGCAGTTCTGCACAGAACACAGGATCTGTTTCTCAAGGCAGTTCTGGGAACAGAAGCAGTGGATGTTTCTGTTGCAGCTATATTTGGCACCACTACCACATTGAAAGGAACAACAAAGGACACGGCATTCCCACCTTCTATGCAGTAACCCTTCTCTTCCAGACATTTTCTAAGTGTTAATGCATGCCAGTGTAAATGTGGATATGGGCGCATAAAACATAACTACTATGACATTAAGAAATAACAAGAAAATGTTTCAGGCTTTTAAGTGTGTAAGACACATTACTTGAGGGTATGTACATGAGACACAGCTAAGAAAATAGCTCATTCATTATTCAAACTCAGGAATGGACTCAGAGAGGTTTTATTAATATTCCAAGTAGTAAAAAGCCAGAATCTCCTTATGCAGGCTGTATCTGTCTAAATCCTGTTTACAGCACAAATATCTGAAAACATTATTGAAGTTCTAAATTACTTCAATAGTGTAGCAGTACTTCAGATAACTTTTTTCTGCTTTATTTTTTTTTCCCCTTACATATTAAAAACAATCAAGAAAATAACCTTCTAAGGCCATTTTACTCAATTTCTCATATAGGATAAAATGGCACATACATAAATTATTGAAACAGTGAAATACTGTGAAGTGTATACAGAGTTCAGTACCACCAATTGCAGTGAATCATCTTCAATCAATTAACAGATTACCTTAATTCAGCAAAAATCAATACCTGCATTTTCCTGATTAATATCTTGTGTACATCTCAAGTTCCAGTAATTACTGCAAGAAGTATCTACTGAAATCAAAGATAGATTATGCATGTGCTGATACAGAATGCAAGAGCCTGTGAAACTGGCAGAAATCTCCCCTGAACAGGTAATTGACAGCTAGAGCTGCACATGCTATCCCAAACTCAGGGTCTCATCTAGCTTGATTTACCAGCAGCCTTAATGCTGTCGGTTTAGATTTGCTTAGAATGCTTGGTGTTAAGATTTCTAACACAGTTACAGGCTAGGGTACATACATACATCGGCATATACTCGCTGCCACGATGGTTTCTCTCTGGGAAAGGAGACTCCAGTGCAAAGGTCCCTGCATCTCTATTATCCCACCAGAAGCTCAACAGGATTAGCGTGGAGATGCCCTGATGCAGATGCTTCTTCCAAACACCTCAAACTCAATGCAAAGTGCAGCTGCTTCCTTTGTGCAAAACAAAGCAAACTCAAGCATAACTTGGGATGGCAAAGAGCTAGGGACTCCAGACTGCTTAACTGTAGCTCCTTCACAGTAATTTCTATGCCAAACCCTCCTAACAGCTTACTGAAAACTGAAAAATCTGACTGATGTAAGGCAAATGAAACAACCATTATCAGCTCCCAAATGGAATGCTGATAAGCCAAGGCTGAAGATAGAAGACCTAGGAGATACAGGAGCTTCAAGTATTGCAAATGTTTAAGGCATATTAGGAGAGCCATAAGCAAGATGGCTCACTGCGATGAGTGCGTACCAGCAAGCTGGAAAATGGAGGCAGTGGGAGCAGCAGTTGGCAGCCAGCAGGAATGGAGCACTTGGGAGGGACAGCATCAGCAGATGGAGGTAGCATGCAGAGTTGTTAGCAGGACAAAGCAAGTCTCAACAGAGCGCTTGGTTTCTGCTCTTTTACACTTGGTGAGAATTTTATGCCATGGATTACACTTAAATACCACTGTACTGAAATTCAGAAAAACATCAACAGCATCTCGACACAAAAAACAGTAGTTCTGCCCAATACCACACCTTTCCACCCCAGGCAGCACACACAACACTAGGAGCATGGATCCTATAAAAAGATTGCTGTGATCACAGCTTTAAATAAAGCACTGGGGCTAGTCTTAAACCTGATTGCAACAACCAGTAAATTCGCTTTGGCAGCTCAGAAATCATCAGACACATGAAACAGAAATTCACGGTAGGTTCCCAAGAAAATGCACAACACTCAGACACTTATCCCGAGCTAAACCTCATGCTGCTGGTTCCTCCAAATGTACACAATGTGGGCATCACTGGGATGCTGTGTGCTCAAGCCCCTCCCCAGCCCTGAGACCTGGACTGGGCACAGACCTCATGAGATAAAGTCATTCTCATACTGGGTAACAGGGGAGGGACACAGGAGTCCTCATGCATACAGTGAGGTACCAAAACAGAGGAGATACTTAGTGGTATTACTAACTTAATTTTCTTTAATTATTTTGTATTGTTCTTTCAAATTGTTTATTGTCCAATCTTGAAATAAGTCATGAAAAAGCAACTGGAACAGACCTTCATGTTGAACTTCAGGCATTCTTCCCGTACAAACTGAAGTCTTTTGCTCCTCCCAAGGAACAGCTACCTCTGTAGCTTCTCTGACACTGCCTGGAGGCAGCAGGGAGCTCGGGACTGTCCACATGGCAACTCAGTGGGCACCAGTCCCTATCCTGATCTTTTTCTCAGAGCTCAGGGAAGAAGAGATGAGAGGTTTTGGGGAAGGATGAGTGTGGGGGACAGGGGGGAATGTGCCCTGGTCCTAAGGTCATAATGGTCACAAGGAGTAGCAGTTGGTGCTGAGGAACTCCTGGATGACGGTCACATGCTCAGTGATGAGCTGGCCTTTTATAGATAGAAACTGAGAGCCCCTGGTGCACTGCTGATGGATGGGGCGATGTCTACAGGAAGCCACAATGTTATGGTGCCTGCCCAGCCTGAATGGAGATGGATCCACTTCTATCAATTCTTATTCTGGAGGCAGACCCACCTCCACTGGCTTGACGTTGCCATCTAAGATGGCAAAGTCCATCAGCTCCACGTTGCTGCTACTCCCACAAAGCTGGAGCTTTTTTGCTGGAGAAGAATCCATCCTCCTCCACCTGAGTAAGTTCCTCAATGCATCCCACAGATGGCGGGACGCTCCAGTAATAGTCCTCTTTTAACAGAAGCCTCTGTTGTTTGAGTCTCAGGCTGCTTCACAGCTGGTGTTCTGGCTGCAGGATCCCTCTGTTCATAGGGCTCGGAACAGAACGCAGTGAAGTGGCTTAAGACATCAGAAAGCCACGGCAGTAATAGTGTCCCACGATGACCAAAACATCATTGTGTTGGGGATGTGAGGCTTATGGCCCCAAAGTTGCCACAGCTTTGAGGGCAGAGGAAGGGGTGCATATGATTTGAAGTGGGGAAGGGATAACAGGCTCACCAGTGTTGAACTACAGGACCCCATACCAAAATCTGAGGGACTGTATGCTAGTGAGTTCCTTCAGTCCTCTCCACAAGGTGCTGGGTACAATGAAGCACATTTGAAATGTTTCTCCACTGATGCACACAGCATAAGGAACAAGCAACAGGAGGTAAAAGTCTTGGCTCGGTCCCAAAGCAACAGCATGGGACTGCATCAGGAGAGGGTCAGGCTGGATGTTAAGTAAAGGCTCTGCACAGAGGGCAGTGGGCACAGAACAGGCTTCCCAGGGCAGCGGGCATGGCCCTGAGCTGTCAGAGTTCAAGGAGAGTTTGAGCAATGCTCACAGACATAGGGCTTGGGTTTTGGGAGGTCCACTATGGAAACAGCATTTGGACTCGATAATCTAAACCACACATCAAAATACATGAAAACTGCTGCTCATTTCTACAGAATGACCACACAGACTTCTAAGCACATTTGGTAAAACTCCATCCCGTGCAATTCAGTTGTTTTACTGCAAAAGCAGTAGAGTATCATTAAGATTCAGAACACAGGTTGGCTCTGAGATAACATTAGCATGTACATGAACTGGAATTTACCAGAGAAAAACAAACTAGAGACTCAGACAACAAACTCTGGCGTACCATGGAAGTTAACGAGAAAGATGAAACCAAGGTTATGCAGTGCACTACAGAAACTATTTTATTCACTCTCATGCATGACAATTTTTTTCTTGGGCAAGTATCTAAGTGACAGTCAAATAAACAGTCTACCATATGAAATAATGTTTTTAATTGATTAGACTTTCAGATTTTGCACATTTTCCTATCCCAACAAAGCATACATTAATAAAGCAATATACTACCAAAATAACTAAACTAATACTAATTACATGAAAATAAAAAGAAAAATTAGCATCTGATCTGTAAGTAAAATTGTATTATCCTGCTTTAATTAAGATATTACACACTCATTTTCCTTAGATGCTCACAATCATAATTACCGCATGCGTGGGTGAGCCCTTGAGTTACTTTTAATAGAATTCAGTGTGTATTGGTTCCCTACAGGCAATAGCATATTAATAAAAAAAGCCACCTCCTATCAGTGGTAAAAGTAGAAATGGAGATAGACACTAAATCTACAAAAATTATTTAGAGAGACAATTTTAGTAACGCTTCTTTTTCCTAAGCCCTTCAGGAATATCACCATCTCAGGCCTTTCCTTATTTAGCTACCAAGATGTGTAAATTCCTCCATTGGCAAATAACTAATATGAGAGCCTCAAGTCTTGAATCACTCCCTGTGCTTAGGAATATATCATTTTTCCCCCACTTCTGAAGAGTTTTACATACATTCAAGTGTAAACAATCATATGCCAGTTGGTGCTGTTGATAGAAAATGACATCAGTTTCTTTAGCACCTGTAAAGTGAGTATGACAAACTTACATGATTGCATTATGCCACTAAGTATTCTATTGAAACAGCTGCCAAGAAGAGTAGATGATTAAACAGCCATTATTTATGATTACTATTTCTAAGGAAAGCTAGCAAGAAATACTGTACTAAAAACTTCAGTATTATAATACTGTAATAGACTCTGTTATCCTTATACACATGTGTAGAGCAAGAATACTCTTATATATCAAACACCATATTCAACATATATTCCAGCACACATGTAAAAACAGAGATATAAAGAGTTTGAATCTCCAATTCAGCACCAGACCAGCTCTACTGTGTTCTGAGGCATAGAAGCTGTAGGTAAAACCACCCTTGTATGCGAGCTGGCTGCAAGAGGATGCAAGAAAAAACACAGAACAAAGCAAGCACAAGTCTGTATTTCCCTCCTGTGCTTATTCTAGCTTACAGTGTAACAGTCCACACAAATAACAAAGTATTATCCACAAAGACAAAGTTTTCTAAAGACTGTCAGGAATGCAGCCTGTAGGACACCCAGAAAGGCTTACATACCTCACAGATTACATGAATTATGACAGGTTTCAGAGACAGGTTAAGTTACATCAAGCTCTGTATGTGCCGAGCTGCGAGTTCTCCTGGTTACTGCCACTGGAAGCACTCTATTCCCTTGATCCTGCTACTAACAAAATGAAGAGGAGTACCCATTTCACTTCTGGCGTCCTTACAAAATTCTTTAGGGAGCCTGGATATTTAAGTCTCACTATCCCAGTCTCAAGGCCCAGAAATTGCAGCTGACTCCCACTTTTATTCCCATATGGATGATTTAAAAAAAATGTGTAGGCCTTTATTTTACAAACTGGTTAAACTGATTAAAGACTTAACACAAAACAGTATTGACTCAGCACATCATAGTTGTATAATACCGCAGCCACGGGCTACAGGAACTTGGAAATTTTAATATATTCAACGACTTCATCTAGGACAGTTAACCCGAAAATGAGCTACCTTAGCTAAGATGATGGTTGTGGCAATATGGCCAATTACTTGGTGTCTGGGTCATGGTATTCAGTGTCACTGAAATCCTGTTTCTGAACTGTCTCCAACCGCATTTACTTTCACTTAGCTACGCGAGCGGAGTTCTCAAACTTCAGAGAACATCACATACTTTCCCAGAGAAGTTCTGAACACCCGGGCAACCAGTGAGAAGGATGCTACAGAATCCTTCAGGCAAGGGCATCTGAGGAAAGAAAGCATATTTTTTCCAAGTGTCCCTACTATTTCTACCTAGAAGCTTCCCCAGGACAAAGCAATAATCCACTTATAAGTACAGCAGAAGGGCTGCTTCCCTGAGACAAATGCATGCTCTCTTCTAAAGAGCCACAATTACCAGCTCTTTTCACTGCTTCTCCCCCTACACTCCCTATCATTCTAACAGACAGCAATCATCTTTACTTGTTTATCCAGTATTCTTTCATTTATAGTTACAGTAGATAAAACTAAATTATCATCACAACTCCTAGTCTGGAAATAGATCTGTCATTTCAACCTCCAATTCACATTTTTAATTGTAGAATCATTACTCCTGAGTTGCTTTCTTTCCTCAAATGCCCTTACCTGAAAGAAAAAAAGTGGTGAAGAAGTCACCTGCTTCTCAATTTCTTCTACTAATGTAGCAATTTTGTAAGATATTAACTTGCTTTAGCACAACATAACATGAGCAGCCATTTAGCTCTTTGCCTGTCAATGCCCAATGGAGCATGTCACTACCAGATTGATGATGGCTAGGTGTGTCCTTCTAAAAATTCTGTTAGGTACATTGTTTACACTCAATATCACCTTAATTCTGATTCATGAAGCTGACTTGCTTCAGAATCACTCCGTGCTATAGATGTATCTAATTTAAAAGTGAATATGGTTATTGAAGCTGATAAAACGAGACAAATGTTGCCAACGAGAGAACTGTCAGAGCAGACAGAGCCTTGACATGACGGTCTGCGGTGCGTGAATAGAAGCAGAGGAAGCTAGATAGGAACCCAACACCCACCATATTCTGCCTTTCTCGTAGAAGGTTAAGAATAGCTTTTCTCATCAGGAACTCAAGAGAAGCCAGCCCTTCTGACACTGAAAGGAATCACCAGCAGTTGAGGAAGAATAGGAAGAATAAGGTTTTTCTGAAGCTGCTGCTATCCTACAAGTGCAGCGCCTCCTCGATGGTTTGATCAGCATTTACATTGTTCAAGTTTCATGCATCTCCATTTATTAGTGAAAAGATTAATTGATTATAGAGTAATTCCTCCAAGTGATCTCTCCAATTATCAAAAGCGAGGCTACATTACTAAGTGATTTTAGTTTAACAAGGTCTTTCCATAGCTAGTAATCATCTCATCATATTACAGAAGTAGCAGTACTTCTGTACTGCTCAACTTCCATACCAACATTAAAAGGAAATAAGTGGATTTTTCACTATACTTAATTTCATACTTTGGAAAAACTGCCTTGAAAGGGTATCATTCGTTTAGATAAAAGGAGAAGAGCTTTTGAGTACCAACATCTCCCCTCAAGAAATTTCACATTCCTCAAGGCAACCAAAACACTGAATTCCTGGTTGGTTTTTTTTTCCACCAAACTTATATTTTAACATTTGAAAGACAGTAAAATAACTTTTGTTTTTTTTCCATTAACATGGAAGTGAAAGGATTTATGTTCTACATTTTCAGTATTTTAGAAGATGTAAGTGAACAAGAGTTGAAGAAAAACTGAAGTGCCAAAGCAAATCTCTAACGTATCATTAATGAATCTCAGGTTATTTTCACCACTTAAAAAACTGGGAAATAAAATTGAAAACTACTGCAATCCTTCTGAGTACTAGAAGTCATCAGCAGCAAGTATCATCCATAGAAAACACAGTTGTATGAAGAAGTCTCTTGCTGGGAGGCTCAGATGCGAAGCCCATTAAATACAGAAGTCATAGCAATGTTCTCAGTGCTTCTATTATTTTCAGACTGTTAGAGAATGACCATCAGGAACAGCAAACTGTAAGAGAGGTGCCATCCTACAGTGCAGTTCAATTTTTAAGCCTACTTCTGGTGTTGAGTCAGTAAGGGTATTATTGTATAGGGAACTGAAACATACTGTGAGAACTGACTTATACACCAAGATATTGAGCAATGCTTCATTAAAACTAGATTACAGCAACATTTCCGTGCTATTATACATACAGCACCTTAGCTAGGATTCTGCCTTTCAGAGAACTCAGTAGGAAACAGTCTGTTTTTCCCCTGCTCCAAAGTTCTGCTTCAACTTGATAAACTCAATTTGTGCTTAGCTTTTATGCACAGCTATGTCAGATTTCTCTTTTTTCACCAAATCAGAAAGGTCAACTTTGACAAACTCTGAAGGAAATGCATAAATGTTCGGCTTAGGAAGACTTCTAATGTAATAATAAAGTTCAAAAACATCAAAACAAGAAGATTTATGTAGCATAGATCCAAGCAAAACATGCTTATTTACTTAAATTCATTTTTCTTGCTTATCTGAAGAATATGACAATAGTACTTGTGGACAACCAAAACAAGGCTTTCTGGACTTAATTTCAACTGTCAAGCTTGTCAAAAAAGACCTTAAAACCCCATTTAGAACACTATCAGCCCACACTAGCAGTCAAGGATCTACATGAATCAAGGTCTTTTTTTTCACAGGGGGAACTGGATGCTAGCTAAATAGAAGAATTAGAATTGAACTCAAGTTTTGTGTTGAAGCCACTGCTAAGCTTTAGTCTGCTCACATCAGCTCAAAAAAAGACAAGTTAAATATTTCTCTCATTTGTGAAAGATGATACTCTAAACTATGATCCATTTAAGAAAAATGTTTATTGCTTTAGAAATGAAGGAAACAGACTCAAAGCACTGCATGTAGGAACGTCACAGTTCCCTCATCCAAACTATGATTTCTTAAAGAAACAGATGTTCTTATAAGCATAGCTACACATAGCTAATATACGTAGCTAATAAATTTCAAGTTATTAATACATGCCTTTAACAGTCAAGCTTATTTTTCCATTGAAATTGCAAACCTAGTTGGCAACTATAAAGCACAGAAATTAATCTCTGCTCCTCCCTTTTCTAATACTGCACATTTTTCACTGCGCCTATCTTAGAGTTTTTTTAATATCAGTCCGCAATTCACTTACATAGTGCCAAATTAGAAGAGCCTTGCAATCTTAGGTACTGGCTTTTTTTTATATGTAGATCAGCGTACATGGGGGTAATTTATCATTTAATTACTCAGTAAAAACTAGAAAAAAATCAAATGATTTCTCCCTTTATAGATCACATAATTATTGGTTATTTCTTTGGTAATTCATCAAGATCCAGCTGGAAGAATTAGAGAACTATAAAGTGAAAGTGCATATAATCATTTAAGCACTAACAATCTGAGCAATACAATCATTTCTGCAATTAAATACCGCTCTAAGATTTCAACTCCTGTCCATTCCAAGGACCTATGAGGGAGTATATTTTTTAAGATGTCCCAGTGGACATGTCACTGGAAGAGTTATCAGTTTAGCAAAGCGCAAGATTAAATAAAACTTCTGCAAATGCCAGGAAGGGAGAGGAAGATGCAGTACTGGTGAGCTATGCCGGCTTCAAGTACACATCAGACTGCAACCTGATCCCTAGTTCCCGTCCTGCAGGAGGGATCCTCTTCCACCACACACAAGTCTTGAGAAGAAACTTTCTGAGAACATTTCTGTTTTCTACCATCTACCATTGTAGTACTCACAAGTGAACTACTCAAGTTTGTAAAAACATGGCACCAAGATATAATTCTATATGGGGTCCTCCCTTGTTTTCTTTTATCTTTAATATAATTTTTCTTCTTTTTTAAGAGCCTGTTGTCTACTTAGGAGAGCGAGATTTAAATGCTTGTCAAAAATATCAGGGAAAAAGAGAAACAGAATAATGGAAAATAGAAACACAAACCAAACACATCGTATCAACCCAGCCACACAGCTCCAGTAACTGGAGAGAAGTTCTGACCAGGTCATGCTTTAACTACACAGATTAAAACTCCTTCCACCAAACCTGTCTCACTTGTATACACACACATATTTAATGTATGACTTGTTCTTAGAGAGGCTCCTTTAGTTTTGCACCTACTTATAGAACCATAGAGCAGTAGAATTATAGAACGGCCTGGGTTGAAAAGGACCACAATGATCATGTAGTTTCAACCCCTATGGCAGGGTCACCAGCCACCAGACCAGGCTGCCCAGAGCCACATCCAGCCTGGCCTTGAATGCCTCCAGGGATGGGGCATCCACAACCTCCTTGAGCAACCTGTTCCAGTGAACACAGGCACTTGCAGTGAGCAAATGCCAGTGAAGTCCTGCATAAGTTGAGCCTTTACTCTCTGAGTTTGCCCTGAAACAACACACTGGGCACAGATATCAGCTAATGCTGAGCTCCACTTGGACACAGTCCTTATGAACGTCCTCTACTGTAAGCAGGGAGATGAAAGATTCAATAAAAATTTCATCTTCTGTGGATTACATTACAGTAATAAAAACTCAGTTGATAGCCTGCAGTAGCATCTGGCTCCCAGCTTCTCCTCTACCCTTCCTTACTGTTCATTTTGTTGGCTATCTTTTAGCAAAAAATAATGCAACAACTATAATAAAGAGCACGTGTGTGAGCTAGGCAGTGCACAGGAAGAGCCTCTGTAAAACAATGCATTACACACTTTTGTATTTTCACTTTTACCTGGATAAATATTCTCATTTGATCTTCAAATAAATATCCTACTTTTAAAAAGGAAAATTATTATAATACATTTTTTCCCCTAGTTTAAGGCACTTAATACAGGAAAACTGCTACAACAAATTTGGCATCAGTAGCTTAAACCTATATACGCTCACATTACTGGGATGGTTTATGGTATTATAATTTATAATACTAGAGGCCACATATACTTCCAAGATACATAGAAAAAACAGGGCCTAGCAAGCTAGAAATATTAAACTAACAACTCAAACCACTCAAGAGTATGCAATTTCTCAGGTCCTTAGTACCACTACTGATTAAAGATCTCCCAAGTGCTGATCACTATCCATCACGTTTGCAGGAACCCAGTAACCAGCTGGGACATCCACTACTCCATCACAGCAATGTCTCCATTCAGTTTTCATTTAAACAGGAGAAAAGGCATTCTGCCCAATTCTGATTGACTCCTGTCTAAGGAATACAATTAAACACAGTTAAGTTATGATTTTATTCAACTGCAGTGTGTGCTTGAATGCCACACTTGATAAGAAACTTAGACCAATGTTTGCTAGTCAGAGAAATTTCAAAGAAAAAGGACAAGAGAAGACAGCTACTGAATTGAACAACTCATCCATCATTTAAATGAAAAAAAGATCATTATAAGAATATTTCTCTTTTTTTCCTTCCTTGAGCTGCAGCAATATAAATTCTCAGAGTGGAGTGTAGCCCATTAGAAGAAACAAAGACAAGGAAAAAACTGTTCACCAGATTTGCCTTCACTCCAGAATAATAAAAGAGCTAGAAAAGAAAAGGTAAGTCCATTAGCTAGGATTTTAAATAACACTAACCCTGGTGCTGCTTGACTGGAAAAGAGCAACTTACAATAACAGAACAAACACAGCCTGAAGCTGTACTTAGGGCAGAGAAATAAAGCAGCTGGGCCATTTCAAAAGTCAACGTGATCTCAAAAGCATGTAAAGCTTAAGAATATTCCTTAGAGAAAACAGTAATTAAAATACTGAAGTGTTTGAAATAAAACAATTTCACTAAGCACAATGTTACAGACGTAATTCAGCAAGGCAACCAGTGCAAAGCTGGTTAATCTGAATTTCAGCTGAATGTTCCAGTAGGAGCTTCTGCTGGGAAAAAAATGAAAAAAAGGAACTGCTCATCTTGATGAAGGCTACTCCCTTCCCTCACAGATCAGCTTAGGGGGCAAGTGTTATCTAATGCTTCCTTAAAGCAACTGTTAAACAAACAGCAGTACTGTAATGAAGCACTGTGACAAGAGTATGAGAGCGCACTAACACTGGACTTCACTGATGATCACAGCAAGAGGTAGGATGCTGTTCAGTAACGCAAATAAAAGGTCATGCAACTACCTACAGTAATTTCTGCTGCATTCTAGAGACACATCTGAAAATGACAGATATATTTTCTTTTGCTATGAGAAAAGTGCTGTAATGCAGCCATGAAAAAGGTTGTCACAGTCTTTAGACACAGTTTCATTAAAAACTGAGCCAAAATCATGACTCACTTTAAGCCAGAGTCTATTATCCATGATCCTCATTCTTCCTTCACCAACTCCAGACCACTAATACCCTCACACGGATGTCTCAGGTCCACCTGGGACTCAATTCCTCATGCTCATGCAGTGTTCTTTTTATTTTACTTTTGACACATACCACCGAACACACAGGATGGCTGAGGCTGGAAGGGACCTCTAAGTCTATCTCATCCAACAACCTGGGCTGCCCAGGGCCTACTGCCTGCCCAGCATGATGTCCAGATGGCTTTTCAAGACCTCTGAGACTGGAAACTCCACAATCTCTCTGAGCAACCCATTCTAGTGCTTTATCATCTTCACATTAAGAGGAGTGTTTCCTGAAGCGTTTCCTCATCCTGGTTTAAGGCATTAAAGAGTCTCACACAAACAGGACCAATGGAAGGAAAAGCAGGACAGTAGCAGGACCTTCATTTTTCCAGCAGCAGTGAACTGCAAGGCTGGCTCATCCCATCTGTGAAAATACAGGCTAGAAATGCTTCCCAGGTGAGAAGGAAAAGTTTAATATTTTAATAGAATATCTCTTCCCAAAAGAGATGTAAATTTTTTTGTGTAAAATTCTGGTTACTTAAATGCAGAATTTGAATTAGAACAGATATCCAATGCTAAAGATGAACAAGAGGAGACAAAGAAATTGACTTAGACAGCTTGATAAACTGGAAACTGAAGGGAACATGGATGCTTCCAGCACTACTTATTGGATTAAGTTATAGAAGCAAAACAACTATTCTGTAAAAATAATACTTGGCATCTTTCTCTTATTATTGAATTTTAGCCTGAAAACCGAAAGATGAGTGATTAATAGGCACGAAAGGTTTTAGAAATCCAATCTAAAAGATTATACGATTATTCTTGGTTCTAAAAATGAATTCAAGCAAGAATCCCTATATTAAAGCAGGAACGAATTGTTAGGAAATAACTTGAAAGTATTAAACTCTGCAGTTGCCTGTATCAATAGTGGGATGGAACATTTCTACATTCCTGAATTTTTCTGTATACTACGCTAATAAAACAAGTAGTATAAGGCTGTGTAAAATTACCTAATGAATGTAAAATACCTCATGTATCTTTACAAGAGACATTTTCTAAGGATTGCTATAATCCTGCAGAATATATTATGAAGGTTTCCACTATTGCAGCATCTACCCATTGTCTACATGCAAAGATCTGAACTACATGTTCACGACCTTAATGTTTTGGGGAGGTTTCTGCCTCCCTTCCCACTATTTCTGTTCGTTTTGGTTCTTTCTCTACCTCACTGTTACTTACCATAAAAGAGACCATTTTGAATCTGATCGTCATTTCACAGCAAAGGCTGCAGAATGTCTAAAAAAACCAACTGAAACATTGTTAGATACTCTCCTCACTTTGCTGAACAATGCATTCTTGATGCACTCTGGACAGAAGAGATCAGATACTCCTTTTCCACAAACCTCAACATCCAGTTACCAAGAAGAGCAAGGACTGGGGCTCATGTTTCTCTCCAACAATCTCCCTTCTAGACAGCAGTGCTTGCAGGGAAAGCAGAAAGATAAAATATGGTGCTCTGAAGTAATTTCTTTTCAAAAAGGTAGAGTTGGTATTTCCTTGGGGTTGGGGGCTTTCTGGCTCAGCTGATATTTTGTGAGGGGGCATATTCTGCAGTGGAATTGCAGATTTTATGTACTGTAAAGCATGCTGAAGTCTTAGGCAAACAGAGCTATACAAACTTAAAACTCTTGCATTCGATGTGTACATCACTGGCTGAGGTCATCACACCACCAGGACAGGAACACAAACCTAAGACTTCCAGGCTCAACCTAAATTAGTTTTCTTCCATTACTTTGGTGTGCGTGAGATAAGTAAGTGCAGTAAATAAAAATTCACCCCTGTGAATATTTGTGTTCACATGGAATACTGATCACTTGTGTCCACAGGCACTTAAACTTCCAACTTGCTGGAATAAGCAAATAATGTGATTGTGCCAATTTTCTGCCTGTGCACCAACTACTTTCAAGAATTCAACGACCATCACTGTAAGGATTTTCTTAAAGTTTACCACGCCTGTTTATTTTTAGTGCGGGTATGATAATTTCAGTTGTTCCCAACACATGTGGGATGCAGCAGGTAAGGAAGAATGCTCCTGCAACAATCCCAGCCATTAACAAACTTACCAACTCTGCATGAGATGCATTTGCATTCTCCCAGTCATGAATACCTCAGAGGTGCTTTTGAAATTGGGTGTCTAACTGTAGGCACAAGCAGTGGATGTTGTAGGCAGCAGCTGAATACAACAGACTCCTTGTCTAAGAATTAAAGGCAGAGCGTGGGCTTTTTATCCCTTTTTTTGTACTGTTTCTGTTGCTGTTGTTTTTAAAATAAACTGTCTAATTTTTGTTTTAAATTGGCTGGTAACTTCTGAACACAGTGTTAACTTCACTCACATATGCAACAAAGTACAGAGATTTGTTGTAGTAGTACTTCCCAATACTGCTCCAATCGGTAGTCTTGACCTCCATTTGAAAACATGCAGTCAGCTACCATACAGACATTTGTATGAACATTCAAGTATTGGAGATACCAGTTAATGAGATGTATAACTGTCCCTTGGAAATCACAATTTCTTTAAGCTTGCATATTGTTGATTTTTCAAAAGCAGGAACCAACAAATGGAACAATTTAGCACTTGCTGTCAAACCTTTCTTTTCATCATAAAAATAAAGCGATGCCACCAACACTACAGTAATTTTTGTGCCAGTCAGAGAGTTGTACCAGCAAACTTCAGCAAATCCTCATGACATTTTTTTCAACACATGGAAAACATTCACATGAGCGCTCTCATGAAACACGCAGACCAGATAATGGACTTTCAA
Organism: Pavo muticus; assembly: GCA_016647715.1. Taxonomy (NCBI): domain Eukaryota; kingdom Metazoa; phylum Chordata; class Aves; order Galliformes; family Phasianidae; genus Pavo; species Pavo muticus. The sequence continues at coordinate 843,722 of JACDJE010000146.1, read as the reverse complement.
CATCTGGTCATGCAGAACAGATGCATCCTGTAAGCCCTATTTAGCCGCAACTCTATCACGGACTTACACATTCAGCTGCTAAAACTGGGACTGCCTAATTCTGCACAGCTAACTTCTAGCTTTTTCCTCTCCTGCTTACCACCACACATGAAATATCAAGTCTTGACATGCAACCCACCTGCTAGAGCAGGTTCCCTACAGTCGGTTGCAGAGGAAAGCACCCAGGTGGGTTTTGAATATCTCCAGAGAAGGAGACACCACAACCACCATGGGCAGCTTGTTCCAGTGCTCTGTCACCCTCACTGTACAGAAGCTTTTGATCTGTTCCATACTTACAATGGGAAAAATAAATAAATAAAATCTCCCCCTCACTTTCAGCCATTCCAAGAGAGAATTACAGCTTAGATATTTCATGGTGAATGCATTTCCTTAAAGAATTTTAAAAATCCTGTTTCTAGGCACTGAAAGATTTCTCAGTTTTAATTATTTCATATTCAGGAAAAATTACCAAGTTAGTTAAGCTTGCAAACTTTCCATGTATTAATTAATTTTTCCGCTTGGTTTGAGGACTTAAAACATGAGCGTGTTGCACAGGAAAAACAGTGTCAAATTAGTATGTTTAAGACTCGTAGTCGGTATCGATTACTGTATGGGAGAATTAACAACATCTTTATTAATGCATTAATGTACTCTGATGCATTGATGTAATGCATTTTGATGGAGAACTATCAAAAGCCTGAACTGAAATCACGAAGTTCTGAAATACAGCCTCCAGCTTACTTTCAAATTTAAATAAAGATTTTACACAAGTACTTCTGGACTTAAAAATAATGGAGGTTTTGCAGGTGAGTTCAAGTGGCTCTTGGGTTCAGAGAAGTGCCTAATAGCTGAGGCTGGAAAGGAGCCCTGGAGATCATCTGGTCCAATCTCTGCTCAAAGCAGGGGCAGCCAGACCAGGTTGCTCAGGACCATTTTGATTCTGAGTATCTCAAACGTCCACAGCGATTCCACCGTCTCTATAGGCCATCTGTCACAGTGCTTGACTAACTTCAACATAGTTTTTTCCTCTCAGATTGAAATAGAAACATCTTGCATTTCTTTTTGTGGCCAGGTTCCTGAGCCTGACTTTAATCCACGTCTGCTACCTTTTTGAAAGGTGTCTGCACAACTTAGTTCACAGCCTATAGCTAACTTTCAATGAATTAAGATAATTCTTAAAAGTTTCTTCTGCAGTAGTTTTGAAGTGAGAATACCACAATAAATCTTACATTTGTGTTCAGACTAAGACTGACTGCATTCATCATCAGTGATGGCCTAGCAACTTCTGTATCCTGGAAGCATCAGTTAATGAGCAAGCAGACTGCAAGCTGCTGTCACAAGCACCAGAGCCTATATTTCAGTGCAGCTGACAATCAAAACAAGGGTTTTAAAAACACCTACTGACCTTATGACTCCTCTTCTCAGCCTTAACAACTGAGGGCAGAGCTCCTTCCCTCTTTGCGTCTTCACAGATCAACAAGGCAAAGAACACATGAACTTAAACAAAATAAATACATAAAAATTTTGATCACCTCTATTAATGCAATCTGTAACCAATCTCCTAGATAAAACGGCTACTCAAAACACTTAACATCTTTTTGCCAATTCTCCAGCTAAATGAGTCAGAGACTAAGCCCCAGATGGTTAAGAGAACTTGTGAGTATTTATTTATGAGCCATCTTCAAAAAGTAAATAAGATTTTGACATACTTGTTAACATCATCTGGATCAAATTTAAGTTCTTTCAGCTTCTGAACTGCAAAATATTTGCTGCAATCTCTTAATTCACTATTAAGTGTTCTCTTAAGTTCCCCTTTGGGATAGCAAGTTCTGTAGTTCACAAGTAATATTTTGATAGTCACTGTAAAGCATGTGGAATTGGGCAATTAGCTATAATTTCCATGGAAATCTAGAAGACAGCTTGGTGAGCAATGCTTCCAATGCAATTACTACTACAGAAGCTGAAGCCTAATTTCTGCTTTCCCTGCATAGTGAGAAAGGCAATCTGTCAAACAAAACATTTTTTCTTACAAAGCGTACTTTCAAATATTCAGAATGTTTTACATAGCAGTGCAAACATCCCATGATAATATTATATTCCTTTACCAAGCTAAGCATTTCATCAATAAAAATCAAAGAACTTTATCTCAAATCTCATTACACTTGAACGTCTCAACGTATCAAATTTGTCTACAGAAATATTCCTCCAGCCTCCACTACTTGCAGTCAACCAGAAGCACTGCCCTTCAAGTGCTGACTTTCCAGCAATGAAAAGAAACGTTACTCCTCTTTTGCTTTGTTTCCCTGCAGTACACCAGGATGTGAGACAATAGTTACGACACTATGATTTGATTTTCATTTGATTCACAGCATACTTGGGTCAGATGTTGAAAGCTTAAAAGGACACATTAGAAGTTTGACAATCCTAATTTTAAACCTCTCCTGCTAGCTATATGCTTCTCCCTAGACGTATTACAGTCAACATATAAAATAAATGTATTTTGATTACAAAGGCAACAATCCCGGCTCTGGGGACTCCTTGGTATGAACCTCTCTCCTGGCAGGTAAATGCCTTCAAACTTTCATAAGCAAATGAAGCCAAAGCCCTGCGCGTCTATCTTATTACTCACTCACACAGAGAGCAGTTCACTCCATAGGTTTTGATTGCTCTCATGTTCTGTACAGATCTATACTACAGTTTCATAATAAACAAAAATTGTAACTGTTGCTGTAGGACTTGTTTTTATCATATAGGCGCACGCTTATGCAAAACAATGTATTGTCATCCAGTTGCAATTAAGAATGTTTTGGGCAATTGAGAATGTTTTACTAAATAAAAATCAGTACCAAAACCATCTGAAGAAATAGAAAAACCCAAAACTCAACCACCAAACTGCCTCCCTCAACAAAGAAAATAAAGGCAATAGCCAGTCAGAAGAGAAGATGATTACTTCGTAAGTAAACTATACAGCTTACCAATCAAATCAGCTGTTATATGCCTGTACTGTGAGGTTTCCATATGGCCTCACACCAAAGGGTGCAAATTGCTCTGACCTAAAAAATATCCACCATTTTGATACCAAGGTCGGGATCGTAATATACAGTTAATGTACCCACAGCACGGCGTAGGTCTCAGTCTCACCAGCCAACAGGAGAGCTGCAGAGATTTACAAGCCATATTTTGACCTCAAGAAAGAAATAAACTGATCTTTGTCAAGAGCACATTAGTATTTAAAAACATATGGGTAGTCATTTGGTTTAAAATACTAATTTTAGCATAAATATTAATACTTCAAGAAAACATAGCATTCTGATTAAGTTAGTCTTATTAAACAGTACCTCTCAATGAAGAAAGCAGAAACAAGAGACCTGTGTATAGAACAGAATTGTGGTATTTGGACATACTACAATTAAGCAAGCAGTTCACAGAACACCTGCAAACTTCTGAAGGACAGAGCCATGTTTCACAGATACAGAGAACTGCTTTGTAGCAAACAACTCCCATTAAAGAAAAGCTGTTCTCAAGCATTTTCTTAACTCACGTAATAACTCTCAATCATACGTGCCATTTTAAAATTACAAATAAGAACAGTAACATGCTAAGACATTAAGAAAGGGAAGAAGTTTACTATTCTGCATTCTTTCCTACCCAGTAGATGTTAGGCTTCATATGAAGAAGAGGAAATGAAGCATGAAATGCAATAAAGAGTGAAGTCCTGTAGCAATTCTGCTGTTTCTGCCATCTAGAAGTTATTTTATTGACTCCTTCAGCACTCTGTGTTAAACATAAAGGAAACCTCAAAACACCAGGACCCTTCAGACTGAAAAAAACCAACCCTACACACCAAAGAAACTTAGAAATGAGACCTTGTACATACAATAGCTGAATTCAGGCAGCAATGATAATTTCTCCCTGCCCAGAGGCTTTCCAGCCTAATACCTCACATATTTTTTAAGCTGTACTGGGAAATAAGGCATCTATGTGCCAATTACTCCCTGCAGAAAACTACTGAAACAGAACAGCATTTGAGATCTTAGTTATAAAGTCACAACAGTTGTCTTTACACTGTATGTTGGTAATGTTGCAGCTGATGAACATCCACTGGTGAGGAGCACTCCCACCTAAGCCTCGCAAAATGGTATAACTATGGCTAAAGTACTGATGCTCTCCATCCTTACTGCACACAAGGCCAAAGAAAAGATACAAACTTAAATGAAGTGCAAAATATGGTAGAAAGTAATCGTACTTCCAGATCATCGACAAAGTTACTTAAGTTAGCCATACCGGAATAACTAATCCCATGGCTTCCTTCACAACGATCCTCAGCAAGAGGGGAGGAAATAGTAATGAATTAAATAACCCATACACTTACAAGGGTTAGAATTTAATCAGGTGAACTACACAGTATCACCAGAAACCACCAGTAAAGATGCCAGGTGTCACCGGTCACACATACTTAAAGAAAACACCTACTAACTTGACTTCCTCTAACTGGATTATGGGAAAGGTGACAGCACTGCTTTTATTTCATCCTGCATGTGTCTGGACACACTGGAAAAAAGATCAGAAGCTCAAAGAGCTTCTAAATGCTACTCAGAAGGTCCTTTCGGTTCTCTGCTCAGTCACAGCTATGAATTAGAATTGAAAGAACAGCATCCCCATCACTGAGCATTTATTTTTAACTCAAAACTTTTTCTCCCTGAAAAGAAATTTGAGTTTTGTAACAATGAAAAAGGCATTAAAATTTATGATCCTGGGTGGACAAAGAAGACGACTGAAAAATAAGAGAGACTTTGCCCTTGCACTAACATTTTACAGAGAACCCACCCCTAGTCTAAGCATCAGGATTTTTTTTCCTTATTTAAAGAATGTATTTCACCATAGGAAAAGAAAAAAGAGTGATCTCATCAAGCAGTAAAAGCACCCTGTGGGAAAAGCAAGCTGTTGGTAGATGTACTACCTTCACAGATAGCACCCTTGGCAGAAAGCTCCCTTCAATCCCAAGTCTTACAAGTAGTAGGAAAAGTAATTTTGTAATGTAAATACCATTCCAGAAGTTTAGTATGACCAGATTATTTGTTACAGAACAGTTACAGCACTGTGACTGTTCAGCTTTGCACTACCTGTTCAAAAAAAGACGGCATCCTCAACATCCCTTCAGTATTTCATAACGCTAACTGTCCCATTACCAACTCCTGCCATTAACAAGTGCACAATGGCGTGGATACAGATGGGTGAATTTTGGACAAGGACTTCATGAAAGAACTAGTCTGGGTTGACAAAATTCTTAGCTGCACAGACTATATTATTCAAATTAAAAAAGAAAAACACCAATGGCATGAAGATCATTGAATTACTAAACAGTTATGGTATAGAGGTCTTTTCAGTATAACGCATTTTATTACCTAAGGTTTCAAAGCATTGATTTCTCCTGATACTTAATTCATATTATTAAAAAACTAATATTAATTACACATTGTTTAAAAGCTCAAGCAAAGGGAAAACTGCTTTGCTAGTTGAGGAAACCAGCAGTATTTTCCCCTCAACACCTGGAAAGGAAACAGTCACCCAAAATCAGCTAAAACCTTATTCCCAACTTCCACACCCATCTTTAGAATGGATCTTATTCTAAGTGGGAATTTTTGGGGGGAGGAAAGTCAGAAAGTATCATTCTGAGCACCTATCAAGGAAAATACAATAAAGGTACCAGATGTCTGCTGCAGAAACATACATAACTTATGTTGAATTCCTATAACTGTCTCCACTCTAAACAATTACTTTATATCCTGAAAATAAAATGTTAGTACCTTATCTTGTTAAAGGCAAAAAGCTGTTGTATTCATTATACTTGTTACAGCAAAGCCTGTCACATTTCATTAAACAGTATAATACTGTGATGTGCTTAGTAATAAAAACGCAATAAAATTACGCATCTGAATTTCTTCTGGGGAAGACATCCATGATTGATGCAGCCCTCCCACATTAATGGAGCACACAACCAGTGTTCATCAGGAAGGCCAAATCTCTTGGTTTTTTGGAGACAGCATCGTTTATATGCACAAGGGTACATCTAAAAACCAACAGTTTACTTAAGACCAAGAGTAACAAAAGGTTAAACACCTTTTTTTGTTCTGGCAAAGTCTACCATGTAGATTGAACACACATCTTGACATTCTTTCAAAGATTTGATGTCAAATTTTGTTAGTGGTTTAAGCTTTCGTTGTTTCTGTAATGCTCCATTTAACAGTTTAATAGAGATGAGAAAGTTGAACACACAAATACGTTTTGACTCTTAATTACATATGGCAGAAAATAGAATTGCACTAGATCTACAAAGCCTGTTGACAAACATCTCCTGAAATGCTTTTGTGTCATACCCGCAAGCATATTAATTAGTATGTCAATACCATTTCTGAGAAGCTTTCTTGAAATACTGGATTCCCAAACTCTACTTACAAGTAGAGAGCTAACTTCGATTCAACAGCTTGCTTAAGAAAGCCTACTCAGAAGGTGAGAATGGACTTCAAGTCTAACCAGTTTAAGAGAATAAAAGATTAATTTTGGTCAGTGAATATCCTTCTGGTTTTTGTTTCCTTTTGTTATTACAAATATTTCCTCAACACAAGCAAGAATTTACACCATAGTTCTTGCTCTGCTTCACGATGAAAACAATTGTCTATAGACCCTTACAGCACTACCTTATAGCAGAGACCCGCTGTAGTTCCATACACAAGAGGTTAGCACTTAACTGCTCTCCCTCATGCTTCCTGAAAAGCCAAAACTCTCCTAAGCCTCTTGGCTAACAAGAAGCGAATAGGTATTTTTAATGACTTCTAATCTATTATTTTCCAGAATTTTATTGAAGTATCTACAAGGTTCTGCTGGTTAACTTGAAAGTATTTCAGCCTTACTTGCATTACTGCTGCTACACGCTCAGTATCACAAGTTTCTGGACTGTTCTCTCAATGCATCAAACACCTGTTTATACAAGGCATTTCAAGGAGGACAAAAACAACCTTTAAAACAGAAGGGCTTTTTTTTCCCCTGTGGTTTCCCTGTTGATTTGAGAAGAACTAAATGTGAAAACATACTGGCAAAAGAATGGTAATGATGTCATCAACCTGTTTTATTAGCACATATTAGTTGAGTCTATACCATCAACCACTAACAGATTCCTGTGAAGTTTCCAGTGTTTACTTAAAAGTACCAGAAATATTAAAGCATGAAACTGATGGTTTCAAACTACAGAGTACCAACAGAAGTGCAATAATTGTCTCCTCGAAGTATTTGTTTATGCAGTTAGGCAAAAACCAGTTGCTAAGTATTTTTACTCGCTTGCTGAAGGGGTTGTATGAAGACGTAGCTGAAAAGTGCATAAAAAAGCTGATGAAGTGCTTCATCAGAAGACAAACAAAACATAAGCTCTTTTTACTTTTGCCATACAAATTCTGTTAAGAGTTTGTCAAAGCTACAGTGGAAAACAACAAATCCTATTCATTGGACAATAGAAGATTCAGACAGTTGATGCATCACCCAGTCAGAGCTGTGGGTGTAAAGGAAATATCAGCAAGGTACATCTATATGATTGCTATGGATCAGTAGCTACAATTACAGCAATCACTTTACTGTACACCTCTGAACCTTTCACTGTGCCCTTTACATAATTTGGAAACATGTTACATAGGAACTCTTAGAGCTAAATCAGTTTGGTCACACATGACAGGCAAGGATCTTTTCGCTTAACATGGTGACTTGGTAAGGTTCTCTAGAAGCATGTATACATTCATACCCACAACGCTTGTCCAGCAGCAACAGGGAACACTGCTGTCTGGAGACCACACTACACAAACACCACAGTTAAAACCCACAGCCCAAACCTGCCAGCCACACCAATTCTGAAGCATGTCCCTGGGTCCAAATAGCACTGAGAGCTGTGAATTTATGTAAATCTGTCAATTGAATAAATAAACAACCAAAAAAAAAAATCCATGTACAGAGTATCACTCTCTGCCTTCGTGCTCTGTGTTTTACCAAGGGTATTTTGAGGGACCAACCACTTTAGATACTCTCTTGCAGTGGCAGTGTAAGCAGAAAGGGACCTGTGATGATGGCGCAAACAAGTGGCACACTAGGCAAACGAGAGTCACAAGAAATTGCCCAAGACCTCACCTGAAAAAAGGTATTAAAAGCCCCAGAATCTGACATCTTCATCATTAAGAAGCAGACTACTTCATTTAGGAGGCTCTGGTGTCAGGACTCTGTGAGAAAGTTTGGATTTTTGCCTAAAACACAAGACTGCATTATAAACTCTATATAAGCATTGATTCTAACCTATTGAAATACAGACTATTTCCAGAGTGACAGTCCTCCCCAAAGTTAGATTTTACTCATTTCAGAGATATGCATAAACTAAGTTCTTGTAACCATTTGTATGAGACAGAAGTCTTGTAAACTGTCATTACAATATCTTACTATCCTTTCACATTACCGCGCACAAAAATCCTTTTCTACAATATTTCGTTACAGTACAGCAATTAAGTTTCCATTTACAATGCAGACTGCTAGATCATTACCTTTCTGCACATGGCAGGAGATCAAGAGATAGCCACATGCTAGCAAGCCATGCCAGGAGAACTGTTGCTCAAGAAAGGAAGACTTCCTGGTGATTCATGAACACCATCCAGCTGAAAATTAGATATTAAGTAACTCCACATTCTCTTCATCCTCCTCCTTCTTTTACAGTAGTTAGCAGAAGCATCCACTGGAAGCTCATAACTAATTGTTCTTCCTTATACAAATTCTCCATCCATAGTTCAGGAGCTTGGAACTCGGAGGTTAGCCAAGGCATGTGGGGAACAGGTGGAGACAGCTGGAGACAGAAGGTAAATGGCTGCTTGTGGAGGGCACCTAGTGCTGGAACTGACTCAGGTACTGACTAGCCATAGGAGTTACAGTAGCTATACAGAAGATTGAAAAGACTTGATAAAATCAGGCTGCAAAGCTGCAGAAGAATTAAGATAAATATAACTGCTGCATTCCTCAAGCAGCTCTGCTATGACCACCTTCAAATGCTCCCATATGCTAGCTCCAAATACACATTGGTTCCTCTTGGTTACAGATGAGGAATCTGTCATCCACTGAAGTTTTTACTGTTAAGAGCAATTGCATTTTTCTACAGACAAACCCACCTAGAAAGATGCCTGGCACACAGCCATTTCATTCTTATATGGCTCGTTATTGAGTGCATTAGCCATCTAAACTGAAACCCCCCAGATAGGAGCATATGCTCATAGAATTACAAGATCTGCTCCCAAACTCTGATTCTTTTATTTCAAATTTGAGAAGGTGAGCTTTAGAAACGTACATTAGGCACAGCGAGAGTCAGGACATCAAAGCACAGCTACAGGAATACAGGTGCTGTCATTACTGTATTTTTGTGTGGTTCAGAGAATGAAATGTTAATGGACAGCTAGGATGTGGTCTTAGTTACCACCAACAGAAGAAAAGCTTTTTACATTTGAGACATTCTATCTTGATACTATATAGTCACAAAAAAGTCAGTTTAAGAAAAAACTGAAGAATTATATAGATAATAGGATTTTCTATTAATGATATTTATCCATTTCCATCAGAAAGCTGCTGAGAAAACATTTGTGTGAACTAACATACAGTTCTCAGCTAGCATTTTAACCCTCATTTATAATACCTTCAATGTGCTGTGAAATTGAGAAACAGAATGAAATCTATATTCCACAGTGTGGAGAAAAGCAAAAAAAAAATGAACTCAAACCTGAATTGAAATTCCTGAAGTGCATCAATCGAGCATCAGAAGCTAAATATGCCCGTGACACAAACTTTATGCATACTATGATAGTATTCAGTATGACCACATGGCACGTTAGGATGGTCACTGCTCAATTAGTGAGCAGTCAAATAGTGGCCTTATGCCATAAAGCAAACAAGTTATTGTTATTAGGTCACATTGAGAAACTCGGTGGCACTTTACAGAATAGACAAAATTAACGTCTTCCGAGTTGTTTTTTCCAGTACTTTTTACTGTCACCATCCAAACAATTGATCTTCTCAGTCCAGTCTCACAAACAAAATCGTATTTCAAAGTACCTGAGATGCACAAAGCTTAAAACTTCAGAGCCACAGGACTCAATTTGGCAAAATACTGGTGCAGAATATGCAAACAACTCTAGCCAACAACCACAGCCACCACGTGCTTAGCTTCTGTGCACGGTGTGGTCTTAAAACTGGGCACCAGCCACATACAGCGCGCATTCTGAAGTCAGTCCAATAGCCTGCATCTCACAAGAACTGCCCAAAGCAAACTGCTGCAGACAGCCAATGCACAAAGAACCTCTGGTCATAATTTTTTCTGGTACTCTAAATTAAAAGTAATCAGAACTGTTTTCTCCTTAGCTTTTTCTTCACATGGTAAATCACATACCTCAGGTAGCACGCAGCTATGATAGTTCAGTACACGCTCCTTAATTCTCAAGGAAAAATGTGGTACAGTCTTTGTTGTAAATAAGTTTGGTCACTGCTATATTACTTCTGAAATTCAATCTGCATTTAGTATAGGCAGTATAAGCATACAATAAAAACAAATCAGTGTCAAGATAAAAGTATACCTACTCCCACACGCTCTTGGAGCTGAGACATTCCTCCCTAACGCAACCCTAAAACCAAGAAATTGTTAAAAAATTGTTAAAAACACAAATAATAAAAAACCTTATTGTGAAAAGCTTCATCAGCTCTTTCAGATTAAATCCCCACTGCACACCTCCACTTAAAAAGAAGTTTTCATTTGTTTGGTATTCCTCCCAGCATACATATTAAAACAAAGCACTCAGCGTTTTATACATTCCAGTGAAGTTAGTGTCTGGCAGCCTCTGCTTTTTCCCAGCCAGCGCCATTTCAATTGACATATTATAATAAGCATTAATTTCGTTATTACGACACGTTTGAAAACCATTAAGTGAACAAGAATAAAATGTTGCCAGTTGCCACTGTGCCCTTTTGGAAAGTGATATTTGATAGCGATCATTTGCATACTTAGAGCTGAGAATTTCCCCTACAAAGAGATACCACAGCAGCAGTTGTCTCTGTGGAGCTCTGACAAGAACTACACACACAAATCAAGTAAACGGTGGGACACAGAAAAGCTACAGAAGACTGAACTTACATGTAGTGGAAGCAGAATGGCACTTGTAAGAAAAATCACACTGATTTCAAGTCTTTTTTTTGCATAAGAATAAATGTAACAAGTTAAGGCAATGATTCCATTCCAGCTCTGTCGATCTACAGAATGTTCATAAAGTAACTTAACCCCGTAAGCGCAAGAAACATCTGCCCAGCAGGCAAGCGACTAATAAGTCTTCAAAACTGCTTGCTATCCAACTCAAAAAATGCCTCAAAATCATCTTAATTAGTGCTAAACTGTATGCCACATAAGCCCAGCTCTGCTTCATGTTTATTCCATGAGCATGTATCGTATCTCCAGTACAACAAGAGGAAAAAGCGACATGATGTCAGACATGCTGTACATGCAGTGGTTATAAACTGCTGCCTGCAGATCAATCTACATCTGAATGGACAGAAGAGCACAACAACCGTATCATGGCTCAGAACCAACCTAAAAAAGCAAAGATGCCTGGAAAATGCTTCTGAAAGCCTTGGAGGCCAGAACAGGAACAGCTAGCAGCACTGTGCTGTGCTCTGCTTCTAAACCCTCCTACTTACTAAATAAGAAAAGTTTCTACAGTCAGCAAGCTTCAGTGTCACAAGGTGGTTCAAACTCTGCTAGAGGACAAACACCCCGAACAGCTACCTTTGCTTTGCACCCATTTTAAAAGGAGCACTTTCAATCCTCAAAAGAGTAAATAACAGTGTAAAAACAACTACGGACAACTTCCAGTTAGCAATAATGCCTACTGCTAGAAAAACTGTTTCACAAAGGCTAAGGATGCCAAATATCACCTCCAACTTTTCACCTCCCCTCCTGGAAATAGATATCTTGACTGAATTAATGATCTGAGTATTGTTGGTACAATGTATTTCCAAAAGAAAATGCTATTTGATTTATTTTTTTTTTTAACCTAGTTTTCCTAAAAAGCAGTGAAGATTAACCTAAAAACAGATAACGTGCCAGGAGCACCTCCTTCAGCAAGGAGTTAAAATTCACCAATCACAGGGATGTGCCACTCTGGATGCTACCAACCAGACCCCATCCTGAACTACACTTCAGTTAATTCTTCTCTTCATACAGATTCCATAGCTCTACCTCAAAATAATTTGGGCCAACTGTGTGTCTACCTCCAGATCTCCATTACTGTTCTATTACCACTTATTTTCACCCAAGGACACCATCATGATTTTTCTCTCCAGTGTACCCACAGCTGCTACTGGGAAATGGTGCCAACAAGCCAAGATTTACAGCAGAAATGCCATTAGAGGAGGCATTTTTCTTTCAACTATCTCCCCTCGCACTGAACAGCTGAAATTGCTCACCTCCAGGGGGCAGGGATCATCACCATCACTGCTGAATGGAGAAGAGCAGTGTGTGCTCCCCCCTCCTTCACACACACATCTCTTAAGCGAAATGTTAAACTCCTGATAACAGAACCACAGCTGTACTCCCATGAGTACACCTGTACTAGCCACCACACTGCAGCCATCAATAAAGCTATCACTCCCTTGTTACTTCTCAGATAACTACACACTACTAATGAACTGCAATCATTTGACTTAGTCTGCTAGAAACCACAATGAAGAAGAAATTAAAATAATTTCCATTCACTTTCTAATCTGGCAGTGAATAGCAAACCAATGCATCTTGTGGAGACCGACACTCAATGATCATTTACTTCCAACCAATTGCTACTTAATGAAGCACAAAACCATGCTGATGAAACTCGCAAGGGTGATTGCCGAGTAGGGTTTCAGTATCATACTACTGAATAATTAATGTTAGGATAACTTACAGTACAATTTCAACACAGGGAAAAATCAAGGTAGCTGGGAATTTCAATAACAAAGCCTGTTTGTGGCACAATAAGGACCGACTGGCTTTGCTCCAGCAATCAGTGCTCCACCAGCATTTCTCATCCAATAGTAACTCAGGCTTCACTAGGAAGTTCAGATTGTCAAGGGATGCAATGCCAACATAAGGGAAACGCGTACGTCAACATTATTTAGCACTTCACGGCTATAAGGTTAAAACCATACTAACATGCTAACAGTATGGAGCTCAAAGCTCCGTCAGAAATGTCTATCTTACCGAATGGTGAACCCAAAATACAATGCTCGCTTAAACCTTCTACCAAATAATGAAGCAAAAACTGGAATCAGAATTAACGTATTTATCTTTAGGCCAAAAAACAAAGTAGCTCCTATTAAGTCACAACCACTGTCCTACCTTTTTCTTCCATTATTCAAACTTCTGACAGCATCCACATACAAAGTTCTTGAAATAAACCCATAAACTGTATAAAATGTCAGGTTTGATATATTTAAAAAGCAAAGCTGCATTTCTTTTTAAGTCAATTGACAGTAAACAGACTTGCCTGTCTATCTGTCTTTGTCTAACTTTTTCCAGCTGGATAAACCCAACTGCTATTAAAGTTGACAAAAGACAATGATATTATTAATGAAAGCAGCTACACGATGTTAGACTTTTCATTACAGGCTCCTAGTAAGCTTCAATTAATTGCATGGCTGCTTTGCCTAAAAAGGCTGTAGATGGGAAGAAAGGCTGGGAGGAAGCAGGTATTTTTTTAACTTCTCACTTTAAGGTACTCAATCCATCATTTTCCTCCTCAATTTTAAATAAAATATTGCTTCTGAAAACCACTCTGAAGATTAACTGTAAGCTTGTTTCTACTAAACACAAACATCAAATTACAAATCTGTATTTCCAAATTATTTGTACGCTTTCTAATACAAGGAAGGTTCGTATTCCATCTTCAGTAATAATGCATTTGGTTAACAGAACTCATTTCACAGAAAACATTTCTGAAAAGAATACAGAAATAACAGCACTACCCCCAAATTACACATACTTAGGGTACCCTTCTGCCCTCTTGCTTCTTGATTACTCAAAGGCACTTCCTTCCCCACTAACTTTCACCTTAGCAGCATGAAAACCCAGCCTGTGCAGCTTAGCTAAGACACGTTCCAGTACTTGAGGAATATACTAGGACAACAAACAGTGCCAAATGCCCCAGTGATGCTCTTTAAAAAGCGATGGTACTCCAAGACATCAGTGGACACCACTAAGGTATACTATCTTGAAATCGTAACATTAATGTTTCAAAAGAAAACCAAACTATAAACACTTAGAGATTTGTGAAGGAGTATATGAAAGGTATTAATTATCCCTCTCAAGAAAAAATTCCAAGTAGAGAACTTAGCTGACCAGCTGTAGACAGCAAAAAGAGATGACGTGCCGATCCACACCCCACATCCCACACCTCATTTCATGGATGAGTTGTTCCTCCTGGCCGCTTTCTGACCACCTCTGCTTTGTCTGAATCTATAAATACCTCTTTAGCAAAAGAGATGCAGGCAAGAGCTGTGCGTGACTGAACTGTTCCTAAATTATTAATAATTCACATCACAAATCCTCTCGTTTCTGAACGCAACATTATTACCTCTATGAATCTTTCCTATACACTTAGAGCTTCGTACTTCCTATAAACACCTACACCAGCAATTCAGACAGACATAAATTGAATTAATCCTTGCACTTCATTAAAGAGTCTTAATTACTGCTGTACCCATACTCAATTACTACTTTAAAATGGCTGGCCTTCTACCCTAGTTTTGAGGCATACTAACAGATACTTAAAAGAAACCCCAGACTTGCTCAGCACAAGAGCAGTAATTCTCTGTAAGTGGTTCCTGACTTCTAATCTCTGCTCTTTTTTTCAGCACAGATTTAGGAAAAGACTAAAGAAATGAAAATTATTTCTTGGGTCATGAACTTCTTACTTAGTAAAAAGTGCTTGAATTATCCTAGCCCATTCCTATAAACATTAAATCCAATTTTCTCTTAATTAATGTAAAGCAGTGAAGCTTCAATAGGTTCCTGGAGCATTACTCCTTCCTTTACTTTTAACCTCACTTGCACATTTTTCTAGTTCAGGAAAATACTTCTGAATCTTCCTCTTTATGCTAGTATGATCACATCCCTTATGAACTTGCAATGACTTCAGTCCAGCCTTTATTTTGTACTATCAGATTGCGACCAAATTCAACTGAGCACTCCAGGTCTCAAACTATTTCTTGACAGAGAAACAACACCTGGTCAAAGCAACTTGTGTGACCAAGTCATTAACTGTCACTTTATTTCCTTAGCTTTTAATGCTATGAGAAGGGCCTTTTATCCTTTGTACTGCTTTCCATCATGGCCTTGCTAAGCAGAGGGTATTACAAGCATCTTCCAACACAGAATCCTGGTCTGCCGTGTCTGAAAGTTCTTCAGAGGATACTCCAAGAACACCTTAAAATATCTAATCACAGATGAGTTAAGCATACTGAAATGCTTAATCATTATTGAGTTAAACAATTTAAACCACAGGTGGGGTACAAAAAAAATGAAAGGTCTCTGCAGTTGACAACTTTCTCATTTTGGTTTCACTCTACTTTCTGAAGGCCCCACAGGAACACCCGTATGAGCTTCATGAACATCTCTGCTAGAAGCCTTGCACTGCATGCCTGTCAGTCAGTAAATGTCAAGAGCTTGGACCTTCAGGACAGTCATCTAATGAAGGTCTAGAGTTTACATCTCAAAATAATCTTTTCATTCTCAGTTAGTTTATGTGAAATGCCACACGAAGCATCATATGGAAGTTGAGAGCAATGGTCAGCCACAGTAACTGCTCCACTCCTTTTCCATTAATAAGCTACGATGCACTTTGGACAGTGCAGCTTTTGGCACTGATGTCAGCTACAAGGATTTTCTAAAAATTTGCAACCCTTTTCCACACCAGAAAGGTGAATAACTAATTTTATTGTCAGCCTCAGCTCACAATAAAAGCATATGCTTTAGAGGGCAAAGATGAGGGTATCCAAACATGCGGTACTGAACAGTTGCCATATTCTTGGCTTTGAAGAGTAAGAGAAGACAATTGCACCGGCATCCAGTACTGGAGAAAGAAACAAATCACTCTTCAGAACTTGATTTTAGGATTCAAAGACAAACATAATATAAAACTTGAGATAATCTGTAGGCAATACAGCTAGCTACGTTTCTGCTCTTTGGAAGTGATTTTGGTATGTCAGAGAACATTAAGCCCTTTTATAAGCATTTTGTGAAGAAGGAGCCTGAGAAATTTGATCTAACTATAAAACTAGATCTTCTAAAACAGGTTGGTCCAGACAGCCCCTGATAGTCCCTTCCAGGCTACATTATTCAGTAATTCAGTAACATCAGACTGGCCGCAACAGAAGGCCTTTGAGAGCAGTAGGTGCATCTATAAAGTGGATGAGATGGAAGATTATAAACATGGTTATTTTCTTACACAGGTAAGCATTATTAGTTTCACTGCGTGTACATCTGCTCTTCTATTATTTCTCTGTGCCGTCTTATAACTATCTACTTAATGGACTAAAAACCACATTTGAAGCACCTTGAAATTAAATATTTCAATCTAGCAATCCAAAAAAAATCCTTCCAAGCCACATTTCCACAGTTGTTACATTGGTAAGTTCATACATTTGATAATAAATATTACTCTTCTGAACACAGCTGTAGTGCATGAAATGCTTAACTGGGGTATCACACATTGCCCTCAGTTTATTAGTCTTAGGAAATACATACTCTATTACAATTAAATTGAAATATATGCATGACGACATGCTAGACAGTAAATGAGGGATATGTATTATCTCCTCCGAGAATTGCTGGAGTGCTCCCAACAAGCCTCCAAAAAAGGAATGCCCTGCACTGAAAATCCACAGACTGAAAGGTAGCATCTCACTAACTCGTCTGCATTACTCAGGCTTCTATAAATGCAGAGCTTAGATGTATTTCTCCTTACCAGCCCCCATATCCAGTCATTCAAACTTAATGGATTCTCCTGTTCAAATGGGAATCATTGGAGCTCTCTTATACCTACACTGTTTGGCCCATAGTTTATATTTCTCTTCTTAATACTCCCCGAATAATAAGACTACAGAAAATAAGCCTTGTGACCAGTGATTCTGTACGTAAAGGAAAGATAGAAACCACAATGCTGTCTCTTTGCGCTTCTGAATTTTAGTATTTCTAGTCCTCGTGAATGTTGGATGAGGACAGAACATCTTGGCAAAAATAACATGAGCAGCTTTCCAACTGTCCAAATAGCACAGTTAATAAACATTAGCATAGGTCTACATTCTGATGGGTTACATTCAATTTCCTGTTAAACAAGCATTATATTACCACGTGGAAGCCATCCTTTTGATAATAAGCAGTGGAAGACACATAAATGGTCTATTAAAGGATAAAAAGAGGAAATGAAATAACTGAGGGTCTTTTAAATCACTTCTGTGCCATTTTGATGCATTCAATGTGGTACTTATTTTAAACTCTTTATTTCATAAAGTACATGAAGTTCATGATTTAAAACAAATTTCCTAAGAGACTGATTTGCTCCTTTTCTTCTGACCCATCTCACGACTGAAAGCAGCAAAGCTGTGGGATCATAAAAGGACTTGTTATCTGAAACTCACTACCATTGCTCACCCTTTACGTTAAACGACTTCATTAGGGAAATTTCTATTCACAATCACAAATATACTTTGCTTAACAGTTTTAATGATTGCAGAACTGAATGAATGGATTTTCAAAGGCAGCAATTAATAAAAACATGAAGTGATCCCTAAGGTCTATAACATGACTGAACATGAATTTACTAAAACGTTCTCATTAATAATATATTCTACAGACGACTTGCTAATCTTACAATTGCACACATGCAGATAAAAGTTAACCAAAAAAGCTAGTTTTATTCCCATTTTGTGCTGTTTAATTTCAAGAACAGACAGCAACAAGCACACTTCCAGCCAGCGTGGCCCTTCAGCTGTTGATTAGTGGAAATCAAAGTTACGTGAAAATTCCTCTTTAAGTATTGAGTTACTAAAGCACGTTTTACTTAAGTCAGATTGTGATTTCACTATTTCAAACTGAATGAAACTATAATCAGAACAGCATCCTTGCAAAAGAAGAAGGTAGTACAGGAAAGCTCCTGCAATCAATCCTCCATCAAACTTATATATATCTCTTCTTAAAAGCACATTTATTTCATTATTTAATCCAATTACTGAAGCATTACTTAGGAGTAAACATCCCTGCACCTTTTTTGATTTAAGAGCCCACTCAGAACGTACAGAAGTCGCTTCTAAGCTTATTTCCTACATTCTTACGCATACATCTTGAAATGTGTGTCTGTTTAGAATACAACCTAAGTCCACACTGGTATCACATCACTAAAATGTTAATATTCCATTAAAGGAAAACAGCTACATGAAAATAAGAAACAGAATATGCACACATACCTATTTGGAGACAGATACAGAGAACATTCCAGAAGCACAGGAGGAAAAAAACAGACAGACACCCAGATCAATTATAATCAACCCCCTGAACAGCATTTTGTAGTTTTACATTACCATCAAATACATGCAACCCGTATGAGTTGTAATTGCCAGTGTGTCACTAACATTCCTCAATTTCCATCAGATTTTCCTAAATTGTTTCTGGAGACAAAATTATCACTTGTAAAATGAACAACTTCAGTTTCATATAGATACTTTCCTTCAAATTTTCTGCACATCTTATATTAATATAACGTACTTTCAATAGGAAAAGCTAGGTTATATGGTTTGTTTGTGGTTGTTTGCTTTGTTAAAAGGAAATACTGAAGTTAGAGGTTACAAAACAGAAAATGCAGAATCCTATCAAGCGTAAATGAAATTGATTCTTAGAATAACAGACACAAGAGTAACGGCAAGCCAGCATCAAAGATGAGAGCAGCATTCCCGACTCCAACTTGTACTTGCCTTGTTAACACCACAACATCATGCTTGAATGTCTGCTGTCCTGCTACTGTCCACATCACTGCTATATCAGAATATGATGCTTCCAAAATAACTAGCACCACATAACTACTAACAGCTACTAAGGCAAACTGATCACTTTCATGTTGTCACTTTGTTTTTTTTTTTAATTTGAAACTTTAAGAGTATCTTTCTCTAATTGAAGAAAACTATGCCTTCTCCAAACAGTGGGAAGATTTATAATAGTTGTGACTAATGAAACAAGCCAAATGCACAACCCTAGCATACATTGCAATGTTCATTTCAAGAGTACATCATTGGTCATACTTCTTATTTTATCTGTGTGTATATAGGCAAAAGCTGTTCTCAGCTCAGATATTCTTGCAAGGACCAGTTGGAAATAACTTCATTCTACAGTATAAAGGGAATAATATGAACAAATATGTAAAATGTTGCTCAGCTCCAATGTCATCAAACTGTACACACAATGAAAACTAACGGTAAGACAAAAATGCTTGCTTCTGGACATATCAGCAAATTCAGAAGTTCCCCTGTAATATGGCAAAAAACGTATCAGGTGAGAACCAAGTTCTTTCTGCCTTCTACCTCTCACACCCAAATTACATTTTCTGCTACCTTTAGACCTCAAACTTGAGGTTTTTAAAGTGAAAAAATATCCTGCTAACGGAAACTCAAAGAATGAGGTGGTGGTG
This sequence comes from Pavo muticus, assembly GCA_016647715.1. NCBI lineage: Eukaryota > Metazoa > Chordata > Aves > Galliformes > Phasianidae > Pavo > Pavo muticus. Next base: position 823,920 of record JACDJE010000146.1, on the reverse strand, counting down.
GAGCTGCTGCTATAAGTGAAACAGTCCTACAGGAACAGCATACAAGCAGGTTTCCCAGCAAGAGGCACTACGAACTCACCCTGTCAGGATCTACAGCTGATGAATAAGCCACCCCAAGTTTGTCAGCCAACCTGTGAGCAGGCAAGCACTGCACCTCCTGCACTTGTGCAGGTGCAGAATTTGCTGTGCCATGTGCTGGTTACAGAACTGTACTCTGAAATTAACCATTTCATCCGTGGCAATTATCGGATGGAATCACAGTAAGAAAGAAAATAAAGGTACTACCCTAATTGAAAAAGAAGTTTGTAAACGCAGTAACGCCATTTCAGACTTGTTCGAAGTCAAACGTCATCACTCCAATCAAAAAGGACAAGCCACAGAAAAGGGGATATAATAGCTTTAGATGACACCTAAAGCAGGACAAAGATACAGTTTCTTAAACCTTAACTATTTTGTTAGGTCTACCATTAGTGACAGTAAGCAAAACACTTTGGAATAGGCTTGAACTGGCTGTGGGTATTCAAAACTGAACTCCCTGGTACCATTTCTAAGATCAGAAAAACAGTGAAAGAGAAAAAAGTGCAGCCATACCACTGTAAAGAACATAAAAATAATAATAATAATATCTGAGCCTAGTTTCTAAGGAGAACTGTCCTCTACATTCCCATTTTTCTTCTGATGAGAAAGCAACTAAATCCCTACAGAGAATAATAAGCAATGAAAACGATTTTAACTGTAAAGTTTTACAACACAATTTACATAAAACAGCTGTTGAAACTGCATGAGCAGATTTGTGTGAGTATAACAGAGTTACAGCCATTGCTATTGTTACAGTAATTGTCACTCCAACAAAACAGAAACCCATCTCAGCTCAGTCAAGCTGCATTTGCACTCTTGAAGGCCAGAAAGAACAAGAGCACCCATGGACACCTACTGCTGCCCACATCTACACCAGGGTGCCTTCATGGCAATAAACAACCCTGTTCTGTGGCACGCATCGTTATTCAGAAGCTGCACAAAATTAAAATCCTAATTCATTTTCTGTCAACAGAGAACAGCCTAGATGTTCTGTACTAAGTTAAGGCCATTATCCTCATATCAGAAATTACTCCCAAGAATGGTAATTTGCCCATAATTTTCACACAGAGTTACAAAATTCAGTTCAGTGCACTGGCACTCTCAACACACGGTTGAACACATCAAACAAGTTTGTTTTGAAGCAGCAATTCACTACTTCAACAAGTCTTCATTTGCAGTTGATAGTATCAGGTAATACTGTCAACCTACATACAACCTGCATTTGCACAACCTGGGGAATAGCCAAATCTATACACAATCTCCTGCAGACTATTTCACAGAACAGAAACACTGTTTGATAGCCCGGTAGATCTTGAAAATATTAATTACAAGGTTTCTTTTCTTCATAGAGGAACTCAGTGCTGACCTCAACCACCCTGCTGAAAATCTTAGCACACTTCCGTGAGATGAGGGGCCAGATGCTGTGTTCAGGACCAGCAGGAGCCCCTCCTGCAGAGAAGCACGTGCACACACATAGGACACATGGCTCTGCACATTCCTGCTGTCACAAAGTGCAGCAGAGGTGGTGCTGTGGGTGGAAATGCCGGCACTGGGCTCGCCGAGAAGTGCCACACATAAATCTTGTCTTAATAGAAAGAATGGCCCATTTTTCCATTTAACAGTCTTTATTCTTCTCTTCTACAGACTGTCATTTTAAAGACATTGAAAAGACATCAAAGACAATGTCACTTAATTTATTCAGGAATAAAATACATACCTGTCCCCTACAGCCATTAGCAGCAGCACCATTACGAGCACACTAGTAGCAACAGCGGAATTGAAAGGAAGCAGGGCAGCTGGGTTTTATGCAGAACTTGCTGCTGGCAATCTGTGCCCAATTTTTACCAGGAAAAAGTTGCCCACAAACCACTCCAGAGCTGCTGGAGAAGCACTGCCTGACTGCAGCTCACGCAGTCCCTCACTGCAGTACCAAGAGCAACACCTCACCGGCGCAAGAGGTATTGCATTTTCCAGCTGATCTCCACACATCTCATCCTTAATTTTCCTATAACCACACTGAGGTGAGGGACACAAATATGTCAAGTGATGGTACCTGTGGCACTTCAAAAATAAACACTCATTTTTATATCACTAAAAAACACACACGACCTATCACCGCTTGACTCATGCCCTACGACAAAACCCAAAGCGCTGGATTTACATGCATGCTGACTCAGGGCTTCTGCAAACCCAGCCCAGAGTCCTTTCACTAAAATACCAACAGCCTGAAATGCACGAATGCAAAACATCAAATAGCTGCATTGCTAATTACTGCAATGTTGAAATGGTCTTGTCAACAACAACAAGAACATTCTGACAAAAGCCTACTTAAAAAGCCATGGAGTGTTACTTCAGAACAACACTGGAAGCCTGCACACAAAACCCCTGGACAATGGTTTAACTTACACATAGCAGCATTAAAGAAACAAAATACGAAAACTAAACATTTCAGCAAATGCAAGTGAACTGCAACTCAACAGAAAAAGCAAAACTGTCTCCACAGAAAGCTTCTACTGCCTTTGGCTTTCACACCAGGCCAGACACACTCCTCAGGCTGTGTTTATAGAGTACCCTGAGTTGGAAGGGACTCTTAAGGATCATCAAGTCCAATTCGCAGAGTTGTTGTTCTCTCTCACTGAAGAAAGCCACTCTTTCAAACTACATTCCTCTCTGATAAGTTTTATCATCTGACTGATACAACTGTAACAAGCAGCATAACATTACATCTAATTCATCTCCATCTTCCAGATACTAAAAAGGCAACACTGAAAACTTCAAGTTTCAGTGTCTGATAGATGGGATAACCTGAACCTGCAAAGGAAAAAGAAAGGCTGCCTTTAGAATCTATGGAAACCAACTATAAACGTAGACATGCTAAACAAGCAAACGCTTCTGAACATCACCAATGATACAAAAAGTGAATGCTTTAAGAAAAGAAAGCTTACTCCCTGACCTCCTCAGAAAACCAAGTTCCAATCCGAGAACATAATCAGCTTAATAATAGATGTTTGGCTAACCAGTCATCTCCAAGCTTCATATTAACTTACACAATACATCTGGCCTTGCCACCTTTATCCTTCAGAGATCTTGAAACGCTTCAGATAGAGAATAGGGTCTAGACTAAGAGCACTGACTTCTGTAGAGTTACTACTGATTAATATGTCTGTTTCTAAAGAGCGTTCACATTCTCCTCTTCCTTCTTTAATTGGCATCTTTTCGGTCAGAACATTTAATCTCTGGACCTTTCAATTCTTATATGGCTTTATCATTCACTGTAAGCAATTACATCCCATGCACTTTCCACAGTTAGATTCTTCAAAAACAGAAATCTCATCTTTTATGTGACCTTAGCAGATGCGGTTTGGTTATTATTCCCTTAAGCCTTTGAATGTAAAGCAGACCTTGACTCATTTTCATCATTCATCTCATGCAGGAGCTGAAACTGCAGTCAGCTCTTTTAATCCCACAGAAGGCCTTTTAAATGGTTTTCATATGCTACGTCCATTTCAAACACACAATGCAAGACCTATGGAAGAAATAGGGCAATAGCACCCACAGTGTACAGCTCCTGTCACACGCAGGGCTGTCAGCCTGCTGCTCCAGTTGTCCCTGCTATGAGGCAGCCCTGACACGTTCTAGGAGGTGTTTTGTACCACGTCTCTTTACTGAATCACATTTTTAGCGCATACATGTTGCTTGCTTGGCTCACTGCTAAGCAGAACACTGCTAAGTAGCTAACACAAATCAAAGAAAGAATAGGTTTGGGGTTTTTTTTCCCCCTGTTCAAACTATAGCCAAGTAGTTCAAATTTCCTCAAGGCAGGCAAAAATAATTACACTTAGCAGCTGGAAAAACTATGAAGATGATTGAATTCAATTTTATTAAACAAAATGCTAGTGGATATAATATTTACCTCTATTGTAGCACAATGACATGAACCAAAGCCATGAAAAGCTTGAGTGCATACTGCTTCTTGCAGTTCTTCCTGTACTGAATGAAATTTAGATGTTAAGTTACAGAATGAGGAACTACGGAAAGAAAATCACCCCAGTTCCTGAAGCAAATGCACATAAATCCCACACATATCAATTGCAGCAATTGAGATATAAAATGCAAGCTTCAGAAAATTGTAGCTACAGTCCCTGAAGTAGCTGTACATTAGGTTATTGGAACGTACAAGAAATGGTACTGGACGTGCAGTGTTTCTCACTGCTTACTTGCACATTCACAACTGAAATCATGGAAGGTTTGAAAAAGCCATCTAAAATACAGCCATATATACTGCTGGTTTTAAGTCTGTGACTGCTCAGTTCTTGATCCTAGATACAAGATTCTACAGGGAACCATAAGGAAATTTTCAATGTCTATAAATTCAACTTTAGTGAGGTACCATTGACTCGAGTGGTACACCAACACAACTCCAGTGTGCTACAAGAACCATCTGATTTTTGAGCAACAATCCTGATAAGGCCAAGCGAGCACATTGTGTCAGAAATCCAGAAAAGCGAACACGACATGCTTTTCATCAAAATCTATCAATAGAAGCTTACAGAAGCAAAGGTCAGAAACTGCTCGAGTTCTTTGAAGTAGGCCACCGTGACTTGCTGAACTGTAGCAAATTGTTTCATTTCTTTTAAGTTTTCCATCTGAAAGAAAACCTGTAAAAATTCCAGTATTTAAAAAAAATACAGATAGAGCTTTGAAACATTTCAGTATGAATATGGTTCATATGAAGATGTAAGGAATTTCAGGAGCAAAGGAATTTACAAAGCCCTGTGCTCTACGGTATCCATTTCATCACAGACCAAAAACTTCCTCCAGATCCTTCCAATTTTTCTAACATTCATAATATCACTAAATCACACAGATTCTCTAGCATCAAATACAAGTGGGATCACAGAGCAATCCCGTTCATTTTTTGCACTTTACACGATCTCTCTTTTCTCTCTCTTCTCCATTTTACATGGCCATTGATTCCCCAAACAAGTGCAATGACAGATAAACAGACACACAACACTCTCACACACATCATTCCGACAATCTCCTTTCCTCCAGGAAATCCAAGTAGTAAGCATGAATTCTGTCAACAGAAATATACCACACATCATACATAAGTTTATTTCCCTTCCAATTTCTTTTCTATTGTGCTTAACTTATTAGGAAGTTCAACTAAGAAAAGAAATGAAAGACTAATTCAACTTAAAATCATATCTTCTAATGACAGCACATTGATCCCATGTGACCAAAACAGATTTTGTCACACAGGTGCACTGTGGTATGAGCAGAAAGGATGCATGACTGCCCTCTATTGAATGCAGTGTTACACCAGATGGGATGGGAGAGAGAATTCACCCTATAGCTTGCTTCCAGTCCTGCCGTTTGTGCAGCACCATGGCAGAAAGCAGTAGCAGGGACTTACTATGTCTGCTTTGGAGTAGCTGTAGATTGCATTGCTTCTGCCCTTATGTGCCTCTGAATGCCTCCCTTGGCAGAGAACTACAGCTCAGAGGCACGCAGGATAGCACTCATCTCTTCACAGAGCAGCAGATTGCTTCAGCCTCTCCTACAGAAGTGAAAACAGGAAGTGAACACAGTCCTGCCATCTCCCACTCCCTGGGAGACTGCTACATTCTTGTCCAAACAGCATTCTGCCCTACGTACAGTTTGGTATTAAGGTACTACCTCCCTACCAGTGTTTAAAATTACAGATGATAACTAACTGAACGTAGAGTTGTGCTGCTAAGTAGTAGGTCTTCTAATCAAGCTCCGTTTCCCAAGAATAAAAGAAACAGAGGAATCCAATACTTGAGCAATATGAAACATATTGTGAATTAAATCAGGACTGCGACTTTATTTTAATGCAATTACTTGTTAATTTAATATCTCTGAATAATTATTGCTCTGGGGCTTTTGCCTGTAACTCAATTAACTCTTCGCGTTTTATTCAGCTCGTAACGTACGAAACTATACTATGCTAATGTAGAAACTGCAATTATTTACTTAGCGCACTTCCTGCTGACTGAGGGTATTGTAGCATGCAAGTAATGTCAGCACGTCAGAATAAAATACTGATAATAGTGCAGCATATAATAAGAGACTGCAGTTCCACCATTTGTCATGGAATTTTTGTGTTTTGGATGAGCAGAAAGGCATTACGTTGTTATGTGAAAGCATGGCACTACTCAAAGCCCATCCTCAGCTTCAACATGAGTTAGAGATTTTTCCCAATGGGAGAGAATTCCAAATACCACTTAATGATATGCAACGTTCACATTCTTGTTGCTTACTCTAGTAAATGCTGTTTAAAAGGCCTATGCAACCATGAAGGCAGGTTTAAGAGATTGAACATTAAGCTACTTTATTTGTTTAAAAGAATAACAACAATCATGTTGCATTATTTCGTATTAACGGGTTATTTAAACATCAGTTATACAGAAAATAGTTAATGAAAGGAAAGACCATGCTGCCAAGTGCTACAGGACCTCTGTCCAAGTTCTATTAAGGCCAAGCCTTTCAAAGAAGACAAAAACGAAGTGAAACAAGAAGTTTTCACATACTGACTTATTAGTACATGATAGTTAAATCATATGATGACACATTTCATTCAAGTCAAACGAAGCCTGAGATAGCAGCTCTGTGAGGTGGTTCGTGAGGACTGGATTGCTCTCAGCCAAGTCACCAGGTTAACACCACACCAATGGCCTGGCAATCCAAATTCATTCACAGAATTTCCCCTGCAGCGCTAAGGATGACTGCTGTAGTTTATATTCAGTAGCCTTTCAGAGACACACCAACAAAGTGAACCAATCTTACAAGATTTAAAAACCTCCAACCAATGAAAGTTAAGAACAAAACAAAAGGAAGCAAAAATTCAGCATGCATTCATAAGAGAACAAGAAATATTTACTCATGAGGGGGGAAAAAAAGGAATACATAAAGCTCAAAGGAATCAAAAGGAAAAAGCAAAAGCCGTAAAAGTCAAAAGTCAAAGCATGAAAACCCTTCTTTGTGAGATGGAGAACACGGATTTGAATATCAAACAGAATGAAGGACCCTTAGCCCAACTAAACTGAACTGCTGCCAGAATGCTGACTCCTTAAAAATCACAACATCGGAATTAATAGATATTAAAAGCAAATGAGAAAAAAAATCCAAGCTTTGAATTGTTTTCTGTAGCACCTTTGTGTTCTTAGATGTGAGCTTTTTTTGTTGTTGTTTTCTTACATTAAAGGATTCTCACATTCACCCAAACAAAATAAGAGTTAAAACAACAAGAAAAAGCAATAAAGAAGCCGGTGCCATGAAACTTACATCTCGCTATTAGAATCACCGACACTCACAGAATTCAGCTCACTCCAAATAAAATCTGGTATTGAAAGACTTGATTGATTTTAAATGGGAGAACAGCTCATTTAGGACTGCATGTTCCCTGCTCACACTACTTAATGACATAACAGACTCTACTCAGCTTCTTAAAGCTGGCATCCCCATTTCAAAACCAACCAGCGCCCTACACCTGCAAGAACAGGTCTCCAGATAAAAGATTCTGGGGCAGCCACATTTTTCAAGATAGTAATATGAGAGTTCTGGCTAATTTAGTAACTATTTTAATGCTTTTATCAAATATTTTTCCCCTCCAAACAAACACTGTTATACTATCAAGGTACTAAGAGAAAATGTGCATAAATCTTCAGGAGAAAAAAAACAAACAGTAAAATCTATATAGCCTAATCTTGTTAACAGATGCTTTATCACACGATTTTTGTAAGCTTTTCCATTTTCATAGGATAAGACGTTGAGATTTCTCAGCTGCTCTAGCTTTGGTGCCATTTAATTCGCAGAGGTTCCTAAAATCCTGGAACATCCAATTTCTATAATGAAAGAGCATTCAATTATCACCCAATCACCTTCCACTACCACTACTCCATTACTTTTAAATGCAGCAAGAAGTATAAAACACGCTATGGGGCTTGTAACAGCATGGAATGAGAACTGTATTAAAGCAGATGTCCCTTGACACAGTAAAAGCATACTCCCTGACTGCATGTTTCACACCCGAGGTAAAAACTGTCCCTCCGTCTTTCCAGGAAAAGAGCAAAGTGCTCAGGAAGCAGCAGGTACCTAAGACTTCCAGAAGGCCTGGAAACTGAGGTTTTCACTGCAAATTAACATTTTAAAATCAAGCTTAAAATCGAATTGTTATGACATCCTTCACACCACAGAAAGTTTCTGTTGATGGTACAAGGCGGGTCACATAGAATCTAAGTCAACACAAAAAGTTAATTCTAGATTTGGTGATAAAAGCTAAATCATAGTTCTAAATTAAAGGAGCATGAAACTTACTGATAGCACCTCAGGAAAGAGTTTCCTATTACTTCATTTCAGCAGATGTAGCACATCTCAAAGGTCTATCTTTTATCTAGGAAATATGTCTTTCAAATTGATAAGCATCCATCTATGTATGCTCCTAAGTATATAAAAGAAAAATCTTCAAAGGCATAAAGTACAGCAAAGAGCAGTGAGGAATTAATGCTGAGGAGCTCAAAAAGCCCACAAACTGCACTCTGTTTCTAACAGTTTTAGTTCTTACAGCTGTATTCATCTGTGATCCTCGTTATTCTCTGCAAAAGCATATCTCAGACCTGGCCTGGCCTCATCAAGAGAGTGGAAAACATATAGTTCTAAAGAATACGTAAATTAAACTGTTCGGTTTGCTCTGTTCATTCCTCAAGAACTGCAGCTTCCTCCAGACAAGGCAGATGAAGAAGCAGAACGAGTCATGAAGAGGTTTCAAGTGATGGAAAAATAACCTGTAGAAGGGCAAAGAAAAAAGGCAGTTTTTCCAAAATCTCCACCTAATTTCTACTAGGAAGATGATTCACAAAGAACCTGTAAACAGGCCAGAATCCAGATGACTTGAAAAAAAAAATCCCCAAGATGCACCACAAACACCACCCATCTGAGAAATACACCTCAGAACATACATTTCTATAGGCATTCAGCATTAATATACAAAGAATATAAAACAACTTCAAAACATGCGTATTTCTTTCCAAGGCTGATGAAGCTGCTTTCCATTGCCTTTCCAAAGATCAAACTTCATTCTTCAAAAAGGACACCCATGAGCGAGGGTGTCAGTGCATCTTTACTGAGTAGTGAAAAATGAGGGACCAGCACAATGCAAGAATATATGTCATCTTTTCTCCTATGTGCTTCTTAAAAGCATTATATAGATTGGTGTTTTCACCAAGCTCCATTCTCAAGTGCTTAAAACACACCCTTTCGAGAACCTGAGTCAAAGTACAAGCCACCTTTGCAACTGCCACACAGAAGATTCAGCTAAAAGGTTCTAACTGAAACACAAAGCAGAGGACCAGGAGGACTGATACAGAAGAACCTGAAAAAAAAACAGCAAAAGCAAAGAATACAAACTTTGAAGGATGAACAAATTTAAGGATCATATCAACGACTCAGTCTACTTAAAAGCAACTTAGGGACTGAAAGACTGCTTAGCTTGCAACTGACAAAAGTCATTTGTGTTATGGTATGAAGTGGTCATCTTCCTGCAAAGGCTCTGCTTCTATTTCGAAGTCCAAGTAGCCTAGACCCTTAAATTTCCAAAGGATTCTCTCAAGCTAGCCAAATCCCATTTTCCTGCTTAGGATGTCTCCACTATCACTCAGGCTTATCAGTCAACTTTGGTTCCAGTTACAAAGACTACCAGATGAGTATGCAGTGGGGGTGGATAACACTCCAAGTGATGGAGCTTTTCTTCCTGTAGGAGTTGCTCCCCTTAGGCTTCGTTTGGAACTGTTTCCCTCCCATTTAAATTCTCCTAGACCTTAATGTTATCTGAGAATTTTTAACTTACATGCTTTCTGCAGAAAGGGAAAATAAAATGAGTATAAATGGGTGTTTTATCTTTACTGTGCCTCTTTTGAATTTCAGTCCTTCCTCCATCAACAGATAATGTTTAATCTAGTAAAGTTTGGCATAATTTAAAATAATGCCAGTCTCAAAAGCCTTGCAGATCTCTAGCATTTGGAATGTTATTCGTCTGGGAAGCCATTAATCTTCACAAAAGGGTCTCAAAGGACCGTATTAATTAGCAGATCCAAGTAACCTACAAAAACTAAAATATGGCCAAATCACTCCACATATACTGCCAGCTCATTAAAATACCAAAAACCTCAGTTCGACATTAAACAATCCCCACAGGAATTTCAAAAAGCTTACACAAGTACTATATTTAAAATTTGTCTAAATGCTAGGGAAATTTACTATGATTTATGAACACAGCTTTACATAATTAGCCTTTTAGAGCTCAGGTTCTAACGTAAGTTATAAGTGCTACTAAGCAGTGAAGTTACAAAGGTATGTCCTTTCCAACAGACTTTGTGCTCCCATTCTCCTGTTTTCCACAAATCATTTTCTTTAATCTGCCCAAAAGAAAAACGAAGACCTAAAGATAATTCACCTGAATGTGAATTTCAGTAGCTACCAGAGCTGTTTTATCTGTCTGTACTTGACTTCTTACCAAAAATAAAGGTATGCAGTAGGTAGTTTACTTCCTATGATGGAAGAAATAAAGAACTTTTTTTAAATGCACCATTTCCTTACCATGATCCATATGAAGACTGGCAAGGATGGAGAGTTCAAGAAATGATGAGAAAGAATGACAAGAACCAATCCTAAAAGAAAGAGGATGTAAATAAGGACAAGCACGATTGTTTGGTTTTTTTCCTTTTAAGAATAGGTTGAAAACAATACCCGGGGTTTAGGAATGAATTTTAATTACTTAGCACTTAGAACTTAGAGTTTAGTTCAGATGGCTCTTCCAAAGTCTTTCCTCAAGAGCCTGCAGGTTACCTGCCTCAAGCATGACCATGCCTAACCCAGTTCCACCTTTGTCTCAGGCTCCCCACTGCGAGGTCACACAACGCTTCCCTCATTCCAAAGTGCAGGCACTAAGAGTAAGCCACTCTTCTTTGCAACCTATCAAAGACAAAACATGTCTTTAAGGAAAAAAAGATGATTTAAAAACTGTGCTTTCAGGTTTTCTACTTCTTGAGGTCTGCCTTGACTTCACTCCCTTTAAAGAAAGCATTAACAATACTTTTTGAATACTGCATTTGAACACGTCCTTGGATCGATCCTTCGGGTAAATACCCTCTTAAACTTAAAGAATGGAATTAGAAATAACACATACAGTGCAGACTGTCTCACAGATACCTGAAAAGCACATTCAAGTACTCTGTCATACAGCAAGCATAAGACACACAGATTGCTATGTGTATAAAAGTGCACTGCTACACCAGCATACAGCACGCAATGGACAGTAAGACAGAATAATTTAAATACCTGAAATACACAGCTGTTTTGCTCTGCACTATAAAAATAGGCAACACAAAATGGAGTTGAATGACATTTCCACACTGTAAACCTGTACATCATTACATAGTGAGTTAAAAGAGCCTGTCCAGAAACCATTAAGTCAGAGTTACTGCTTTGTTTTCCGAGGCAAACCAAGTTCCACGCATGTTTAACTGTCAGTACATCAGGACAGTGTTGAAAATTACATATTCCTTTGATATATTTTTCCCAACTATTCAGAAGCCCCAGGAAGTTATTTTTAGATAAAAAGCTCTCACTGATCTCAGTGGCCATCAATCTTCTTTCATTTACTGTTGTCTTGTTTGTCCTCTCCCTGCACTGTCTGCCTTCTGATAGGGAAAAGAACCATTCAAACACTGTTCAAAGCACAGAAGCTGTTTCCTTGTTCCCTAACTCCCTCTGAAGACAGCCAGTGACACCGCAGCCAACACTGTACTTGGATGTAATTAAGGATGAAGGATGCTGCATAAATTAGTTTTTAAAAAATGCATAAAATTTCACCAGGAATTGTCTGGTTGGGTGAAAGAGGTGCTACTGGTTTTCTGGCTGATGGCACTTCTACATTTTGAAAGCGTTCCCCCAGCTTCTAGTTGCCAATGTATCTAACAGCTATATAAATACGCATTTTTTACTACAAAAAGGCATTTTTAAAAGTGTTTAAAATGACACCATTCAGCAGAACACTATGGTATTTGGCACCTATTGATTGAAAATTTTACCAACTGCCTTAAAGAGGTCCTAAAAGCTCATTACAGACAGAATTAGGTTTTGTAGCTCTGAAGCACATTCAAACCACAACACGTGCAATGGCATAACAACTGTAAAGCACCACGCAATAGCAATGCAATGCTCTCAAGACCTAGCAACAATACGTGACAAGAACACTAGCAACAAGGGCATGGACATAACAAAAGCAACACACTGAACAGAACCCCAGTTACACTACTGACGAAAGGAGAGGTAAAGTCCACTCAGCAGCAAAAGATCAAGTCCTCACTCAAACTCTGTAACTAGAAAATTATCAGCTGTCAGCTATCAAAGAAAATGATTTCTCAAGTAGAAGATAAAATACTCCTACTGTAATGTTCAGGCTGGATGCTTGCGCAGTGGGGAAAGAAACAAAACACCCACTACGGCTTATTTGAGTTATTGGGTGAGAAGCTTTCCACCTGATATCACCTCTGGGAGAAAAGTCTTCCGTTGCTGTGTATGAGGGAGGAAGGAAGGAGCTTTTGCTGGAAGTCAGCTCTTCCCATACAAGGCGAGGCCATCTGGGCTGCCCAGATGTCTATCATTGTAAAATCAAAAAAGGCTTCTGACTCGAATTTGCATGGAGCACTTTCACCTTCATTCACTACATCTCGGATGTGCAATTACTTGTCTTGCACTCAGAGACGGTCATTTTCCATTTTGTTGCTCTCTAAACTCTAAAATTGCAAAGGCTAATTAAAAAGGAATACAAGTATCAGCTAAAAACACATCTTAGATATTTTCCATCAAGAGACAAAGTACAAAATTGTTCTTCTCAACTGAAGAAATTAATGGAAAACATTAAAACTAACCTATTTTTGAACTTTATAATCTAAACATCAAAAAGCAGACCAAGAACATTATCTGCAGCCACATGCAAGCTGTAAATTGTAATAATGCAAACATGTTCTGCACAGTTTCTGCCTAGAACACGTCACTGCAGACAGATGGATTCATTTTTATGGAAAAACAAACATGTTCCACCAGCACAGAAGCTCAGCGTGGCAATCACCCTGATAATCACCTATTAACTTTCATGACTACAAACACTCACAACTAAAGAAGGATAATCACAGCCTTAGACTTCAACCTGCATGACAGTTTTGTTTCTCAAGTGCAGATATCCATGTCCAACACACTGGAAACTGAAGTCTCCACCTTCTTTTTTTATTACAAGTTAGAGTTGTAGAGTTGTTTTGCTGTAAAACGCAAGAAAGAGATAACAGGAAATCTGGCTACTACTCTTACAGCATTCAGCATCAATTAACGTAAAATGAGAATCAAGACGTTCTCTTGATTGGTTCAAGAGGTATCTGTTTAACTTCGTAGATTATCTGTCCTACACTGTTGACTGCAGAATCTTTAACTACGCCACTAACTAAATTTAAGACTGAAGTAAAAGGTCCACACATTTTCAGATTTCATCAACATTTACAACTAGGATCACATCTTTAGAACATGCCAGATTTCCCCAAGGCAATCTTGTCATTTTGTTCAAGTCTCTACATGGGAGCTGCTCTCGTCTGAAATATGTTCACTTATTTACACACCTGCATACAGAGTTGCTGAAAGATGGGTTTGAATTAGGCTTTGTGCACATCTAAGAAGTCTGTCCCTGAAGACATGCACAATTCCTGAAAGTGTCAGCATTAGTAGAAGAAAAATTATTACTGCCATAGGTCAAGCTGCACATTAGAGTTGCCAAAGCCCTAAACAGGGATTCCTTACTCCTCAGCAGATCCACACAGAAACAAGCATTGGCAAGAAACATGAACCGATGTAATCTGATCGTGATGCCCAAAAAATAACCTAGTTTTATGCCAGTCATAATTAGCTATAATAGCAGCAATTAAATCCCATTCTGTAAATGAATTTGTAGCTGTAACTCATCACAGTCATGACTCTTTCACTTGCTTTTAAGTACTAGAGCACATCGTCAGCTGAAAAAAAGATAATAAAAAAAACAAAAGCACTCATTAGAAAACGCACACAGCCTATTACTCCTTCACAAACTAGTTTTTAAATGTGCCACTGAATTTCTGGTAGTGGCACCCTACTCAAAGCTCTGCTACCTCTATCAAGATACATGCAAACTGTCAGCGTACAATACTCCTGTAGAAATTGGCACTGAGTAAGGAGGTGACAACCTACTGAAAAATACTATTTTTAAGAGGCAAATTTTGGTGAAGCACTCCAAATGTAAAGAGTTCCGTAGTGCCTGGTTTTCTGACCAATTGTATTTGGACTTTTTAAAACGCAATGCTGGAAATTCTCCAGGGATACAGTTCTGAAAGAATCACAAACATAGAATGGTTTGGGTTGGAAGAGACCTTTAAGATCATCTAGTTCCAACCCCCTGCTATAGACAGGGACGCCTCCCTCTAAACCAGGTTGCTCATCACAGCCCCATCCAGCCTGGCCTTGGATGGCTCCAGGGAGTGAGGCTGTGAATGCCCCCTGGGCAACCTGTTCCAGAGTCTCACCACCCTCACAGTAAACTATTTCTTCCTAATATCTAGCCTAAATCTATCCTCTTCCAGTTTAAAGCCATTTCCCCTTGTCCTGTCGCTACCTACATTATAAGAAGTCCCCCCTCCAGCTTTCCTGTAAGCTCCTTCAGGTACTGGAAGGCCACCATAAGGCTCCCTCAGAGCCTTGTTATGTTAATGAAAATTAGAATGAGATGAACAAGGAAGAAATCATGTACAGAACAAGCCAACAACTGAAATGAACAGTAAGTTCATTTCAGCAGCTCAAACTAAGCCCACAGGAATTTACTCCTCCCCATGTCCCTAAAAAATGTTGAAAGACAAGCTTGAAACTTCATCCTTCAAACTGAGTACAAATCCCACTTTTTCTATTAACCTTATCAACAGCTGCTCAGCTCAGAGCGTATGAATATTGATATTTCCACAATTTGCCATATAGAAATTACACTGGAATTAAAACAAAAACATCTGCAGCAAAGAAAAAGAAACAATATATTTATTTTGTGAGCACAGTCAATATGCATGCCATTACATAAGAAAAGATTAAATGTGAAAACACACAGGCATAATTGCAAATGGGACAGTAGCAGAAGTGTGCAGTAATTCCCATAATCTGCACAATAAAGAAATTAAGAAGTCAGCAATTAGCAACCATACCGGACATTCCTACAGCAAGATGCCCTAAATTTCATTTTATTACAATACTGTCTTGAAAGTACAGCTCTGTAATAACACAGCGTATTTGTAAGTTCAAAATAAATAGCACCTGACCAAGACTGCAGAGCCCAAGATACTGAAGTTTTAAGTCCTTTTCCTGGGCATCTCAGATTGCTTTGCAGCCTGAGGCAGTGCTGTCCTGCCTCGTCCTTTAGACAGGCACACCTGGCAGGCATAAAGAAAAGGCAATCCCCCATTATTCTGAACATAGAACTTCATGCATTCTAATCTTAATGAGGAACATACAAAATTGGCTAAGATCATAGAAACACAGAATGGCCTGGGTTAAAAAAGACCACAATGATCATCTAGTTTCAACCCCTCTGCTATGTGCAGGGTCGCCAACCACCAAACCAGGCTGCCCAGAGCCACATCCAGCCTGGCCTTGAATGCCTCCAGGGATGGGGCATCCACAGCCTCCTTGGGCAACCTGTTCCAGTGCCTCACCACCCTCTGTGTGAAAAACTTCCTCCTGATATCTAACCTAAACCTCCCCTGTCTCAGTTTAAAACCATTCCCCCTTGTCCTATCACTATCCACCCTCGTAAACAGATGTACCCCCTCCTGTTTATATGCTCCCTTCAAGTACTGGAAGGCTGCAATGAGGTCTCCCCGGAGCCTTCTCTTCTCCAAGCTGAGCAAGCCCAGTTCCCTCAACCTTTCCTCATAGGAGAGGTGCTCCAGCCCTCTGATCATCTTAGTGGCATTCCTCAGACCCCCTCCAAGAGCTCCACGTCCTTCCTGTACTGGGGGCCCCAGGCCTGGATGCAGTACTGCAGATGGGGCCCCACAAGAGCTGAATAGAGGGGGACAATCACCTCCCTCTCCCTGCTGGCCACCCCTTTTTTAATGCAGCCCAGAACACATATCCTTTTTCATCTCCACTGCCCTGGACAAAATCCTAGAGTTGTGTGGCCGTGTGGAATAATCCCAACCATTTCATAACAGCTTGAATATTACTCCATGGCACATGGCAAAATACAGTACCTGAAAAAAAAAAAAAAAAAAAACCACCATATAATCTATCTTAAAAGTTAAGCACAAATCACGTGAATGCCCTGAGGGAACACTGCATACCATTCTTGCAATGACTCCATTAGTTCAGCATTATTAGAGATATTTCTCCTTACATTATCATTACATTCCCCTTCCATTTCCACAATATCACAGTATACTACGCATTTCTCAGAAACACCATTCAGCAATACAAAGTTTGTTTTCTGGGAAAGGAAGGAGTATCTTTTTGGCTTTTTTTTTTTCATTTATGTATCTGCCTCAAATATTCATAAAGTCTTGATTACCTAATAACTAGCTTTAAAAAAAAAAAAAATACTTCTCCCAAAGATAAATGGGACCTTCCTTGTATGTGGAAATTCACTATCAAATACCAGAAAAATTGAAACTGAAAACTGGAATCAAAACAAAGGCTCTTAGGGAACCACTCCCTCCACATTTCTTGACAAAGAATAGTCCTGTATAGATGCTGAAAACATAATGAAAATGTAAATGAATTTTCAAGTTACAAAAAACACCAGCACTACACATTAATGGAGGATATTTTTTTTGCAGATAGGAATTAGAATCTTATCAGACACTGAAGTGTAAAGACAGATATTACTCACCTTTTGGAAATCCTGGAGTTTAACATTTTTCTATTCTAAAACAAATTGAGTACTTGATTTTTTTTATTTTTTTTTTTAAAACATTTCCACAATGTGGATTCTCTCACACAAATTCTTTTTCACGCTCATTAACTTATTTCCTTCCACTACCATCTCAACACCTTGTTTACACATCATAAAAAGAAATTCATAGAAGTTACTTTCAGGCAGCTCAGCATAGGTTGGCTGTTTCTTGAAGTTCAGAAAACTATTGACCCAATCTATTCAACCCTGTTCTTGTCCACAGATTACTAACAAGTAAGGGAATAAGAAGATAATAACCCAAATTTAGAACTGCTGACAGTTACCACGCATGATAGTTTCCAGTGTACGGAGAATATAGAGGAACCTTCATAAAGTTGAGACAATCTTTTTACAATCATGCCTTTATAATCAAGTACTTACAGGATATTCTGCCAAGTCTGCTTCAAAAACTATGAAGGTAACTAATAAAAATATACTTTCCCTCCACTGACCTTCCCTGAAAATGTCCTATTTTCTGATAAAGATGCTTGTTTGCTAACAAAATTACAGAGCTACCCAGCTCATTTCATGGGTACGCCATAAAAGAGCACAATAGAACTTCAAATTCTTACTGTTATGGTTTCAAGCTGCCCATTAAAGTGATGGCCAAGGCCTTCCCACAGGAGCCATCAATGTGGTCAAAGCTGCAGACAAAGCTAAAGAGAAACAAACTCCTCACAACTGTGGCAGCCAGAGAACTTACAGAGACGAACAGGAAGGAACTTTGACCAGAGAAGAGGCAAATGCAGAGCTAACACATACCTCTCCCCCAATTACTGATGTTAGGTGGGATAATGCTAGGATGGAGGGCTGTTGCCAGTAGCCATGCCTTCCTACCAGTGCTACACCAAGTCCTCGTAGAGCTTATCCAAGTATGATCTGCCCTATACTTACTGATTATTCACTTTTTCTCCTTACTAAACTGCATTACAAGGAGCTAAACTACATTTGACATATTCCTACAAGTAATTCTTTCTCATAAGCTGCATTAAAGCTCTTACAGGGACTTTACACGATAATGAACAGATTGAAGTCTGTGAAATAATCTCTCTTATGATGGGGTCTAAACGCAGAAAAATTAAGAACTTAATTTCTAGAGAAAACAGTGATACTCTGAAATAGAAAGCTAGAGCATTGAGCTGTGACTCAAAAGACATGAATTCAATTTCAGGATCTTCTCCGTATATAATCTTGCAGGAATTATCCCCCACGAGGATAACACGGCCACACAGAACACTGCTGGGGAGATAAAGGCGGCTCAGGCAGCAGGGCAGGCAGTCACATGAGCGCATACACAGATATGCCTTCTCTGTCTTCAGCGAGCAAAAGAACTAAATTAAACCTGCACAGCCCACTGCCACCTCACATTCCATGATTCAGCTTTTGGGTTTCCATTCTGGTACCTGCAGCTGAGGCTGTTGGCACGCATGAGTTTGCGAGCAGCTCAAGCTCACCTTGAGCACATCTTATTGGGCTGCCTGTTAGATGGCACTTGGGCTCACTGGGAAAGGACCTTGTTGTTGCCAGTCTGTGTCTGACATCAGTCCGCCAGGTCAGAGAGGCAGTGGGAGCAATAAGGCAGACACATCATATTCCCCCCAGCCATGTCCCAGGTAGGGACATTGTTAGGCGGACCCACCACACCTGGTGGCTTTGGAGTTCTCCTGTGGTCTTCGGCAGGAGGACAAAATTTCCATTTATTTGCAATGGAAACAACTTCATATTTCCTCATCAGCTTCACGGACACTTCCCTTTGTTGAACTCAATGAAGTTCCTGCAGTCTACTCTCAAGACTGTCCTGGTCCCTGGGGTGTCAGCCGCTATGCCTGGTTCTGTGCCACCTGCAAATTGCTGAGGGTGCCCCTGCCCCACCTGCCAGGTCATTAATGAAGATGCCGAACAGGAACAAACCGTGCAGAGTCCCCTGGCGCACACCACCAGTGACTGGCCTTCAACTAGACCCTGTGCAACTGATCACCACCCTCCGTACACAACCAACCAGCCAGATTTCCATCCATCTCATGTTCCATAAAATGAAAGACAGAGCTAGGAAGCAGGGGACTGAGCAATTGGTATGAAGGCGAGACCCACTTTCCTCATCTTTGATAAAAATCTTTTCTGCCTTAATTGAAAGAATAATTAAAGCTTTGGTTTTTGGAGAACAGTAACAAAACATATACCTGCAGTTCTAATAAAAAAGTGAATTCCTTGCATGACATCTTTAAAAGGTTCAACATTATAGACTATTTACTTACACAATTACATGGACACCGATTTGTTTTAGCAGTATGTTTAAGCCCTGAAAGGCGTCTTCCTTCCTGAAGTGGTTTTCAGAAAGGTGCTTTTTTGTCTCAGCATTATAGAAATATTTTTCATGTCTTAAATGAAAGAGATTACATGCTGGGACAGCCAGCCCCAGAAGAAGATATACCACCTTGATCCAGACCAGTCTGGTAAGAAAAATTCCATTCTGGAGCTAACTCTTTGTCATCAGAAATAAAGCTCTGAAATTCACACTTGGGGAAAAAAAAGACCATATTTAAAAGCTATAGAGTCATGGGTCTTGAGTATGAAGCATATATTGTATGAAATAATAAGATACTAAGCAAACTGAACAGAAAAAGAAGGGTAAGTTCTGAATCGCTGAAGTGGGAAGGCGAGGAGTGCGAGACATGCCCCATAGTTATCATGCACCAAGACTTCAAAGCCTGCTGTGCTTGAGCTGAGCTTGTGCTGCAGCTGCTACACTGTATTGTCAGGTACCACTAAAATCAGGTATAATTCCCATAAGAAAATTAAGCAGCAACTACACTGCTAATGCAAATCTCCAATTCACAGTGTCTACTCACACAAGAAATCAGCACATGACTGCACAATTAACAAAAACAGTTCTACTGCTAATAGAAAAATGTAATTTAATAAAATTACTTGGTAATGCTTTGGGGAGTCACCTTCCTTAATTTTCCCTCTTCGATGAGGAATTCCACCCCATGAATTCTGAACTCCCTTTTTCTAGCTTGTGTTCTCTCAGGACACAATACGATGCATATGACTGATCGCCTCTTGGCAGATGGACCGTATTTTGCCTGGCGTTGCATAGACACAGAAATGACATTACTTCACCAGCTGCACAAAAACACAGAGATGGAAACAAATGGTTGGAATACAGGAAAAGGGGAGACAGCATTCATCAGTCTGACAGGCAGCAGTCTCAGCAAACCATCACGCTACCCAATGTCAGAAGTGTAAGGCATCACAACAAAGAAGAAAATCAAGGAGTGAGAAGAAAGCCATCCTGAAATCTTAATATGGAACTCTCTTCAACTGGGACAGGTAGTAGAGGAAAAACTATCAAGATTGCTTACAAAGTGATGTACACTACTTTCACTACCTCGATCATACCCAACAAATCTTAACAGCCCTCTTCTTCCATCTTTCGTAAGAACAGTTCGGAAATGAAATTGAAAACTGGGAGGTATGCCTGAAAGCAGGACACTGACTGAAACAAGTGGCATAGTTCTATAAATGACTGCAGAATTCTCTCTGTATCAGCTTGAAACTCTAAAGAAAAAACACAAATCTGCACCGTTGTATTCTACAGCAAACTTAAGACTAGTTCAAAAGGAAATTCCTCATGTTAACACTCACCAAGTACTCTTTCAGCAAAGGTCATTCCTCTGTATGCATGTGTACGTACATCTGTGTTCCAATACATGGGTATGTACACAAAGCAGGAACAAGTAGTAGAGAAGCTAAAAGGTAAAGGGCACAGGGGTTTGCAGTTTTGTTCAACCTCACCTCTGTAACTATGCACAAGGCACCACAAGACCAACTTCAATTTCAATTTTTGAATAAGACTCATAAAATCACCTACACATTTTATGCTGCAAGTCAATTTGCATGGTTCCCAAGGAGATAAGTTTTAAAAATCTCATCTGGAATCCACTGATAAAAAAAAAATGGGGAAAACTAGCATAATAAGATACAATGATGAATTAGTCCCTATAGAAAAGTTATCTTTTACTGGGCCCATCAGGAAAGCCTAGATAATCACTAAACATTTTGTATTTGCTTTTCTTCATACTTATCTCCAGTTTCGTATTTTACTGTGCCCAGGCAGAATGGTTTTGATATTCTATCTTTTTCTTTTACAATATATTGAACAAGAATAAAAGACATGGGAACATTAACTCACTTGTAAACAAGAATATACATTTTCTATTTGTACGGGTATATGTTGAAGTTGTTACGTCACATGCCTTATGACCCATACCTGCAATCAAAAGGCATTTTTAAAACAACTGCCACATCACATAAGCTTTAAGCTTTGAATGGAGAACTGTAACCCATGTCTGCGATGCATGGCCAGCAAGGAGAAGGAAAAGGAGAAGACATCTTAAAAATTTAACAGAAAAGCAAGAAAAAGTGATGGAGCCCTCACTTGTCATTCTGCTTGAGTTAAGGGTATTAAAGAAGGTCACAAACAAATACCCAGTATTTTCACAAGGTTCATTTTCTGATATAAGATTTGAACAAACAAAAAAACCAAGAGAAACGGGAGTTCTAACTACAATATATTAAATCACACACAAAATACAGTATTGCACTCATTTCAAACTCATGCCATTACTGTTTTCTCCAGCTGCACTTCAGATAAGCATCTGTCCAACATAATACATGGTATTTTTCTATTTTCTGACACCATACTAACCGCTAAAAATGCACTGAATAATGTTTGCATAGGCATCTTTTCCCAAGTGAAGACTATGCAAACTGTGACAGATGTACCTCACAGAGTGACACAGAAGTATCTTTCTTGGTAAGCCATCCAAACCCCTTGAGAGGGGGACAGCAAGTGAGGAGAAAATGGACAGTAAGCAAGTAAGATTTAGAAGATCATTTATGCATTATAGATCTTACAGCCTTTCTTGCAGGCAGAGTAAGATTTACTAGGATATTTGCAAGGACACCAGAGAAATGTGAGCTTAATGCAGAAGAGTGTCTATGTGAAGATTTGAGAGTGGGAAACATTCCGTTTGGCAAAAAGCAAACACAGCTTCCCAAGGGATTTTCTTCCCTACCCAAGGGAAGGTGTTAAATTGAAGGTCTTTAAGCATCAGCTTTAAGGCATGTAAAAAGTGTGAATTTGGATTTGCTGGAGCTACATTTTCTACAGAAATGTGAAAGATTCTATTAATATATATACAAAATAGATTCTGTTCTATCTTCATTAGACATAGCCTCTGGTAAGAAAAACCTAACTCTAAAAAGCAAATCTTGTCTCCTCCGAAGTCAACAGGATATTTTCTATTTATCCTATCAACTACAAGAAACAGTTCTCATTCAGTAACTATTGGTTTCTCTATCTTCTGTCTGTAAACCTGCACAGATAATCATCATTACTTTAAATAAGTTTAGTAAAAGTTCAGTATTTCTTCAAATGCACCATTTTCATTTAATTCCCTATACAGAGAAGTCATTTTTCTCTGAAAAAAAAACACGATTTATGAATTTAATAACCTCTTAGACTTCTCAGGAAAGTCAGCTCCAGGTCCGAAGAGCTGCTCTGTCTAACTAAAAACAATCACTCAAGCCACGCGTGTGTTGGCTGTATGCCTCAAGATTCCATAGCATCTAGTAAGGTATGAGCTCCATTTGAAACCTTTCCCAAAACTTAAGTACCCGCAACTTCTCTCCCCCATTTAAATCCTTCACCATTTGCTGCCAGTGGGCTACTAGAAGTACCCTTTTCTCCAACATAAAGATCCGTTTTCTTGAAACACACAGGAACACTCTGTGTTTTACTGCTCAGATAGGGAAGGGCATTAAAACACTCTAGAGGAGACACTGTCAAAAATGACCCAGTGATACAGAACTAAGCGACAATACAGTGATCAGCATTAACAAGACAAGAAAGAAAAGCCCTTACAGTCACTTAGAAAGATAGATTTTAAGTAGTGATATACAGACAGGAAAAGCTTTTTAATTAAAGCAGCTTGGAGTTTTGAATGTTCTTTTTCATAGTTAAACATGTAGAAGCTGCAATCCACTCGTTCATAAAGAGATTTCTAAGCAAATGAGAGGTTCAGTTACAGCCTGTGTTTATAGTGCTTACGCTTCTGCAAGAACATTTTAACATTCTTTTAACATTCTTTTTTTGCTTTTCATGCTTTAATATTTTTGTTTTTAAACAAGCAATCCAAATCATTGTAGAGCTTTGAGCCCTCACTTTCCTTAAAGCACTACCTTCTGATGAAAGTCAGTACCATATTGTCAGTACATGAAATTAAATAAATGCTCCAAAATTGATTTTTTTTTTCTAATTTACTTGCTGTTTCTTGAAGCAAGTTATTAAAGAGTTTCCAAGTAAGTCTAAAGACATCCAATTTATTTTTAACTAGTAAATTACTTTCTTGAGTGGTATTGTATCCCCAAGGTGTGACATCCGCTTACTAACTGCGGAAAGTACTCAGAATTTCCGGAACATATAAACATCTCGTCTAGCAATAACTAGAAACACTGGATATAAAGATCTAGAATAATACTTTCAGCAAGATATAAAAGATAGCATTCCAAACAGATAAGAGATGCAAAGAATACTCTTACATCAACACATATTACACTTACCCTGTTTTTGTTCAAGTACACCGTAACTGCAGAATTTAGGTAGAGTTGTCCTTCCTTGATGAGCTTTTGAGCAGTCACTACTTAAAATTACACATTATGTATTCTAATACTTACAAGTAATTTGCAATGCAATTTCAAAGTAGCTTATAACAAATCTCACTTTCTACTGTAGGTAAAAGGAAACTTCTGACAAACATTAACATGGAAACTATTACACTGTTGCCCCGGTGCAAGTCTTGGGATAAGACGACCTGGAAAGATTATGTTTTAATCTTTATTCTACCTGACTCACTGAAAACCCTGCAAGGGTGGAAGTGGTTTCCTTCTCTGTCAGTCTGGGTTTTCTTCCCACCAATACAGCATTGTAGCACTTACTGCTTTTTGATAAGCCCACTAACTCGGTAACATTTCAGGCAGATCTGTTACAGTCTCTTCAAAGTAGCAACACTGATTTCTTTCCCAATTGGCCTCATACGACCATACAATACAGGAGAAAATTATTCCAAATATTACCTTCAGCGTTTGAGGTTAGGAATTAGCCAGATGGAAAACCAGAATCAAGTGTTTGAGAGACTAAGGAGGAAACCTGTCAAGCTAGAATAAAACAGTACGAAACACGTGCAGCCAACTAAAGGTCCGTGAGCTTTGCACTACAGTTATTAAAACATGTAACGATTGTTTCCCATTTCACAGACGAGATTTACCTGACACTCACCTATCCCAAAAAGCATTTTCTAATTTGTGTCAGTGCTTTACTTGGCTCTGCTATTCTGTACTGCTTAAATAATGAAATCTTATTTCTTCACAACACTGACATTTGCACAAGTCAATCAACTGCCAGACTTTTACCCTGCATGAGAATTGCCCACACTTTTAGGCTTTTAAAACATAGCTAAACTGGATTACATTTATTTGATTCAACAGGAAATTAAGCCACTAAAATTAACTCTATGAGTATTGTTGGCTTTTTTTTTTTTTTTTTTTTTTTTTTTTTACAGGGACACCCTCAGAAGTCATCTATTAGCAGCTGGAGTGCAGTAAGAAAAGTATCATTTGACATAAAACTTACTTGAAAGATAAAAATAATGAATTAAATTAAAAAAGATTAAAATCATAACTAGACATTTGGAATCATCGTACTAGTGCTAACTTTTTTTCCTCTGCCTGTAGCTAGCAAGCCCCGAAATGTCATTGCTTACAGGCTATTGCACACTCCAGCTAATCTAAATTTAAACTCCTCTGATTTTTGACCCAAGGGAATAAGTTGCAATCAAATACAAATAGCAAAAATATTCAGCATTTTAGTTCAGCATTCTAGAACTAGACTTTATATGAAGTGGGAACTACAGATGTCTATACCTGCTAACCGAATCCCACCCTTCCTCCAAAAGAGAATGAATCTCCATCTGTAAACTGTTTTACTGTATTTATGTTCCCACTAAATTTCATGAACATTTTCTTCACTTCTATACTCCTCAGAGAATCTCCCCCTGACCGGGGTGGTTGGTTTCTCAAAATTCACTTCAAAATTAAAGCTTCTGAATGATCTGCTGAAAAATAAGACTCAGCATGTATTTAACAATAAAATAAATGTACTGTTAATGGCTCCTACCAGCTCACTGCTGAGTCATGCAGTTTTAAAGTGTTTTCCAGTTTATACTCTCCATGTTTCAGGGGTCGACTATACTCTTTGGCACCAGCAAGGTACGAGTTCACTTGAGTGTCTACAGGGAACTCCGAATCCTAGAGGAAAAAAGTAGACATATAATTTTCAGAAAAGCTGCATAAGTTCATGCAATGTAATACTTATAATGCTAACTTTAAAAGCACAGTTATGTCTTTTTGACTTAATTTTTCCCCTCTGCTCAGTTTTTAATGAATTATTAAATCACTGTTGTCCTGATTTTATCCTGATGCATATTGTTAAAGATGAACACAGGCATATCTGGAAGACTGGTGCCTGTAGCAAACATTGCGTACTATGAGATTTATTTGTTCTTATGAAATTATATTCTTATGAATTCATGTCTAGACAGTTACATTAATACAACACTGCTCTAGGAAGAGATCAACCATCAATATTAATCATTATTTGTAACCAAATATAAACAGTGAACTTACATTTACTGTAAGAACATAGAAGTTGATTGTTTATACTGGCAAAACTCCTTCTACCAATACCCCAAAAAAAGCTCGTATGTATTTCAGAGTAGCAGCTGTGGGAAAGACGCAGCTCTGCAGAGTGGATGTTTTGAGATAAAGTCGGAAGTGGCAAATAAAATTCTGCTGAAATTTGAACTCACAACTGAGTCTGTGTAGTGATGCAGGTCTAAGTAACCAACTTGGCCTGATGTTTTCATCATAAATTAAGTAGATCGTACTAAAAGAACACAAAAACCCATGTAAGAAAATCATCTGTGCAATTCAAGATCTCTGCATTCATGAAGTATTTGGTGGAAGGCAGTCAAAAGTCAATACCAATCAGATTTCAAGTAAATGAATTATTTTTCCTTAAACAGAAAAAGTTTAACGAGTACAAAACTAGCAACGTAAGATGCAGTGCTCTATCCCGCACTGTACCACCTCACGATCAACAGTAACTTTTAGAAACCCTTTCACTTCATTGACAGTTAGAAAGCTCCTTCAGCTAACCTGATGAACTTCCCTCTCATTTTCCAAATTACTCAATTTATAATTCATTTCTTTCACTTTATCTTACATATACCTCCAAGCAGATATTGAAAGAGTCCTAGCAACAAGCTCAGTACCACAGCACCTATGGTGTAATCACTGAATCATCAGCTAAATAGAACAGTTTCTGTTATTATTCTAAACGGAAAAGTGATGGAAACAGAGAGAGAAGGTTGCCACATATGTACAGATAAACAGTACAACACACAGAAGAGCAGACGCAGGTAAATAACCTTTTTTTCTCCTTCATGTATATACATAGACCCATACCCAGAGTAACTCCAGGGAGTATTCCTGCAGGCCACACATCCTGGACAAGAAGATCCCTTCTTCTACTCAACCAGTTTCACAGGCAGCATCCTTCCGACAGAATTCACCAGCACAGAAGCACTTGTTGTAGAGAGGACTAGAACCCCAGGGTGCAGCTCTGACGAGACATCTGCCTCATCAGCTGCTGGTGCTGTTCAATGCCACTGACTGTATCTAATGTGTATTCTCAGATCTGCAGCCTTTTATTGGCCTCTCCAAAGCAGCAACACAGTGAGACAGCATCTGCACTGAATCTGCCCCTCTTAAGATCCCTTTACAGACCTGAAGCCAAGTCTGTTCTTCAAGGCTCTTGTTCACTCATCATAAAATACAGAAAAAGATCTATCATACAAGCTGTGCAAGGGGATCTGTGTCCTAGAAATCTGTGGCTTCAAGTGAGAAAAATGATTTTTTAATTCAGATGAAACTAATTATACATTAGATACGACTTCAGAATGAAACCTGAAGATAATTTCCCCTACAAAACATCCAAAGAGTATGGTATAGGTACTTATCTCATTTGGTAATAATGACAAACAGCACAAAAAACATTTTCATCAACAGATAGCAGAAGGCAAAAATCAACTGTTGACTGAAGCGGATGGCACAGCAAAGATACTTTATAGGACTGCATTTGTACAAAGACCCACATCCTTCAGATCTATCTGTAGCAGACATAAGAATACTAGAAACTGAACACTGAAGAGACTGTTTTAAAGAGAATACTAAAATAGCTGGAGTCAGGACTGGCTCTGCCAGGTAAGAGGGATTGAGAAAGAGTGAACAGCCCTTCTTTCTGACAGCCAAGTCAAAGAAACAGACATCAGATGGCTGTTTGGACATCATCTGCACTTGTCAGGTACAATCAGCTTGAAATAACTGTTCAGGTCTTCAGGCAGGTAAACTGCATACAGCAGCATTCGAAACCCTTAACATCTCTTCAAAAGATTAACTCTGCTGAAGAGAACTGATATCACATCGTGATAGAGAATCTTTTTGATACATAGCTACTATATATCAATCATTATCTGAATATCGAGTCTTTACTGCATTTGATCATCAGCTTAACCATGTGCTTTTAAGTAACCTGAACGAATTCCCCACACCAAAAGAAAAAAGTCTATTACTCCAGAACTGAGTTCAAGGCAGATCTTCTGTATTCTTCAAAATACATTTTTCTTGCAACTACAAAGCCAATAAAACAAATTACATATCAACATATGCTTAATCCTTACAGACTGACTTTCAACCAGTGTCCACTTTTTTTTTTTTTTAAGATTGGACTAGATTTTCTACCAACTCCAATTAACCCAACTGAACAGATTTATTAAAAACAGACTGTCATTAAAGAGCATAAGGAGGGTAACAGCACACAGTACATTTTAAGTACTCCACTAGTCATTCCAAGATGACTTACAAAGGCTATAGTTTTCTAACAACTTGTAATCCTTGTTTGCAGCATTTTCAAGACATCCTGCTGGGAGAAACTTCCAAAGAATGAATTTACTGTATTATTTAACCTGCCTACAAGAAAGATTAAGAATAGGATAAAATCTATGCATTTTAATCTGCAAATGCATGTGCGCACACAGTAGGACATCCGCTTTTTTGGTTGCTTGTACTTAACCTGATGGCAACAGTTAATTTAAAGGAATAAGCATGCATGTAATTTTCAAAACTACAGACTGTCAAGAGAACATCATTCTGTTTCTCACTTGAGAAGCTTTCTACACTACACATCCTGTAAGGACGGATGCTGTAACCCTGAATCAAACTCTTTAAATGACTACGAGAATTACTAGTAGTGTTAGCTAATGACGTTAATAACAGTGCCACTGTAACTATTACAGATGAGACCTAAAAGGTATTTTTCAGCAGCCTATGGCTTTGATCTTACAAATAAGCCCAATAAAATCAGTCCAAAATCCAGTGGTGCTTGTTTTGTTTAGCACTGCTTTTTCAAACTTGGCTACTAAAAAAGTATAATATAGTTTTAAAAGATGACAATATGAAATATTAGTATTTCATTTGCTCTTCATAGAAGACAAGTCAATAAAAAAGTATTCATCCTCATTTTCCTCATCTACAATGCAACGAAGTCCTCTGCATTTATAGTATTTATAGTATTTATATAATAGTATAATAGTTATATAAATAGTATAATAGTTTATATAATAGTAGTTCTGACCTCCCGTGCTGCAATAGTCTTTTATTTCACTAGAACATGAGATTCAGACTCAGTTGTAGAGAATTCTTATCTATGGCTCAGCCTCCAGGGTCTGAACAGCACGAACCATGGGATGGATCACTTGCCATGGCCAGGCGAAGTGCTGATTCAAGTGCTCCCCAGAACACAGCAGTGGAAGCCAGTTAAAACATACTGAGTCTGCTGCTGCTATATATTGGTTTCTGTTCACTCTTGTACCTGCTGTGTACCAGACAGTAGCGCTATGACAAACATGAAAAGCTATTAAGGTGTTCTCTTACATCACTATGAAAGGGAAAGTAATGCATTTCCTGCCTGTGAAATTAAACATCCTGTTACTTTATCAAAGGCAAGGAACATTAAATTCAAAATAGTGTCCTAGAAGCAATCTCTGTGAACCATAACCATTCTGAATGCACGCCCTCAGTCACTGACAACAGTCACTGACAACAGCAGAAGCAGAAGCAAATGGTGCACTGTACCTGCCCAGACTGTCATTTAGAAACTAGAAGCTATCTTTGTTATCTAAAGTTACAGGCGATACAGATTGTTAGCCGCTGATAAAAAGTGGCCATGACACCCACTTCATTTACATGTAGTATTTCCATGGCTGTCAAAAATACTAACAGGAAAGAGTAAGCACCATCAACTCCATCTGTTCCTTAGGCAGAGGGAAGGCATCCAAATGGAAGATCCTTGGCAAAGGCAATAACGCAAACACATCCATATCCCATGTAATTAAGGATCCAGTGCTCATGATTTACCTTGAGAGCTCTACAGAAACCAGAGTTACATGAACCTAAAGAAGCATTCCCTGCTCTAATACCTCACAGGCTGATACACAAAAACAAACCCCAATAACAGAATATATGTATTTTTTTTCCCTTCCAGGTAAGAACCTGAGCTTTGACATGTGGTACGCGAGAAGATAGTGATTTACTGCAAACCAAGCTGAAATTCTCTACAAGAGCTTACAAACCAAGTTCTGTCTCTGGAGTCTCAGACCATTAGCTCTCCCTGATAAGATACAAATCTTGCCTTGATGGAAATCGTTATGCAATTTAGAAAATTCACCCTTAAAGCTCCCTTCTTGTCTTGAATTTTTAAGCGAAGACTGCATCTTTTTGCTTCTGAAAGCAAGGTTTTTCTGATCAAGTCTGCAGCTTTCATTTTCCTTAAGATGCAAAAGATTCTCCTTTGTCAAAACAAACAAAAGACAATAAGAAAAGTGGAACTTATCCCAAAGCTGAGCATAAATGTTGCCTACTATAATACAAAACAAGGAACATCTAAATTAGTTTATCTAAACAACAGCTTGGCCTTGGTTGGATCATCATTACACAGTTCTAGGTTTCACTACACAGCAGTGAGAAATTGAAGTCTATGCAAACTAGCTTCTCTATGCAATTGCCAGCAAAGAAATCAGGTTTCGTTCCTTCAATTCCAAAGACAAAAAAAGAAGTTCAACTGAGGCAAGGATCATTTGCCAGTCATTTGATGGGTCTTAGTCCTCTGGTGAGGGAAGAGGAGGAGCAATCTATCTCCTTGCCAAAAATTTAATCAGCTCTATAGCATCAGAAGTGGCTGAGTTGAAAATTACCAAGCTTATTCTCAGACTGAATCTATACACACGCAGAGGCACAATTATTGGCACACCTCCCAGCATATCCAAACACATGACTTCAAACAAACACTAGATATTTTGCTCAGAAACAAAAAAGAAAAATGATATTATTCTTAGGGTACAGCTACTGCATTGGTCCACATCTCAGAAAAATACCCTGACTTGTGTTACTGCCTAAATAACTTCAAAGCATCCTATTCTTGCTCTCCATATCAGGGATATCTGCGCCCTTTTATTCTTGGTCAAGTTCTGTGCTAATAACTGCTAGCCACATTTACACACCGGTTAAATTACCTTCTTACTCAAAGTTATAAAGAGATGACCAAAATTTAAGAGCTGTTCGCTCAAGTCCCTTGAAAAAGAAAAAAAAAAAAAAAAAAAAAATCAGTTCTTCTTACATTATGGAGGATCTTTTGCATTTTTTTTCTTTATTTTATAGGATCCCAATTTCACTGCATTTCATTTTCCAAATCTTAGTTCTTAAATGTCCAAGTGGTTCCACGGAAATCAGCAGCCCTGCTCAGAATTATAAATATGGTTTCCAAAATAGGGCTTCAGTTTTACACTACATCTCAGCTCTTGACCAAATCATCACAGCTTTCAATTCCCACAGGCTAAGAATTACCAAGAACCCACACACTCAAACAACAGATAGAAAACAGAAGAAATTTTAAGATACAAATTTATAAAGCAAGGGAGCATTAATTGCTCACAATGAAGGAATCGAAGTCATTCCAGCTATCAAAAAAAACCCATATCAAGCAAGAAAATTAAAAAAAAAAATTATAACACAAGATTTCCAATCTATTTATTTCTCCTGTACTTAGAATTATTACAAGAATCAGACAACTGATGGTGAAAGATGTGAATATAAACCACTATTATGATGGCATGAGACATTACATAAACTTATTCCCAGGTTCGAAGTTCTCATGAAAGATTCAAAACAGCGCCTATTTCTCTCTTCCCTGTGATGAAAACTCCTATAATTCCACTCTGAGTTCGTAGCTTCAGTGCAATTTTCAATTTCATTCAAAAAGACTGAAATGTTAACCAGGAATCTATTGAATTCGTATTAATTGCTTTGCTGCAGTACTGACAGAAGATTTATATTAAATACGGTCAACCAGAATTATTCCATCTTCCTCATATTTTCTGTAACTGAAGGAATAGCACATCTAGCAGACTGTAAAACAATTCTGAAGATGTTCAGTGCATCCAGCGAACAGAACGCCATCAGCAAAATATCCAGTACTCGGCGTTGCCTGATAGTTCACACTGAAACAACTCAATTCCAGAAAGTGCCAATGTCCATACTGAGTGTACTACAACAACTTTACACCTCATTTTACTATACTAATCATTACTACAATTATAGCACAACCATCTGAAATACAAGGAAAGGAAGTTGAATGCAATAGCAGGAGAGCACAGTAAAACTTTTACTGCATACTACATCTTGCCTGGCTTGCTAATAAAAGACAAAAAATCACCTACAGAGGCTGTGGCGACATAAATCCCCCTTGTTCAGTATATAATTCTGACAGCTCATCTTTTTGGTGGGGTTTGTGTGTTGTTGTTTTTTTTAAACAAACATGAAGATAGGATGTAATAGGTTGTAAAGTCAGATTAATTACAAGAGCTCCTTCAGAACTGTCCTGATGTTATATACAAGGCTGCTGTCTTCTCGCAACTCTTCAAAGTTTGTGAAGTGGTGCTAGCAGTAAATTTAAACCTGAAACTGCCCCTGAGAATGGCAGTTTCAATGGTGTGACAAAGCAAGCCTTCCACTGCTGCTGCCTCTGCAATAAAGAAACTGGAAAGCAGCAGCACTGTAAATACAGCTGTATTACAGACACTCAATTTTTTTTTTTTTTTTTTTTTTTACTGGAGCTCTTATTAGCAGCCAATGAAACTTGGAAGAAATCATCTACCATGAAGGGGAAAAACTTAAAGACAGAAAGCTACTGCACCGCACTAGTATTTGGTTTCTTTTATTGCAGCTATTAGAGCCACACTTCTCAATTATTAATTATCTGAGAGATTTGAAGAATAAGAGGAAGCTAACAATTATGAAATACTCCATCACCGAAAAGTAACAGTTTTCTTCAGATCTTTAGTACTACAGCTTACCTGTTATTGCCACTATTTCAAAAAGTAAAGGTACCAAAAGAAAAAGCCTTACCCTTCACAAAACGTACTGCCAAACTCCACAGAAATAAAACAGTGGCAACATTTTAGCTTCTGGTAAAGCTTAGAAACTTCTCAACACCTCAGTTAATCAATCACAGTTTAAAGCAACATCACTGTGGATGATGCTCTCAAGGAAAAACATGCCATTCAAGTGGGAACTGTAATGGGATTTGTACACCAGACAGACACATTCATCTAAGTGTTCAAATAGGAACAAAGCAGGCACTCTATGGGCACGACCAGCCATGCTTGGGTGTTTCAGAATAATTGGCTTTAGGAAGTGGTCTCTGCAAGGCATTCACAGACAGTCACAACACTTAAGGAGATCACACATTCCTATCGATGTACAGCAAACCTAAGGGATATGCCTGTGAAACCCGCTGAGCTGCACGGTCATCAAAATAAACGGTTCACTGAAGATCTGTCCCATCTTCGGGAGGATATCTATGCCATGCAGCAATATTGCTTGCAGCTTTTTCCATTCCTTCTACCATCTCATGAAACATCATTTCAGCCCCTCCTTTTGCTTACCTATGGATAACAGCACGACAACAGCCTCCTGTGAGTCAATAAGACGGGGGAGGAGCGGGCTTCAGTTTTACACTACATCTCAGCTCTTGACCAAATCATCACAGCTTTCAATTCCCACAGGCTAAGAATTACCAAGAACCCCCACACACTCAAACAACAGATAGAAAACAGAAGAAATTTTAAGATACAAATTTATAAAGCAAGGGAGCATTAATTGCTCACAATGAAGGAATCGNGGGGTAACATGACTTAACACATGCCATTAATTTTAATTCTTTAATTTAAAATTACACAATATTACTACTCCAAGTTACAAAATCTGTAACAGTACTGACATGTCTGGACTTCAAAAATCTACTCTGACTACCATTAAGAGAAATCATGCAAATAAAATTAGCACCCACAGAAGAACAAATTCAATGCTATGTTACTGGCAGCAATTCCAAGTGCGCTGACCTGAGCCTTGTCTCATAGCATCACGTCATAACAATAAAACATATTCCTGTTTGTTTTTCAAAATAACAAAAACCCAAAGTCCTATCCAACATCCAGATAATCAATCCTTTACAAGGTATAAAATACTATGTTCATACACCATAAACAAACACCATGATTTTACATGAACAAGTGAAGATGCTGTTACAGAGCTCAACTTGACCATTTGCCATGGAGAAGCGACAGAACGTTAATGAGAGCTCTGCAGTAAGTTATGATGATACCATGCATGTATTTGGCGCCTGGATTTTCACTGCAGTTTTGTAGGTCACAAATAACCATATGTTATTCCTAAAGATGTTACCCTCCCTATCCCCTCCTTTAAATGGGCCATACTTGAAAAAGCAACTATATTTACAACCAATTGTAAACTAAACAATGGTGCAATAAAACACACAAACTTCTACCAATTATAATTTTATTTTGTAGATTTAAATTTTTGCTTACAATGCAATTAAGCTTCAGTGATATTTTAAATTACTGCAGAACACGCAGCGTGTGCTATACAGTTCAAATAGGCATGTTAAAGAAGTAATCTTGATTAAATGGTAGAGATCAAATTACTTCAGTTTCCTGGCACATTTCAAATATGATGCAGCATTGTCACTTTATATAGGTATTAAAAACGGTTCACAGCAATTAATACGAATGCTCTCTACTGCAGAAGTATGCTATAGTAGAGTTGATTAACAACTTCAGATGCTGTCTTAAGTTAGAATCACAGAATGGCTTGGGTTGGAAGGAACCTCAAGGATCACAAGTAGTCTAATTTCTATTTAGGATATATTTATTCTATTTAGTTCCTTGAAACAGCCACGTGAATCAACAAATGTACGGATAACATGGTATGACAGCACGGTACCATTTTTATTAAATCACAAGCCATATCACACCTATGCCTTATGCTGTATTCATCCCATTCCAATACTCAAACTGGCTGAAAAACCCTAGGCATCAGAGGCAGTAACAGTCAGCTTGCCACCCACTGGTTGGGAACTTGGTCTAAAAGAATGAGTTTACAGAAGTGAATAAAGACACTCTTAAATTCAGCTCACATTAAGCAGTAAGTTACCATAAAATATTTGTACTGACAATCTGAAGTCAAACTGACAAAGAAAAGATACTTATGAAAACCAACTTCCTGTCGTGTTTAGTAGTTTTCATCTACTCATCATCGTGTTTCATCTAAACCTGTCCTTGTAGCACAGCGCAGTTTTGTTGTGAAAGCAAAAAAAGTATTCATGTCAGTCCCTAAGCAGAGCACACCCTTTACCTTCCCTAGAAAGGTGTGAAGCTGTATGGGCCTTCTTCTACCTCTTTATTCACTGGTGTCAGAAAGAGTGCATCTTGCAGGCTCTGGCCAAGACAGCAAACTCAAGAGCCTGTCCTAGCACATACGGCCTGCTTGGCAGCTGCAGCCTGTCACAGGCCTTAGCCTACGGGTCTCTGTGGACAACTGATGCACGTCTGTCTCCTTGCCGACATCATTTAAGAGACGCTGACTCCAGTGAGACAGTAAGGAAGCCTGCCACAAATATTGCTGTATCTACTTCCATGTCTACAGAATCCCAATGCACCTTACAAATATAATACTGTAATTGCACAGTAGGCTGAGAAGATGAGAGACTTAGACAGACATTACTTCTTTAAATATGGCAAGACTACATTAAAATACCTCTGAATACAGTTAAGAAAAATAGGTTTATTTGTTATAACAAACAGTGGGACTAATGCATTACCGTATACTATATGGTATATGTAATTTTTACACACATGTATATGCATTACAGTGCGGAAGACATGAAGCAAGAGGAAGAATCTGATTTTATGAGTATTAACCATTTCCACATCTGGAAAAAATCTTTGAAAATATTCCTGCTGCTGGACATAAGCACTGATAAAAAGAAAAATGAAATCAGAAGACTGCTATGCACATTGACCCTGTGATGCTTTAAGCTGGCACGTCAAAATCTGACTTCTAATTGTTAAATTAATTAGAAATTCATTGAAAATGTTTTCCCAACACAAGCTTTGCAGCCAACACGAAGTTCAGTCAAAAAGATCATAATCATAATGAACAAGATCATTTTTACCAGCTATCAAAATGTTTTGATGGTGACATGCAATGTGAAACACTGAGGAAAAGCCTACTCCTTTTCAGATTTAGTTTGACATGATTCTATTTTGCACTTGTAATAGGAGAAAGTAAGTTTCCTCCTAAAGGTTCTCTCCTAACACTGCTATCATCCAACACCGATGCTGAAGAGTCATACAAGCTTAAAAGTTCACCATTCTTCTTCCTTTACTAACTTCCCAAATCCCCACAGAAAAGTTTCCATTTTCCTGAAATCAGCATTCCACTTTTAAGGCATTGTCAGGATCCTCAAAAACTGCATTTGCATTCTCAGTATCTAATATACATTAATTTTTCCTGTGTAGTAAAGCACTAGCTGTGATCATCTCAGTAACTGTTATAACAGCACAAAGGATTTACAAATACTCGTATATCAACTACTTCATACACAGTGTAGTAGTAAACACATTCTGGGTCCATTAGTTACTGATTTATTTGCAATTGCCCCTTACAGACGCTGTCCATATTACTCCCCTTCTCATTTTATCATGCCAATTCAGTTCCAGGACAGGTAGTAATTGTTATTCCAAGCTCCACATAATGATTAATAACGAAAACAGAGCTCTAAGTACTTTGCCATGGCTTCTGAAGTGTAGACACAAAGCACTCTACATGCCAATGCTGGAGAATAATGACTTCTCTGTAAGAAAAAGTTGATTATTTGATCACAAATGTGTTAGCCATACATATCACACCAAAACGTGATGAAGCTGATTAACCTTCGCTGTAACTCAGCATAAATATTTTCAGCATTGCAGAAAGTAGACGGTACAGAACAGGAAAGTGAGGTACACAGACTGCCTTCACAAACAGGCCAGTGAAATAAGAAACTCTCAAAAACCGCCTTGAGGTGGAAATCAGTCCCTTATAAATTCATCAAGATACATTATAAAGCCAGAATGGACACCATAAAATCCAGGCTGTTGCACTTTTTTGAATTCACATTGACCTGAATCAGATATAGCTTAATGAGACAATCAGCTGTTACTTAGAAACTAGCAGAACATCTGTCAGAATGGAAGAAGTTACTGCAACTACAGTACGATTGTGAAATGCCTGAGTACACTCACTGCTGAAAAGCAACACTTCATTTCCAACCCAAAATTTCTTCAGACTCTATTTCCATCTACTGAATCATACTCTACTTTTGTCTGAAGTAAACACCCCTAATAGGACCATTTTCTGCTCCCTTTGTAAGCAGTCACTGCCAACGATGGAAATGCTCCTTAATTCAATCTGTGAAACTAAGCAGATTGCATAATGGAATATATTTGTCAAATTTTGACTAGCCTCATATTCCTCACCCTAATCATACCAACATAATAACACAATTTCCCTGGCTTTCCCCAGCATTCATGCTAGACCTGTTAGAATGCACCACTCTTTTGCAGAGCACTGCATAGGGACTTCTTGCTCAGCTATCTGAAATATTCATTTCTAGCATGACCCTCTTCCTATAGCGAAGTCTGTTCTGTACAAATGCTTCAGATAATATTAGCCATTGCTGTAGTTAAAAAGTACATTTTTGTGTGTAGTTTACATCTGTTCCAGACTTCTCTGCCTCATTTTTATTAACATTAGTAGTAATTATACGTATTTTTCTTTCGTTCTCTATATTAATCAAGTTCTTCATTTCACAAGTCTTTTTTTATACCTAAAATATAGCTTCCAAAGCATCCACAAGCTTCTAGCAGAACCATAAGACAACAATTGCTTAGTACAGAAAGAGATGAAAGAACGGAACCTGACTCCTAAATTGCAAAGCAAATACTGAGGTGTTGTGTGGGATATCAAAACTGCCAGATGTTACTCAGCTCTTGAAAACCAGTCCATGTTCTATCAACAGAAAGGTAATTAGTTTATGTCAGCTAGGACAGACGGCATGCGGAACCTGAAACGAGTTTTACTCCCAAACCAGGTATGGTTCACCAATAGATCAGCTCTTTTGTATTCAAAACAGCACCTCCTTGGAAAGAATGCAAGTAGCGGTTTGTATTGCTTTTGTTGCCATTAGCTCCTCAGAACCAACTCAATTTGGAAAAGAAACTAGATTCCATTTGTCCTTTTTTAGTCTCCCTTTTCACTTAAGAACTTCCCCCTCATACACAGCAGCTTGCAAGTCCATCCTCCCTAATTAAGTCAGAAGAAATAGCTGAAACTAAACCTGAACAGCAGCTCGCCCAGCGAGTGAACCAAAGCAGCTTATCATCCCATTGTTACCCTAGGCACTGCAGTACTGCCTCAACAGCTCCAAAGCCTTTATTGGAGATGCCACACTTCATTCTGCTCATCAGTAGTTACGCTACAGGTATGAAGAACAGGGGCATTAGCTTTATTAATTTTTGAGTGCTATGTGTCAGTGTATCTCTGCGGGCTCTGAGAGTAACACTGCTGTCAGCTTTTATGAGATGAAAGTGGTAAAACCCCACAGAATTGACAGACTAAGGTTTTGAGTCTAATATTTAGATAATAGCAGAAATCCAGGATGGAGAGAGAGGTAACACACAAAGCCACTCGGGAAAATAATCAACTGCCTGACCACAGGTTGAATCAGCCTGTTCTAATTCACTGGACATCTCTAAAATCAAAAGCCGGACTAAAAGTTTTAGGAAGACTAAAAGGACAATCTGGATGAAAGCAGAGGGAGATGATCACAAGGAAAAACGGACGTATGTCAAGGAATTCTGCCTCCAAGCATACAGAAGCTAGCAGCATACAGAACTAGTTTAGAGAAAAATGAAATGAAGAATAAATGAAATTTTCATCCTGGACTTGCATAGATGAACTACATCAAGAAGTAACTGGCTCTACATCCCTTCTCAACATTTCAGCTGGAAAGATCATTCAAAAGTACTTACCCAAAACATCTGCAGAGGTGAACATTCCATGTAAGAATACACCCGCTAAGATTCATGCAAAGTCTCAGACACAACAGGTTGTGAATCCAGCTTTAATAGGGGATGAGGTAGAGCACCAAAATTTAGGTTGAACACTAAAGAAACCTGCTGCTGAAACTGCTCCTATTCACAGCGGAACAACGTGGGTATTTTAAGGATATCTGTAACTGGGGTGCCCAAGCCACATAAGGCAATTACTTAAAATATTGCTCTCAGGAGAGTTAAAACACTCATGACGACGACACCATTGTCCCCCCTAAAAAGACATGCAAAATCCAGTAATTCTTGTCATTTCTTCTAGCTGAATCCAAATCTAACCACAGGAACCACACAGTATCAGCATAGTTTACTGGCAAGATTTTAAAAACAAATTAAAACTCCTGCAGTTTCTGCTCACAGTTGTGAACAGAACAACAACTTCTCCTTGGGTCCCCAGAAACTTTCTCTGGCTTTCTACCTATCTTTGAGATGTCCAGAGAATTCCTTCCAGGCTACTGATGTAGCCACCTAGCTATCAAAGTGTAGCTACTTCTCACTGCTGAGCAACGTACCGCATTTCAAGTATGTACTTACTATTAAAACAAAACTCATACAATTACCATTAATGATACAAAGAAAGGAGAACTCTGAATAGTTATGCTTGCACTTTGTTTCTAAACCCACAATTATTCTAGCAATCATTCAGTATACAAGAATGGCTCTCCCAAGGACTCTGACATTCACACTGCATACGCAGACATCTACATAGGAGGCAAGCAGTGTGAACAATGCCTGTGCTGATACACTTTGGAGCAAAACCAATCAACACTCAAATTTCAAATCAGCTGTAGAACTTCTGCACTCTCTTCTCTCTTAAAGCAATGCTGCGCACACTCAAGATAGCGCTCACAGAGGTGTCAGCAAAATGGCCTGAAAGACTTTGTTCATATTTCCACTTAATAATAGGGTCAACCAGACACTTCTTCGCTTTGCTTCTCTATTTGTTTNCAGTTCTTCTTACATTATGGAGGATCTTTTGCATTTTTTTTCTTTATTTTATAGGATCCCAATTTCACTGCATTTCATTTTCCAAATCTTAGTTCTTAAATGTCCAAGTGGTTCCACGGAAATCAGCAGCCCTGCTCAGAATTATAAATATGGTTTCCAAAATAGGGCTTCAGTTTTACACTACATCTCAGCTCTTGACCAAATCATCACAGCTTTCAATTCCCACAGGCTAAGAATTACCAAGAACCCACACACTCAAACAACAGATAGAAAACAGAAGAAATTTTAAGATACAAATTTATAAAGCAAGGGAGCATTAATTGCTCACAATGAAGGAATCGAAGTCATTCCAGCTATCAAAAAAAACCCATATCAAGCAAGAAAATTAAAAAAAAAAATTATAACACAAGATTTCCAATCTATTTATTTCTCCTGTACTTAGAATTATTACAAGAATCAGACAACTGATGGTGAAAGATGTGAATATAAATCACTATTATGATGGCATGAGACATTACATAAACTTATTCCCAGGTTCGAAGTTCTCATGAAAGATTCAAAACAGCGCCTATTTCTCTCTTCCCTGTGATGAAAACTCCTATAATTCCACTCTGAGTTCGTAGCTTCAGTGCAATTTTCAATTTCATTCAAAAAGACTGAAATGTTAACCAGGAATCTATTGAATTCGTATTAATTGCTTTGCTGCAGTACTGACAGAAGATTTATATTAAATACGGTCAACCAGAATTATTCCATCTTCCTCATATTTTCTGTAACTGAAGGAATAGCACATCTAGCAGACTGTAAAACAATTCTGAAGATGTTCAGTGCATCCAGCGAACAGAACGCCATCAGCAAAATATCCAGTACTCGGCGTTGCCTGATAGTTCACACTGAAACAACTCAATTCCAGAAAGTGCCAATGTCCATACTGAGTGTACTACAACAACTTTACACCTCATTTTACTATACTTATCATTACTACAATTATAGCACAACCATCTGAAATACAAGGAAAGGAAGTTGAATGCAATAGCAGGAGAGCACAGTAAAACTTTTACTGCATACTACATCTTGCCTGGCTTGCTAATAAAAGACAAAAAATCACCTACAGAGGCTGTGGCGACATAAATCCCCCTTGTTCAGTATATAATTCTGACAGCTCATCTTTTTGGTGGGGTTTGTGTGTTGTTGTTTTTTTTAAACAAACATGAAGATAGGATGTAATAGGTTGTAAAGTCAGATTAATTACAAGAGCTCCTTCAGAACTGTCCTGATGTTATATACAAGGCTGCTGTCTTCTCGCAACTCTTCAAAGTTTGTGAAGTGGTGCTAGCAGTAAATTTAAACCTGAAACTGCCCCTGAGAATGGCAGTTTCAATGGTGTGACAAAGCAAGCCTTCCACTGCTGCTGCCTCTGCAATAAAGAAACTGGAAAGCAGCAGCACTGTAAATACAGCTGTATTACAGACACTCAATCCTTTTNATATATATGCACACATTTTTAATTACTTCCTTTCTCCTATCAAACCTAAATCAAGCCTCACAAAACACCAACTCCGCAACATCTTGTTCAAATCACAAATGATTATATTTCATTTCCTTTCCAATATATTTTGTAAATAATCATTACGTAATGTTGTGTGAACAGGACATACTGTCCATCCTTCTAGGAAAGCATCCTCCTATTTCGAGGGGTTTTGTTGTTGTTTGACTATCCTTAATAACTTAAACTATTGCTTTCTACCCCTCCTTCATTTCATCCCCCAGCAAAGGCTTTTTTCTTGCAACTTTCCCCATTTGTGAAAATCCACAGCAGTTCAAACCCCACTCGCTAGAATTCCCCCCAGGCAGTGATTCATAGGTCATAAAATTATTTCTAACCACTATTTGGATATGCCTGAGTAGACTTGGCTCTCCGTTTCCCACAGTAAAACACACAAAAATATAATGAATCAATTCTAAATCTGAACTTCACTCTCACTTCTATTATGAAATAACTTCTGTTTACATAAATACCTATCTTCTGCCTCATCTTGCTGGCATCCTTCTTTTATGTCTTCAGTAAAAGCTTCAGCATAGCAAATCACTTAAGATATTCCTCATTACAGTAAACCCAGCAGGACAGGGGTAGGCAAAACAGTATTCCACTGCCATTAATCTACTTGCGTCACAAGTCCTCTCTTAGTCTCCACTGATTTCAAAATGTAACAAGTCCCCTATGCCTTTCCACATACAAATTCACCTGTATATTTTCTTTCATACTTGGAAATTCTAAATCAATCTTCCAGCTGCTTATTTTTTAAACTCATCTAAAAGTTGCAGCTCAGTCTTACTCTGTTTACTTCAAGCTCACAGTCACCTGCCATGTTCTTAACAACTTTTCACTCCATTTTTCTTTTCTCCAGCTTCCATGTTTTCCTGAATCCCTAAATGGTATGCAGAAAAAGAATCTAGAATGATTATTTCAGTTACACAACAAAAAAGACCCACGCTGCCATCCTTCCCATTTTTAAGTGCTACTCCAATTGGCATGTATTTCAGAGTGTTCCTACAGTGAAAATAACATCGTAAGGAGAGAAGGTTCAAAGTAGTTTTTCAAGAAAATGCCTTTTGGATCTTAGGCGTAAGAACTATTTCTCCTGGCAGGTCATCTTCAGTTAATCACTCCCAATCAGGAATGCATGATTGCAAACTTCCACTTGTTGGTATTCAAGCAAACATAGCATCATTCAGCTCACTTTGCATCTGCTTCACAAGATTCACAGTCGTCTGACCAACTCTTCTCCTCTGTGCTTCTCCAAGCTTACCCTCATTTTTGTATTAAACTGCAAAGTGCCTTTTTATTTCCAACTCTCCAAAGATCCAGTCATCTTACCACAGAGCTGCCTTGCCTTCCTCACCTGTTGTTTCATTCTTTTCTCTCTCATTTCTACCCCTGGCTGTCACACCAACACCTTAAATCATTTATGTTTTTGTTGTGCTTCTGCCTTCAGACTGCAGACACTACAAGCAATATTCGGCATTTAATAAGCTAGAAGAAAGAAAAGCCCCACAGTTTTTATTCAAAGTAACTGCAGTTACTAAAGGCATTTAACAATTTTAAAATACCTTTTCAATGTGATAACAACCACTGCTGCAAATGAGATAAAAAGCCTGTGATGTTTCAGTCAAAATGTACCTCTGGAACCCTCGGATTTGCCCAGAAGGAAATCCAGACCAGTCTCAGATTTCCAGCCCCTAATAGAAGGCAGCGTCTCCAATTCTGTCTCCAGATCAGACTCAGAAACTTAATGGAATTGCACTGACAATTTTTTTTAGCTATTACAGGACTAACTTTTTGCAGCATAGAGAAAAGCACAGGATGCATTAAGAAGTGCAGCTTGACAACATTTATCAACATTCACTAAAACATAAACTTCACTTCTACCTCTCAATTTCTACAGACACATCCCTTTTTCTGGATTAGAAAAAAATACGTCTAATACATGTAGATGATGAATTTCAATAAAAGATAACGACATCATGTGATCGTGCTCTTTCAAGAGTACCCTAAGACCAAACAGCTTCTCAAAGCCAAGTGTATTTATTCAGAACAAAAATACTTAAAATATGACATATT
The DNA here is from genome assembly GCA_016647715.1 of Pavo muticus. NCBI lineage: Eukaryota > Metazoa > Chordata > Aves > Galliformes > Phasianidae > Pavo > Pavo muticus. The sequence goes on along the minus strand of JACDJE010000146.1, from coordinate 780,491 downwards.
AATATTTAAAAAACAACCACATGTTACACTCCCGTATACTCTACATTCACTTATTAACAAACTATCCAGAAAGAGCAGCTAGCCTAAAATACTTAAGGCCCTTTCCTCAGTCCCAAGTCTCCTATTGAGAGCTGGACGCATCACTTCACAGAGGGGATCCTTTAAGACATTCTATAATGCTCTTCTCTTTCAAGTCAGGTCATTTCCCCCTTGCTAGCAAGGAGGAAGCTCAAACCAAGTCCTAAAGGTTTTCAGTATTGCCTTCCATGTCTACTACAGACAGTAATGACAATTATGGAGAAAAAACATCTATGGCATACAACCCCATTTCCCATGAGAAAAAGGACAATCAGCACATTACAGAAGTACAATTAAAGCTACTTACACAATCATGGCTGAGAATAAGGATCCTAACTCCTCATTTTCATTTGCCTAAATTAAGCTGAGCAGAAATTTTTCATCCAAGGTTTCAGTGCTAATACAGACTCATATTTTCTATGTGCCTGCAACTCTAATACTGCCTTAATCACATTTTTTGGAGGCTTCCATCAAGTTGATAAGTACATTCTCTACAAAGATGTCCTATTTCTGACTCAGAATCTAAGGAGATAGCAAAAAGCAAAGCAAAGATAAATTCTTATCACAGAAACTCAAAGGAGTAACACTTCATAAATTTCAGGTTTCTTCTTTTTAATTTAAGGCTCAACAACATAAAGCTATAGCACTGTTTAGAAGATACGAGAATAAAACTGCACTGAATTATCTGTATAGACCTCAAGAAAAAAAATATGGCAGCAGCCAAAGTAACGTCCAGAGACATAGTTTGAATATCCACTGAACAGAAGAGCCAATAAATTGCTTTTCCTGTGGGGTGTTTTGGTTCTGATAAACAAGGTGTCTGTACCTGCAGCTGTTATGCGCACAATTTGATAGCTAGGTAAAATAAAATGATTCATACAGCAGTAAGTCTTCAGAATTTCAGTTGTCTAAACACAAAAAGCCCTGAACAAAGTATGCCTTACTGCATTAGAGTAGGACCAGACAGACCTAAATACAATGATTAAATGAAAGTTACAGAAGAAAACTACTGGTACAAAGCCCTCTACATCTGTACTACCTCTCACCATTGGCTCAATTAGCCTAAATGCTCCTCAACTGCCACAGCAGATTTCTGTCTCGGACGAACAAAGGCTTTCAGGATTCTCTAAGAAACCATCACAAATCTGAACTTCCCCTCAGACACCATCACCTACCGTAAAGAGAACAGAAACAAAAATGAGATTTCACATCTATTATTACAAACCTAACAGCTAACAGCCACAGAGATGATGCTTTGCCCTCACACATACTCATTCAGCTTCACCTTCCCTTGCACTGACTGACTTTTTTTTGATCCCAGGGTGATCCTGTTGACCCAACTCCAGAAAACAGCAACCACCACAAAAACAAATTACTGCCTGCAAACAACAAAAGAAGAAAAGGAAACGGGCACAAAACTGGAATCTTCTCAGTGGCAACAAGGCATTAGATCTGCTTAACTGATGATTAAGGCACTACCTTACCAGAAAATCAGCCTTTGCAATAGATTACATAATTAATGACTTCAAACAGAAGTTGGATTTTTAACTCCTCAGCATGTTCAGAAGAGATATTAGACGATGATATTAAACCAGTTGGCACACAATCCTGAAAGCTTCAGAAGCATTTTGGCACCTACTCCTACTGGATTCCGCAACAGGAACCTAAACACTTTTGCAGAACTTCACACACTAATTGCTGCTGAATGCATAGGTGCTACTTTAAGAAGAAAAACAGGAAACCTTAAAACCCTTTGGTAAACGGTCCGTGTGGTTGAGTGCACGGCTAAAGCACACTGAGAGGATGTAAATTAGATCTACCTCTCATTATTAAATTCAGGCATATTTTATTTGCATAGCTAATAACCAAAATAGATTTGAGGCAGACTCACCAAAACAGAGCTCTAAAGTAACAAAGATCAGCACAGCTGTGCTACTAATATACTGAACAAAACAAACCAATGACATATCAAAGTGATGTTCAAACATTAGCCTGGGAACAGAAACAGGAAGATTACCCTTTGCTTCCTTCTTCTCATTACTTTTATTACAGTTTAACTTCTGACGTGAAATTCATGATGAATGAATTCAATTATTACAAGATTTTTAAAAAGTAACAAAAACAGGATTTGAAATATTAGAGACAATTGTTGTAATTCCAAAGATCCCCATTTAAAAGCTTTCTTCACACTCATAGATTGTTAAAGAAAAACTTTTTACTCCAAAGAAACAAAAGAATTGTTTCAAAAGACAGATTTTAAGACCACCGAAGGGGTGGCACAGAAGCTGATATAACCAAGTGAGAACAGCGTCCCGCACAGGTGCTGGTGTGTTCTAAGCTCCCAAGCACAGCTGTGGCATGCTCAGCTTGTTTTACTGGCAGAGAGGCTGCTGAGTAGCTCAGAATACCAGATGGTGGCTAGAAGCTTACTGTGTATCCTGAACAAAACTACACATAGATTGTAACAAGCTCTTTGCTATCATTCTCAGACCAAAAACAAGCTTTGTACGGAGATTAAGGATTTACACCAGCATTTCAGAAGTTTGTTTGGTTGTCTTTCAGGAAAGAACAGAGTAGCTATCCAACAAGATGCGGGATATAACCAATTAACTTTAAACCTGATCCAAACATCACCAGCCTTCCCTCCCCTCTCATTGTTTTTACGTTCACACAGTTTCTGAAGTACTTAATTAGTACATAATACGCTGCTTTCCATTTCAAAACAAACAAACAAAACACTAAAAATAAACAACAGTGTCAGCAAAGCCCTTTCAGCTTCTCTTCCTTGTTAATTCCAAAACCATTTTAGCCTGGGTGGATTTTTGAGATCAAAGTCTATGCATTCAGGTGGCTCAGAGCTTTGGTGGCAGGCAAAAATTGCCTGTGAACTGATTAGTTTGTAAAACAGAAGAGAGACAAGACCAGATCCGGGGAAGTTTAGTCAACGGCAGAGAAGACGAGCGGCAGAACAAGAAACTTGACAGAGCATCTAACTTGGAACTCAAGAGAACATCTCTTTCAAATTATTATCAAGTGTGGACAAAAGCAATCGCTTAACAGCTAAACCATCTATTAAAAATTACAAGAACAACACACTTGAAATGACATTCTTTTTCTCCAAGGGATAATCTTTAAAAGTATAGATATCTCGTATGTAATGCTATAATGTGATGGAAGGCACAGCAATAATAGTGGGGTAGCAAAGTGCTAAGCAGCAGCAAATGAGGACAAGCCCAAATGCAGCAGCTGTAGACACAGAAATGAAGAAAGAAAATTTGCTTACCTTCAGAAGGCATCAAGTAGGTAGGATCTCCAACAAGACCCCCTCACCACACTGCCAGCCCTTAAAGGACGTCTGGGACGGGGTGGATCCTGGCTCCAGCCCTTCTGGTCACTCAGATGCACCTGAGCTCCCCTGGGTTGGCCCTGCCTTCCCACCATGTGCTCAATCACTGCTTCAAGCTGTGACTCAGCATTTCTGCTACGCTCATACTTTGTTTCTATCCTGACAACTATTGTTCGTATTTAGATTAATGCAAGATCAAGGACAATGTTGTGATCTATGCTGAAACACAAGTGGTGTCTGTCATAGAACCAGAGACTAGCATGGATTGGAAGAGAACTTAAGGATCACTGTGCTGCTCTGTTTCTGAATATTTTATCTGCCAAAGAGGGAAGCTTGGAAAATTTCTTTAGTACTAAGAAGATCTTTTTATGGCCATTTTCTTACACTATGGGCATGCAAAACGCATAAATGAACATGAGACATGGCATCTGCATTGTTACTAAATGAGCAACAAAAGCTGAGTATCATACCTAAACTTAAAAATACTGACATCAATATACATCACAAGTGTGGAAATGTATACACAAAGAATTCTCAGTTGAACAAATTGTACTGTTGCATGTGATTGGACTTTTTAAAACAGTAGAGTGGGTTTTTTTCCTTTTCCTCTTTTTGTACCTTTTAACCTATGGAAACTCGTGGAAATTGCTATTGATGTTTAAATCACAGCAGACAGTCTCAATTTTTGCTGTATTACTTCAAGAGAACAATTTCTTTACTGGTGCTGCAGAATCCATTTTTGTAGGTTTGTTATGCTTGTTTGCTTTCTAGCATGAGTGAAGCATTCCTGAAACAATAAAAGCTTCTTTGGATGTGTAGTAAACGTCTGACTGGCTGATCTGCTTCAGATGATCTACAGTGTATAACATACTATCTGAACCGTATGCACCAGATAAAAACTTTGCAGATGTAATAAATACAGGAAAGTACCACAAAGTAAAAGAGAGTAACAAGAAAATCTGCCAGATGAGTTTGTGGTAATACTTGTATCACCTCAGAATGGCTTGGCTGGTGTTCTGAGCAACACAACTCTATAGTAGCCTTTCAAACTTTTTTTAAACTTAGTACCTTAGCTCAAAGAACTTAGAGCATTTACAAGGAGTGGAAGTGGAAAGGTCACCTGTAACTGCTACTGAGAAGAAAGGAGGACTCAAAGGAAACAACAGACAAGATGCGAAGCTACAGAAAACTGAGTGGTGCTTTTCCCAAAGACAAAGCTGTAAGAGATGGTCACAAAACTCCACGGTAAGAAATCAGACTGCTCTTGTTTAAATCCCAATATGTTTGCAAGGGAATGGGAAAACACAACAGAACTGTGGTCTCTTGTATAAATATGTTGGCTAGCAGCTGTACTTCATACAAGTGATTGCCTTTAGACACAGAAGACTTAATCCACTCTCACTGTCTAAACAGCCTTCTATAAATGACTTCCATCCCACCTGTATACACATGGTATAGGGAGGACTCCAGGAGGAATCCTTCACCAAGGGACCATTCCTCAGGAGAACAAAACCCTTACGTGCAAGTAGTGAAGGTGTTCCCATTTTACAGCTGTTCAGAATGCTACTTAATAGAGCACGAGCTGAATTCAAGGACAAGCACGAGGGAAGTACAAATAGTGGTGAACGGCAGCAGCCTCAATGGGCCTTTCTTAAACAGGGCAAGGCCAACGCTTGGCTTTCTGCTGTCCCACTGACATCTCTCCTCGAGACTGAAGAAATGATAAGTTTTCAGTACCCTGTTAGGCCTCAGTCTCCTTACTGGCTCACTTTGGTTATTGCATATAAGGGAAAAGAAAATCAGCAGAGCCATGCTTATACTGAAACAACTTGTCTTAGTCGTGACCAAACTTTTCAGGCCTAAATTTGAACTGGAAATCCAATTACGAAAAGCCCTGTGACCATTATTATTACCTTCCTAATAATGTGACGCTCCAAAGAAAAACAATGAAAATTTCTAAGGAAACAGTCTGATTATTAATTCATAAGCCGTTTGGAATACAGCTTTAACATTTTATTTCACTGCATATCCACAGCATTCAACAAAAACAATTAAAACTATTTTCTACTCCCAGAAGTCAAGCATTATTTGAATATGCAAGACAAACAGCCCTGAACACGATGAGCAGCACATGTTCCTGCCACAGCACTCGCAGCGTGGCAGAGAGATTTGTTACCATGAAGACTAAACACTAACGCTGAATTTCATTTTCCTTAGTCATGTTTACATATGCAAAGGCTTTGTTTAAATATTGGAAAAAGACCGAAGCACCCAAATCCATAACTTAGTATAAAATAGTTCATTTAAAAAATAAATACCGCAGTTAGTTAGCACCTGAGCGCTTCCTTCAGGATTCTCAAGTCTGAGTGCTTATTGCGTATTTCAGTCACATTTCTGCAATTTGAAAGGGATCCAGTTTCATGGATGAATAATTTAAACAGAACCAAATTAAAATGGAAAAACAGAAAACAATTAGCATTGTTAGCTTTGGTCCCCCTCAATCTACATTAAACATTTTTTTTTGGAGAATATATCACGCAGCAGTTCACATACTGCTCTGCCTTTTAACTGGATCCCTGAACGGCAGCGTGAGTGAACCACTGAATTCTATATTACAAATGGCCCTTCTGGAAGAATATTTCTTTAAAAGTAGCAGTGATTATTATTCCCCCCACATCAAATGCCGTTAGCATTCTGAACATTTTGACTTGTAACTGTATATCAACTACAATTCACTGTAATTCATGCATTACGTGAATTTTATTAATACCTACAAATAACAAATCAGATCGTTGTTTTGCTGTATTAGAAATTAAAACGATGCATATTAAGGTGCCAAAATTATTAAATAGCTCTTTCCACCTTTTGCATTGTAGATTTTTTTACAGTGAAACAAATCTTCAGTAACAAAAGAATTATAATTGGAAATAGACTTCTGAGGAGTTCATTTCCTCCTGTCTCGCATGGAAAAAAATCCCTTCGTAAAAATGTATGTTTTTCAGCTGTAATGTACTCTGTAGCAATAGCATCGTGGCCCGGGTGCCCCAGAGATACAATAGCATAAGTCCTGTACAGTTCTCATACTAGCAATCTCTATTTCCTCTAAAGAATATATGCCACAGAAAAAGTTAAACACTTCAAAAAGCATCACAACTGCAGGGTTACAAAGAAACGTACTGGCAGAAGTTTATTCAGTGACATTCCACCTGAGCACGTCTAAGAAAGCATGCTGCAAGCACGGTACGTTCCTCTGAGGAGGAACCAGCACAACCGAACCATTCTCCTCCTTGTCCTCTCCGAAATTCCCAAACAATTGCTGAGAGAATTGTTAAGGTTTTGACACATTAACTAAAGGGAAAACAAAGCATTATTCCACAGTTAATGAAATTACTCGACTGCCATCTCAAAGGCCTAACAATGCTGACAATACTGACAGTTGTACAAGCATAATTCTGTCACCCGCTGCGCGTGCTTTGTATGGGGGCTCTTGTTGTGCTGTCAAGTTCTCTCTTAAATCATGCAAAGCCAAAGCCTGCCATAAAGCACAAAGCAAACGAGAGCGCGCTGCGGGAAATCCTGCAGGATAAGGAAACACTAAGTACAACAATTCTCTTCCCATCTGACAGGGCTGTCCTGAGGAACACAGCAACAGCAAAGCTATTTTTTACACTTAACTGATTTATCAAGCTGTCTCTGGTTTTTATTGCTGCTGCTTTTATTCAATGTAATTTCAACAAGTCACTTTTCCAGGAAATGGAAGCATTGGCATATTAAAACAATAGCAGTTTTATCATTAGCACCTTTTGCGAAACAGGAGGGCAGCTCCAAAAGTAATGTCTCCTGTCTGATGATGTTGACATCAGAGGTGGATGTTGGTGGTATGGCAGTAGAGGGAGAACCTTCCCACCAATATCCTGTTACATTCTGCTGCCGTGTGACAGATGGCAGCAGAAAAGCAGGCTGACAGAATGGTGTCCGACACGGAAGCGCAGATGAAGCAAAGGCATGCCACGGAATTCCTCCATGCAAAAAAATGGCACCCACTGACAGTCACTGACACTTGCAGAACATCGATGGAGACCAACCACTGGATGCCAGCACAGTGAGGCAGTAGGCAGTGCACTTCAGCGTAGGCAACAGAGATGTGAAACACAAGCCGCATTCCATTTGGCCATACACAGCTGTCACACCATGAAATGAAGAGTGTCTCTATCAGCTCATCCACATGAACTGACAAATTATGACCAGAGAACTGTGTATGGAGCCCAGTATTGGCTTCAATGCATCGGGAAGAATGTTGGCAACACCGGAATATCACAAAGTTTGCGCCAGGTGGGTTCCACAAATGCTCACACAGGAAAAGAAAGAACACCGCATGATTGTCAGGGCCTATGGAACCAATGTGAGCCAGAAGGTGACAGTTTCCTCAATCACGTAATTACTGGTGATGGGACATGCTGTCACCACTATGAGCCAACATCGAAACGCAAGTCCATAGAGTGGCAACGTGTGAATTCCCCATTGAATAAAAAGTTCAAGACAACACCCCCAGTGGGTAAAGTAATGCGCACTGTCCTTCGGGATACGAAAGGGATGACTCTTCCAGATTTCCCGGAACCTGGACAAACCATCAACTACAACTGCTACATCATGACACAGACTAAGCTGAAGGCTCGAACTTCCAGAAGACAACTTTCCTCCTGTAACACGATAATGCCAGGCCCCAGAACAGTCTGAAGTCTGTGGAGTACACTGCCAAACTTGGCTGGACTGTCCTGTCATACCCACCAGATTTGGTGCCTTCTGACTTCCACCCAATGGAAGATGGACTGCATGGGCAATGTTTCTAGCAATGACACCATCACAGCAGTTGTGAAACAGTAGGTCACCTCCACCGGTACAGACCTTCACAAGCATGACATGCAGCCTCTTGTTCAGCACTGGTGAAAATGCAGTCAGCGGTGGTGACTATGGTGAAAAATTGTTCTGTAGCTGAGAATTTGCTCTATCAAGTAGCGATAACACATTGCTCTTTTCATCTGTTGCAGTGTCCATGGAAACAGATAGGAGCCATTACTTTTGGAGCAACGTACTTTAGAGCAAGGATGAGATTCACAGCTTCCCAACAGGTGTGCTACTATTCTGAAATCAGTCACAGCATTTGTGTTCAACTACACAAAAAAAATATATGAATGTGTGAAGTGTATCTACAATTAGATCAAATAAACCTTACTTTCCAAAATTCTTCTGTATTGTTTTCAGTCTCAGGGGCCTGTTATTTTATTATGCTTAGCAACATGTAATGACTCAGAATAAGCAGTGTTCTGCAGCAGAAAGAAACCCTTTGGATATTCTGCAAGGTAATTTCATCAAGGGCCAATAGTTGAGAGAATCAAATGTAATTATTTTTAGAAACGCATGGCTTTCGGTGTCTTAATTTAAGAAAGCTGTGGTGATGGATGGAAAATTGTACCTGTGTTGTCTTTTTCAAGTTTTTCTTGCATGTGTTTTTCTTTATATATATTTTTTTTAAGATCTTACAGATTTTTTTCCCTTAAGTGGGTGCGACACATTTAGAAAGATATTTAGGCAAAACCTAAAACTAAAGCTAGCATCACATATAAAAGCAAAGATTACAGCTAAAAAGAAGGGTTATTTATTTTTTTTTTTTAAACTATTTTCAAGTTTATTGTAGGAGCTTAAAAAACCAATGTGTTATCTAATAAACAGATAACAAATCAACTAAAGAACATTTTTGGCTTACACTCAGTGGATCATGTTCTTAAAATCTGAGTCACAGAACAGTAATTTCCTAAGTAGAAGTAAAGAGGTATAACACTCTAAATATGATTGCACTTGGCTTCTTCATACCCACTACCACCACAGCAACCCCTTGCTCCCACTCCATATCTGATGGCAGTCCTGGACGAGGTGCTGCTCGTGCTCTACTTCTGGAGTCTCAGTCATGCATGTTGGTTTGCAAATAAACGTTTACAGGCTGGCATATCATCTGACTGCCTTCCCATTGCAGACACAAAGTTGTTGAACCCCCTTTTCTCTGCCATTGAGTCTAACTAATGGTACAACGTAATTTTGATATCACTATTCTTTTATACAAAGTTGAAAGGAGTCTGCTTCTCTAGAGCAAGGTGGAGCTATTTTCTGCCTAAGTACCGTTTTTTGGTAAACCTAATAATGGCAGGGAAGGAAATCCTCTGCTGGTTGGTCGGTGCGTCCTCTTTTCCCAACTACACCAGTGTTATTCCTCAGAAAAACCTGTCTGTCCCGATCCACTGACAGGAGCTCCCTGAGCAATCTGATCCAGAGCTGCACTATACTTACAATTACAAATTTTAATATGTAATCTGTAGTTCTCTTATTTCTCACGGGTGTTCGGCCTTATTACTTCTTGTTCTATCACGTTATTTCCTTCTTTTTTTCAGAATTCATTTACATTTTAAATATTACAGTCTTCTTTTCTCTGTAAACTATGCAACTTCACTCCTTTCACCTTTTCTTTCACAACTGATCATTTACTTGAGCTTCTCTTCTGCTTCACAATACAGAAACAGTGGAGCTTCTAAATTTCATATGCTATCTTGCACACAACTGAGGAGAAAATTGGGTTTCATACATGTAAGCACGTGCTATTTGGACTGCAAGCCTTACAAATTACAAAAGCTAGCAGTTACTTATGATCATTGGATTTTACTTTTGTAATTTCTTTAATATGCCATTTACCATAATTTCCAAATCCATTCCACAGAGACAGATGGCATCTCAGTCACTGGAAACGTCTCATGCACCTTTTGGTAAAGCTTTATACCAAATAAAACTGCAGAAAATGAAATTGTGTTCTAACACATTACATGCGGAAATATACTTGATATAGAGCAGCTGCAATTGCCCTGCTAATAACTAATAGAAATCAAACAGAGAATATAGTCTGTGGGGAACCTGACAAAATAAGAATAATATAGAACTGAAAAATTATATTTCTAGAGAATAGTGGAAATCAAATTATCAAAGCTTCCTTAATTTTAATGACCTGTGAGTGCATTTTAATTTATTTAAATGTTTAAAGCAGTACTCTGAGCAAATTAATAATGTAATAATATTGATGCTATCGATATTGGCTTTTTAAGGACTAGATGAGTAATCAGTTCAGCCCAATTGCCTGCTACGGGATGATCTGAGTCTTGTAAAGTACGATTTCAAAATCGAGAGAATACAATTTCCTAAAAAACCTTCCAGTTGTTTTTTCACTACTTCAAGGATAAATTTCATCTCAAAGGGACATTAGGTTTTAAATTACATGTCAGCTAATACAGCATATTACAGTAACACAATATATGTCTGTCCTTCGAGTCAATGTTCTACCTCAGCTATGAGTCATATTTGCATCTACTTAAAAGTAAGCAGAGGCATTTCTTAGATCATTATTTAGCTACAAGACACAGAAAAGACTTTAAATTATTTTAATCTCCATAGCTGTACAGCTAACACAAACAGTTATAATTCTGGCTCAAGGATATAACTTCATGACAATATATTTGCCTTTTTACTGTACTCCTTACCTCATTTATGATATAAAGCAAGTGCAACCTTAATATGTGTAAGTAATTCCACCCCCCAAAAAACATTCAGAGTTATTATCATCACTAAAATGAGAACAAAACTATTATTTATATCATATCTTTAATAAAGACACAGACTCATTGAAACGGAGCATTATATGAAAGAAGCTAAGTCACTTAAGAGATAAAATTGACCTATCTTCTGATACGGGCCAAAGGAGATGAGGCAGCACATAGAAGTTCTATTCCAAATGTCACATAGATTGATCTGAGGAGGGCAGGGTACTCATTTACACCTAATCCTTTCCATGGGAACAAATACTTTGAGAGCCAAAATGTTTAGCACGAGCACACTATTTATAAAGTTATTAGAACTATAATTCAATAATTGCACACTACAAGACAAAGTTGTGAGAGTACACTCGTTTTCAGCAATTTTAACTTACCCTCTTGCCCCCTACAGACTCATAATGTCCTCTGGTGTTTATGTGAAGTGGAAAAAAAACCCAAAACCCACATATGATTTAACTCTCAGAAACAATCCATTGTTAACCTCAAACCTAAAAGCTAAAATCAAACAGCCCAGACAAAAATCTAGCACATTCAAACACGTCCCTATTTTCTGATGTCTTACTTCTGGACTTGCTCCAGTTTTTTAATCCATTGATTAAATAAAGACATCTGGGCCTCTGTTAGGAGTCATTTGGGAACGTAAGATCTGCAGAAGCACAGATGCTTGCCAGAACCAGTCAACTAACAGTGCTCATGAATTTCAAGAACAAGAGCAAGCCAGACAGGCAGACTACCTGCGTAGAGTTTATATATTCTGGGGGTAAAACATAACTCCACTAAAATTTACTATAAAAGTAGTGATGACTTCAGGAGGAGCAGGAACAAAAATGGGATTTTGTAAGCCAAGAAACATTCATCTGTTCACAAGTCAAAATGAAAGAAAGAGCTGTCTAAGAGTCTAAGATGAAAACTTCTAAGCACTGGGTAAAGAACACAGAAGGTGGAAAGAGACTGGCAGGTGACTCAGTAATACTCAGCGAGTAATAGGTGGGCAAACAGTAGAGATGGAGTTACTTCCATGAGAAGGAAGTGTTTTAAAAGCAAGACTATGTATAAAAAATTTGGAGTTTAAGGACGCTGAAAAGGGATGAAAACAGAAATAAATTGATATATTTTTCAGAAGCAGAATTACACTACTGGTATCAAACAAAATAAATGCTCGTGAAAAAAAAACCAGATAAAACGTACAAAAAACTGGAGACATATCCTTGTAGAGATGTGAAAGACTGAAGCTGATTTTCACTACAACAATCTAAAGAGAAATAGTGTTGTGCTTTCTACAGGAACATATCAACCCTAACAGTGGTTCCCAAATGAGAAAAATAAGCCAGAGCAACATTTCTAAGAGCCTAAAAAACTCTACATTTTAGAATGTTTACCTTGATCTTTACTGTTATAGAGCCCCCAAATGTAACTTCAAATAAATAAATAAAATAAACCAAGTAAAATAAACCAAGTAAAGAAAACAAATATATCAACAACTAGAAAAATTCTATTGGGAATTCATTTTTGTACAACCTGCAAAATGAAACAGAGGCACATCTTGGTACACTCAAGTTAAGGAAATACCACTGACAATTAATAATTCACCTTATTTTTCCTCCTTTTAGTATCCTAGATCTAATACCTTTTAAAAACCAGTGGAAACAAATTTAAATGCCTGAGAAGTCCTATGGAACACATCAAGATTTCTCCCAAATTACAGAAGACACAAAACAGAACAATATACATTAGTAGGCAGTGCTCTTTGTGGGGTGATTACATCAGGCTTTTGAAAAGTAGCTTGCTGGCCTCAGCTCATAAGAGGCTCTATCATCTCCTGAAAAATTACTCCCAATAGAAACTCATATTAAAAAATAACAACTTTATACCTACTGACCTACTTATGTTCATGAAACATCTGTCACTACAGAACAGACCGCTTTCAGCCACGCTGGACAACATCCTTCACCACAGCTTACTTATCATTTCAAGCGTAGGTTAGATTACATACTGAGCAACTAAGAAGAAAGGTGCATACCTTTGGATATCTCTTCTTCTCTAAATCTTTAACTGGACCAGCATCAAGCATTTTTTGCTGCCTTGCCTCCTGAAGAGCTTTCTGGGTGGAGCGTTCCAAGCCCTTCTTCCTTTCACATTCATGGCCGGCTATAAAACAAAACCAAGATAAGTGCCATCAGGATACATTTTTCACGTTCCTGAAAAATGTCTCTTGATATTAACTAGACATAAAAAGTTTCAGCAGAAACACCACTTCAAATATAAAGATATCCAAGGTTACCGCACCATACACTTTAAGTATTCCAAGAAGGCATATAACTAACAGTCCACTAATTGCTTTGGTGGGACCTATTTCAGTTTAAGTAATAGGTATCTCAGATTTTGCCCTCAAAACATTGCAATGAATTTGAATCTTTCTGTACAGGACAGAGTCACAATAAAATGGATGCAATTCATCGTCTCACTGCACCCTACCTAATATCTACCACAAATGCATTACTCTGATTTACAGCTTACATTCCTTTTTACTTCTTTGCCCTTTCTCACAATACACCTTCCAAACAAGCAATTACTTACACATTGACAACAGCACCAAAATCCTAAGCAGTTAAAATAGCTGTAAATTGTCAGAATAGGTGGAAGGGAATATGAGGAAAGATATGGCTCATATGTACCACCACACAGCAAACCTCCCAGTATCTGGCAAAAAGGCTAGTATTCTTCAACACCCTCAGGAGTAGCAGCTTCCATGCATCCGAATACAGTCCATTTCTATCCCTGTATTTAGTTACAACAGTCTGCAGTATGCACACACGTCAACAGGAAAATAAGCAATCCCAACAGGATTTGGACAGTCACATCGCTCCAGAAACAGATTACACAGCTAAAATCCAGGTAGAAACAATCGAAGTTAATGCTACACGTCTAAATGTTTGCTGCTGTACATGAAAACTTGAGTAAAACCTTGACCACAAAATATACACTTTGTCTTTATAGAGGAGAAAAGAAATGAGAAAACCCTCTCTACAGTTATAAGTGGTTAGTGACCCTGCCCATGGCAGGGGGGTTCAAACTAGATGATCTTTGAGGTCCTTTTCAAGCCAGGCCATTCTATGATTCTCGTGAGATGTCTCATGGATTTAAAAAGTACAGAACTTCCCTATACATCAAAACAAAGTAAAACTAACTGGTACAAACAGCTGCGCCGGTCTAACTAAATATCTGTATTCTCACCGCTTCCGAAGTTAAAGCTACCATCACAGACACCTTAAATAACTTCATCTGACAAACTGTATAATGCAAAACAGTTTTCTAAGCAAGCACTTCCTCCTCACTCAGCAACTGCTACCCATGGGGTATTTGAAATGCACATACTCGTAAATGAACAGGAGTTATGATAGGTGAAGGGCTTAGAAATCCAAAGCCATTCAACAACAAGAAGCCAAATTGCAAAGAACCATTAGGATTGCATAAAGGGGGGAACAGCTTGTGTTTATAGGTTTTGTATTCCAATTGCAGCACAGCTAAAACTAGGACAACTAGCTTAACTACTTCAGCTGGTGCCCTTTAAATTTCTTTTTACATGACCTTCTAAGAGCAATTTCAGCAGATCGAAGAAAGGAAAAGAACAGTTATCAGGCCCAGCAATGAGTTAGTTCAACCATGACTAAAGAAGCTCGCTGAGTTCAACTTTTGAATATAATTGGGTAATAAATAAGCAGTTTTGAGAAAATTCAAGAAACATACTGAGCAAATAGCAGTTCTACAAGACGTTCAGAGAACCAGTTGTTAGAATAGCACGCAGCCAGGTCTGTAAGTAAACCATGACCAAAATAGCTTAGTTCTTTCAGGCAAAAGTGGTTTTTTTCCTTATAGAACCACTTAACATTATGTCTTGATCCACAAGTAAGGATGCGAATGCTCTGTTAATATACATCAATACCCTAAAAAATAGTAATAAAAATACAATCAAAAATCTGTGAATTCTCTTTGATAATTAGATTCCTCTATGCATGATCATGGCACCATTTTTCTGAACGGCTTTAATGCAAGTCTTCTTGCAAAAAACATCCAATCCTTTTTAAAAATAATCTCAACTCAAAATATAAAATCAAATTACACCTATTTATCTTTCAGAACTGACTTGAGTGCACACAGAAAGATCCTACCAAGTGGCCAAGTCCTCATTCTAAGCACAGATTAGTTTCTCTGTAACTGTTAACTGTTCTTCCTGTCAACTCTAAACATGGTAAGCCAACAGGAAACAAAACCTTAAACTGGTAAGCACTAAAAAAACACCTGAAGACGACCACCTCTTGAAGATTTGGGTACAAACACTGTTTGCAAAGCTAAACAGCAGTTGGACTGGCAGCAGGACAAAAAACAAACACGTAGTAAGTAAACTAAATTACATGCCCTGTATCACAGATGCTAGCTCATTCAATCAGGCTAAAGGCAGCTACATCAAATGCCTAAGTAAAATATCCAGAATAGTTGCCCTAAACTGAACATTAAATTCTGTTACTTTCTTTTCTACCCAGCTGCCAGATACACATTTATAATGCAAGCTCTGAGAAGTTTCCCTTTGTTCTTAATTATACTCTGTACGGTTCACTCTGAAAACAAACAACCCACAATGGATTGGTTGTGCTGGACCTCACTGCTACTATTCAAAACTTCTAACCCTTGGGCAGCTCCCAGCCTACGTACTAGCCACCCTCAATGCCCTCCAGCCAAAGTCATTGTTCCAGGTGTTGCACTGCCAAGCCACAGTGTGGGAGAAGAGCAGACGCAGTGATAGGCAACCTCCTGCTGCCAGGCAAACAGCCATCCTCACACCTCCAAGCTCCGTGCTGCAATGAAAGCAGACAGCTGGCCAGAAAAGGCATCTCACCTTGGCAAACTTGCCAATCTGAGTGCTCACTGCCTTCCAACTGAAACACACCAATGTACAAAGTATCAAAGTCCTGAAGAGATGGGAACTGGACAAAAAAGCGCAGCCGTACATCTCTTCACAGCAGAAACTTGCCAGTCCAACAGCACTGGTTTGTTCTGCATTAAGAACTTAAATTTAGAGAAAAATGCAGCAAACATCTCACCAGCATCCATGCACTGCTGCTGCTCAAGGTTTCAATTACACCATCACATGAATAAGAATTCAAGAGGCAACAGAAAGTATGTGAATCAGAGAATATCACCCACTGCGACACGAGTGTGACCTACAGAGTGCAGTAAGAATTATGTAACATTAGAGGGCAAAGAACAGGCAAGAAATGAACTGAAATACTGCTTATTTTGCAATACACAGTGTATGAGGAAAATTAAAGCTTGTATAAGCACGTGGGTGGCTGATGAGCTTAATAATTTGTGCCGGAGACTAAATGCTTTATTTTTTTATTTCTTCATTTATAAAGTGCTCCCTGCTTGTCACTTTTTGGTATTATTAAGTGCTCTCAAGATTTCTGAAGAATAAACAAGAACTGCGAGCAGCCGGAGAGCAGTTTTTGGATTCACTCAGATAACAAATGAAAGCTTGTATAGCAGGAGACAGATAGGGCATCTATAATGTAAAATACTAGCGTGGGGAAGAACCTACAATATATATTTGCAAACTAGAGTACAATGAAAAGCTGAATGCTATATGCCCTTCTCCTAAACTAACAAAACAAGAAGCCCATTCTCTACCTCACTGTCTGAAGTGGAATGAAAATGAGCTCAGCTCACTCCAGTGGGACACAGGTTTGTATCTTCAGTTGTAACAAGATTTAAAGATTAGGGGAGAGCATAACCAACACACAGCCACGGATAGAGATTTTCAGGGCCCAAAATGCGCCTTGCTGAGGAATACATTATGAATTCACACAAAAAAGGCATCAGAATACAAAACCAGGAAGATCACAGAGTATTCCACTGCTTTAACACATGAAATCTATATTTACAGAATTTATTTATTATTTAGTAGCTATTTGCTTCTGTACAAAATAAAAATCACAGCTTAGATTATACCCATAAGCCTGCAGAAACCTTCCAAGTCCATACAGAAATAAAAATGGGTATGTTCTTTAACTAAACAGATGAGATAACTGGGTGTGCTTCAAGGGACTTCTTTAAGCCCTAAGTGCAAGAAATGCTTTGCTGGGAAGCTGCATGGCATGTAATACCTACATGACTGAGAAGTTCTGAGTTCTCTAATGTCAAATCTGAAGTACTGCTCATACAGAAGCTACGTGCAAAACACCCTTCTCCTATGAATGCTCTGTTGTCAAAGAGAGTAGAGCTTACTGCTCCCCTTTATCATCTCATCTACTTTCATGAGTCTTTTTTAAACCTGGTTTCTTTCAGACTTATCTCTCTCCATCAAATTCAACTGAAATTGGAAACAGGTACAAAATTACTAGCGGAAGAGGTGCTCACAAAAAATGTGGTAGCACAGACTTCACTTACCTAGCAGGCCAGAGGACAATAAAGTGCCAAAAGATTTGTTGTGATACAGTTAGGAAAATTTAATAATTATGCGTTTATTCACAGCAACAGGGAAGTTGTTTGAAGCCATACTATACAGCTGTACACCAGATACACTAGTATTTTCCAAGTGGTATTTTCCACCACATATACCTTCTTACAGTGAGCTAAAGAAAAAAACCCACTCACAAAAATAAAAAGAGTATTAGTAGATAAAATAACAAAATCAGACAATATAGACTCCTAATATTAAGTCCTTCCACAGTTACTCATATTCATGTTGTCATAAGCAGCCCCCCTGTCCTCAGCCAGAAAAAACATTCACATAATAAAAATGCTGCTCTGTCACCAAGACAGCTGATAAAACTGTTTACAGTGTAAGGATTTTTAATTTACTGTTACACCAGATTTTGTCATGCACCATAACATAAAAAGCCCACAACCAGTCTGAATTTGTTGTTAGGAATATTTTACCTTTTTTCACAGGAATCTGAATTGCACAGCCGGACTCTAAGTCATGTAATATAGCTTGTAAACCTGTAACCTAATGTAAAGCAGAGGAGAGAACAAGAAGAGGTTATATGAACTTGGCTTTTGTTCTGTTCACAACATGCATCCCTGGTATCTGCTTAAGCTACATGCATTTGTTTTTAAACTTCTGATTGTTATCTGTAAGTTAAAGACATTAAATCTAATTCTAGATTTTGGAAACGCCCAGGGCAGCAGAGTGATAAAAGACAAGTTATCCACAGTTTCTCAAAGTACTCGTATAATTTTATTAAAACAAAGCAGCCATATGTGGTATTTGGGATCAAACCCCACTATCAGCTTTCAACCACTGCTATCCTTGATCTTCAATTTCATGGCACAATATGACATGCAGCTTTACCATAAAAAAAGACACAAAATATGGTGTTGTTACAAAAACACCATGGCTCCAGAGTTCTTACAGTTCATCTCTGGACAGCTCTTTACATTCCTGAGATTCCATAGCACTGGAACCATCTCATGTTTTGTTTTCCTGAGTCAGAATAACTACATTTGGACAGTAACCTTTCTTTTTCTTTAACACATCTTCTTTTATTTATTGAACACTTTTAAAGTAAGCCCTCAGGTGACCTGAGCAAAACAGGAGGCAGAGGAAAGGAGGAAATGAGAGATGAGGACTATTAGAAGAGAGCGTCAGCATGCTGAATTCCTTTCATGTCACCCACGTACAGCCAATGCTACTGTTGAAATGCAATGCATTTTCAGAGTTTCTTTTCCCTTCTAAGCAAACAACCTATTAGCTAAACACAGCAAAGATAATTTTCTGTTCTTTGCCCATCCTATCTGTGCTTATAGAACCTTCTGCTAATGGAATGGAATGTCATGTATACCAACCTATACATCAAATAGGATTACAGAAGCAAAACAGTACTCCGTTATTCCTGTCACAAGATCTCTGGTACCTACTAGTTAGGAAAAAATACATTAAGATAATTCCTGGTTACAAGTAGGAGAAAAATAAATCAATAGTAATAAAGTTAAGAGATTTCTAAAAGCATAGGTGGAAACATATGAATCTGTAGTAATAACACACCTTTCCTCACTCTGTTGACAAGGAATGAAAGTGCAGCAGCTGCACATTACTTAGTGCTGCTCTTCAAGCACCGACAACAAATGCGAACTACCACCTAGAGCACTAAGATTCACATATTTTCTATATTAACATATTACCAAATAGAACGAAACTCACTAAAACATCCTGCTTCAAGCTATCACACAAGTGAGTTGCTCTACCATAAATACTCTGTTTATTTATCAAACTATTTACCAAAAGCATTTTGTCAGCTTCGCAAGTAGTGGTTGCCATCATTTTACCTGCCCAACTGCTCTGTCTCTCTCCAAACTAGTTAACGTTTTCTGCCTCAGCGCAGACTGGTATTTCTCAGTCAGCTGCTTTAGCACTGGTTCGTATGAAGCATAATGCGCCTTCAGCCTGTGAACAAGAGGAGACAAATGCTTCCTCAAAAATGAGTTAAATCAGAGATTTCTGTCTATATGACTTCCCCAAACTACTGACTAAGATCCTAATCTAGGCAAAATGCGTAACACGGTGATGATTTGTTAACTGCAGTGAGCATTATATTTAGAATACTTAACCACTTTAGTTCCTCAGACCAAATTAAAGTCAGATCTATAATCTCTCAAGAGAAGCCGATCAGTACAACGCATGACACTAGCAGCTTCAAAAGGACTGCATTTTGCAAAACGCTGACATTCAGAGCCAGTGAACAGTGCTCTCCTGCATTAATACAGACCAATTTGAAAGTTAAATGCACAGAACTCAGAGCTTCTGTTGCATGTACTGATAACAACAGTGACAGGCCAGAATCCTAGGAAATGTTTGGAGCTGTGGCTATAAAGCACTCTACAATTTTGTTTTAAAACCAATGCTTGCATAAATGTGCAAAAAAAGATTCTAGACTCAACTCTTTCAGCTGGCCCAATGATCTTCATATGGACAACATACAAGTTCTACTTGTTGAGGGAAAGAGACTCATCAGTATATTTTAAGATGAACTAGTTTAACTCAATACCAACAGCCTAGTTTGGGCTTCTTTGCAATCAAAGCATCATAGGAAGTTTCACGTAACTAGCTTTACTTCACTACTTTAAACTCCTCTATATTATCTTATCTCCAGGTGTATCAGGTGAAGAGAAATAGGAAATGTCCTAAAACCTGGTGGGAGGCCAACCAGTGAAAGGCATTAGTAATCAGCCAGTACTAAGAAAAGAAAAGCTTACCTCATACCACAGGTGAGGGCTCATCAAAAATTCCCAGAGAGAAGTGACCTCCCAACAGAGATGTTCCCCTCTGAGCTACCAGCCCTTAAATGAGGTTACAGAGGGGCAGTCTCTGGGTTCACGCTTTCTGTCACACAAGTGAACACTCACACGTGTGCTCCCAGGGCAAGCCATGCCTCTTCACCAGATGCTCAACCACTGGTTCAGGCCATGACCTAACAGTTCCCATATACCAGGTAACAACTGAAGATGTTATTTTTACATTAATAAAAATCCTTTTTTTTTACCTTTTGATGTCACATATAAGCCTGTTTTTCTCCTGGACCACTCGCTTATGGTGCATTCTATGGAAGTCACGTTCTTTCTGCATTTTCAGAAAAGCCTCTTTTGCTTTGCTACATGTAAACAGAAAATGCATGAGAAATGTATTAGCTTCCTCCTACCGTGTGCTGAATTCACACAGAATACATATTCAGATATGCACATATGTACTGTATTCAAGTGCGAGACTTGCTAGCATGCCCTGTGGTAAAAAAATACATACTTTGAGGTCTTTCTGTTGCTTAGTGACATACAAAACCATGGAGACTCTTCACCTCCTTACCTTTCCTCCGTTCCTTTAGGAGGAATCCATAGAAATTCTGGCACTATAAACCTCAGAGTTAGCAGGACATATTAGAAAGACACAGACAGATGGAAAAGTGCCCCACTGCCCTACAAATACATGTGCTTAGAATAGCATGCAGCCTATTCCCAGGCGTTATCCTCTGTACGTCACAGCAGAAGGAAAAGATCAACTTCAAAATTAATTGCAAACATACCAATAACCTGTTTTTCTTTAAGCATATTCTATATACAGCCAGGGGACACAGACACTTTCCTCTGTAAACTTGAAATACCCTTCTGCATATTTACAATATACAGATTCTCCTCGCTCTTACTTATGTGTACTTGGTAGGAAAGATTAGTACATGCATTATTTAATTACAAAGGAAGCTTGAAACGACCTTGCACAGAAATCAGATATTTGCTCTTTGCAAAAATAAAGCTCACTTCATCCTCAGCTGAGGAGTGGAATTGTTAGGAAAACCACTATGACAACAGTGCATGCAAAAATTACGGGTCCAGGAACAGGACCTGTAAGTATTACATATAAAATGCATTGTATTTAATAGTACAAATAATATATATTCACTATGTATGCACATTCGCTTTATTTACTACCTATACAAACTATCATATTTATATGCACACATTTATATGTGAATCACTGCTTGTAGCAGCAACGGACAAAAAGACCTGAAGAAAAGCACGGTGAATTTAATGACAGCGTATAGCAGTCAAAGCTGGCAGAGAAATGCAAGCAAGCAGGAATTCCCCTGCAGGAACCACTAGAAAAAGACTCCCTAATACTACAGGCACGTACATAGCTTTGTGTGTGCACATACACTAAAGTTGTGAAACAGAATAACTTGGAACAATGACATAGGGATATAAAGTACAGATTAATGATTCTGCAGAAGCTCATGAGAATGGCAAACAAATTGAGAGGGAAATGAATCATCGCTGATTTTAGTATAGTTCTGCCAAACGCCTCCATCGTAACTCCGCTCACATAAAATCAAGGCCTTACGGCAAGTCAGAATACAAAACCCATCCCTTCTAAGCTAGCAGATGGCCTGGTTAAGATACATGTCAGAGACTGCACGTCTGTCCACTTAAACTCCTCTCGAGTAGTTTGACAAAAACAGCAGAAGAGGGCAGAGCTCAATAAAACCAAGCAGGGATTTGCAAAGGTATTTTCATGCCTTGTTCCAACTGAACTCATGTGGAAGTCAATTCTCCAAGATGCTGAAAGTTGCAGCCTTAGGAATATTAATCCAAATAAAATGTTAGAAAGCATATATCCTCCTGCTTTTATTTAATCCAGCATCAGGAACGTTACAAGTACCACATAATTAAACAGATACGTTTAAATACGGCGCACGACACAAAAAAATGTGAGCCTTCTGTATTTTTTCATGGTGCAAATGAATAAACAAGTGCAGGATTGTTAAGATTTGGGCAGTGAGGTAGGAGATCAACTAATCCTATTGCTGGTGATAGCAGGAATAACAATAATCAATACATTTTCCTAGACTGCTTTGTTTTTAACCATTACACTGCCTGTAACTGGAGTGAATACTTGGAGCACGTTTCCAAAAATCAGGGCAGAAAGCTGCCTGCAAATATCTTCATTTCCTAATTGGTATTTGTGTACTTATAAAATGCTCTGACAAAGATCCTATGCAATTTTCATTCCATCTACTAAATAAATCCCTGGAAGTTGAAAGAATTTGTATCGCAGCAGTCCATGTGATTAATGCAATCTTACAACTGATTTCTCATCACGTTGTCTACCTGCACATTTAAACACAGCAGCAAGAAAAGGATCTGGTCACAGGAAAATATCAAGGCGCTTAAAATTAGAGAGCCAGAGTTTAACATGGTTATGAAATCATAATCCATTATTCACCTCACAATCGAAGAGAGTTACTATAACATTAAGCTCTCGAATGACAAATCATCACTGAAGAAAATGAACTCAGCTAGTTTACTTTAAGAGTCAACAATTTCCAGAGATAATATTTTCAGCTGTTTCTTGGGTATTAGGAAGAATATCTAGGCTACTGTTAGAGAAATATTACAGCAGATAGCATCCCTTATCAAAGGATCAGAGATCAGCTGTGGCCTTCAGGACAAAACTACACGGAGTATACGTCAGTATATTTTAACTATTGTCACACAACACACCAATTTCTACCAGAACACATCTGTTTTTACTAATTTATTTCAACATTACTAGCATATCTAAACTTTAAGGGAATGGCTGATTTATTTCTTTTAATATATACATCTGAGGGATTTTGTATATCTCAGGACAATTTCAGATACTGGACAATCTATTAAACATGTACACTTGCTGTGTAAAGTCAGTGAGGTCAGTTGTCATTTTCCCCATGAACAATGAAAAGCCACAGTGAAACACAACCAAGAGACTGCAATCCACTCTGTTTGCTCACTGCTTGTCATGCAATCACATAAACACCACATTAATATATCCAAAATTACATTTCCCTTCTGAACACCCTTCCACCAATTATTAAACAACATCATGGCAGAAGGGAACTGGTTTACAGCCATTCAACCTGGGCCCCCATAGTTCTTTCAGTCCCAAACACTGCCTCTTTTCAGCTGAAGGTTGTCAAGAGTAGCAAACTCAGAAATACCAAATGTGATTAAAAGCTATCTTCAAATACACCTCACAGCACTGCATTCTCACCACGAAAGCTTTCTGAGCGCTCCACGTAGCAAAATATGAGTCTTTCTTTGATGAGAAATCATTATTTTCTAACCAGTCAAATCAGCATTTCTGCAGAGCTCTTAGGCGTCCTGATGTGAGCGCAAGTTGGCGAATTCTTTCTCACAATACTTGAAAACCCAAGTTGTCCTCCAGGTAATTTTGGCTCCTGACAAATACTAGCTTTATCACAGCAAAGGTACTGACCGGTTATTGAATGGACGAACAAGAAAAACCTCACCAAACACCTCAGTAAAAGGAGTTAGAGCCAGGTGTCACAGCCAAGGTTTAGCCAAAAGACAAGGGAACACTAATTCACCATCAGCACAGCAAAATCTCTCTGTTTCACTCTTTATTCCAGAAGCAGTACTGTTTCAATTCACAGAATATTCAAAACAAATGAGAAATGAATTGTACCAATGAAAACTAAAAAATCATTTTATATTAAAAAAATGCTGACAAATGAAATAGGTACCACTGTTACAAACTGTTTCACCGTTACTTACATTCAACTGTGATACCAGCAGAAAGACTAGGAAAGTTCACCCTACCTCCGCAGAAAGGAGGAGTAGCTGTAACACTGTTTTAATATGATATACGTGGAGTAAGTGCAGTATTTAACAGCAAATGCCAATATAAAGAATTTGCCCATTGCTAGTTTAAGTCCTATCAAAACAAAAAGAACGACTAACAACACCACATTTCAGAAGGGCTCGATTTTGTACTGCTGTCTTCTACTGTGCATGTCAGAGCTCCTTGCCCTCCAATGTACACAGGAGACACTCAGCACTCAAAACCCATGTCCAAAGAAATGGCAGATAAAGAAGTGTTCTATATACGGCCCATCTTCCAGTCTAATTGACGGTGCCGTGTTTGACTTTATCATTACTAAAGCTGTTTACAGAGCTATTAGACAAGAGGCAACTAATTTTTCCAATTAAAAGGCAATAAATCATTATCACTGGAAAATAATTTGATTATAATCACTGCTGGTGATAATGACTATTTAAGATCTAAGTAGCTGTTTTTCATATAGAAGAGCAATCTTAATGAAAAGAAATATCTTGACCAATCTTGATGAAAACCAGAAAGATGGAGGGTTTTATTGTCTTCTTTGTGGCTGTTGCTTATATGGTTACTACAGGCCCATACTTTGAAACTAAGCAGTAGGAAAAATCGAAGTGAAGTGTGATATTATCTCTTAGGGTTAATTCCAAAGAACACATGCAGACTGACCTTTCTTCAGAGAAGACTGCATCTCCACTATACAGGCTAAATATTTTAACTCTCTTATATCTTCAGTACAACTGACTTGTAACATCACCTACTGCAATTTACACATAAATGTAATCAGTGGAGGTTATTTATACTGACACACTGCTAAGACCAAAGTGATTGATTTTTTGCTTTCTTTTTAAAAAGAGTAAATTTTTTTTCTATGCTGCCATTTTGTAGTAGCTCTAATTTACAGTATGATATTTCACTACACATTACATATTTTACTTCCTTCTTCTACAAATTACAACCTCTTGACTCTTTGTATTAATTTATTCTGATCACTGCATCTTGAAAATTACGTTCTATAGCCCAGTAAAGATAAAATAAAATTAAGATTTTGGTTTCCAAAAGAACACAGAAAAAAAATTAAGCTTTAATTGTAATTGTCACCTAGAAGTATAAATATGTGCAGCCAGCATAATGAACACGAATTTATTCTTTCCATTAAGTACTTGGGTTTACTTTATCTGGTCATTTACTACTGTATATCAAAGTTTCATTAAAGCAAAGAACATACTTAGCAGCACGTTTATAGCTGTCCAAATCTTCCCTCAAACGCATATTCTCAACCTTCAGCTGCTGGTTGCAGGTATACACAGCTGGCACGAACCCAACGTCTTTGGCCGTGAACGCACCTCTCTGTACGAGTTCATACCTAGGAGAAGATGGAAGGAGATTTTATTCCATGTTTCCTATTTCTCAGTTCACCCCAGTTCATGAGAGGTGTTTCCTCTCTCATGTCAGCTTTTATAGAAATTATAAAGGCAAGTATTTCCTAACTGAAGGCATTTACCTCTTCTATAATCATCAGCAATTAGCAATAGTGCTATCCCACACCAGTGGGACTCAGGCCACTCAGTCACAGATCAGTACCTTCTAGTAATGTTCATCTTTTGAAAGGACATCAACAGAACAAGCTAAGATGAATCTAAGAAGCAATAAAAAGACAAGCTTTGACACTATTAATTTTAGTCTTAATTTACAGACATTCAAAATGAGGAGCTGAAAGTCTCTAAGAACCTTCTATACAAAAAAAGAAAACTGTAACATTAGAAAGGATTCAGCAAAACGGTGAATGCCATCACAAAACACATTCTACAGAACCACGCTTGTTCAAGGAATGATTGTAAGCTATGAGGAGCTGTCCAAGTATTCCAAAACGTACCAAGGTTCAAGCACATACATATAATCATAAGATACTTCCATGCATGCACACGCTGCAGATTCTTCTGGAATCCAGTTCATATAAGTACAAGACATTTATTTCTTTGTTTGCTTGTATCCTGAAAGAAGGAAGGGCAAGACCTTCAGCTAGTACAAACGTCTACAGATACACTGAAGATAAAGACATTGTGCACCGTGCAGCCATGATATCAGCTCCACAGAAGTTCAGCAAAACTACAAGCAGCTCTTATCAGATGAAAACCAAGCATACGACCTTTATCCCTGCTGATCTTGACTGCAGCTGGAAGATGCCCTGTGTAGAAACTCACAAAAAGCAATGACATGAACATTATTTGCCTTTTCAGAGGAAACGCAGCAGTCAGCAAGCACAGCATTCCTAGATCAACAAACCAAGCTGCAGAAACAAGAAGTTCTACAGAATAGGGGACCCTTACTTAGTAAGCAACTGTTACCTGAGACCTTTCCAAAAATCAAGGGGAATGTTAGAAACTCCTGTATCCAAATGGCTGCCTTTAGTCAGCTGCTTATCTGAACTCTATGGGTAGCTGTAAAAATGCTCACTCGTACAGACTAAGCTGTCATTCACATTTGACACCAAAAGACAATAGGATTTTTAAAGATCAAACTGAATGTGTCCAAAGCTGAACTCACTGCATCTTCACTTTGTTTTCTTAAGCAAATTACAGTAGCAACAGACTTCTAATCCAAGGAAGCTCATTTATTTTATGAGCACTGATTGATGTGCAAATACAATTCCTACCAAAAATATTGAAGGGCACTTCTCATTACCAATGATCATAAATCTATGAACTCCTCAATTCGCCAGGAAAATTTCTTCGCTGAATGCCCCAACTGCACTTCATGAAAAATACCAACTTTCTACATGAGGACACGCCAGACATAGATAATGGATGAAGTCAGCCTCTAGAACAGCTAAAATCTCTGAAAGGTAATTTTAATGAAATACAACTAATGCTGATAAACTCACTCTCATATAAGAGCCCTCCCAAAAATGAAGGTTTTTGGGCAGGCAGTAGAAGTGGAATAGAAAACGACAGAACAAGACTGCAGTGTGAGATTTCATTTCATCAAGCCAGTCCTGTAAAACTCAGACAGCTCCTGCATGCCTAGCTGACTGCCAATTAGTTGTTGTTCTCACTTCATTCCATTACAGAAAGGAACTGTGACGCAAAATGAAATTAGTTCAGTGCACACATGAGCATTTTTCTAAGGTTTTCAGAACAAATAGGTTATAATTCTTGAATCGCCATTTACAATTAACTAAGAATTTGGAAAGCACAGGAACAGATGGCCAGCTATGATCTTATGATCAAAGCCCAGAGCAGACTGACTTACAATAATACGTTACTACTTTATCAATTACACTGAATTCAAGCTCCTAAGAGTACTAAAGCAATCAGGTTGCAGAAGGGCTATGCAATTAAACTAACTGATAGAGAGCTGAGGATAATCTTTTATCAAGGGATAACCCACCTAGAGATGCATTCAGGGACTGTAATTTCAAGTTTCAGCTTTCACAAGAATTTCTTACAGAAAATTATCATTTTAATTGATAACCTCTTCAACAGTTTCAACAGAAGGCTAGGAAAGAAATGAGCACAAAAAACAAAGCCCTAGTGTGTTCTTCCAATCTATTATTGTGGCATATAAGTAGAAAATTCACATTATCACGTTACGCTTGCTCTGTAGGCAAGTGACTTGCGCAAAACTAGAATAAGACAAAGAGAATCTAAGTTTTCGTCTCCTGCAGCAAGAGACCAATTAAATAAATATAAATTTATGCTTCTGTGATTAAGTGAGAAGTTACAAACAGAATGTATAACTAGTGTGTATAAACAGTGTCAGGAAATACTTTTATTTGCTCCTGATCCAAAATGTGCAAAGTGTATTCGCTTACTGCAGTTCCAAGTTCCCTATAAATCCAAGCTGACATTTATATACAGACATCTTTCAATCATAACAAGCTCAGGCTGAGAATCAGAACTGATTCTTCTGAATGACCTCAAGAAGAGAATAAAGGAAAAGCTGGGAACAGCTGATTTTTATTCTCATCTTTGTAGACAGTCACTCTGCATGATGCCTAGCACCAAGAGCAAGAGAATATGGATGTCCACTTGGGTTTTGCAAGCGAACTTGAAACTGCTTGAGTATTCTTTGCCAGCTCTAACAGAAAAAAACTGGGTCTATTTTAGTGTGATGCTGTTCTGGAACTAACAAGCCCCATTTCTCTCAGGGTTTATGAGCCTGGGGCACAATGTACATTAACGGGACTATACGACTTCGAGGCAAAGGAGAACCCACAAGAGAAGAAACAGAAGAAACTCAGGTCTGTCTGAAATAAGCAGATCGCTTCCACTGCCTTAGGGGAGTTATGACGTGGAGTATCACAACCTATATCCATTTTCCTCTACCAGAAAAGGTTTTAAATGAATCTACCTTTATACTCAGGGAGGACACGGCAGCTTTGCTTCAAATGCTCTGTTATGCATGACCCAGACAAACTTTTCAAGGTATACTAAAGAATCAGATAGTTTTTCACCTTCTACAATCACGTAAGTTTATTCACAACTTTAACCACATTAAAAAGAAAAGAATTTTCTAATCATGTTCCTGTAATTAGCCTACAGGGCAAATTTTATTCCCAAGTGAAACATCTCCAGGTCTCTAAAGCAGTTGGAGATAACCCATCAAATGAGTTTAGTAACTACAGGCAGTGATAGCTCCATGCTGTGTGTGAGCAGCAAATGGCTCATTTGCTCATCAGACTGGTACCAGGCTGCCAGCAGCAGCGAGCTCTCTGGGATTAGGAGCTATAGACTGCTGGATACATCAATTCACAGCTGATCAGCTCCTGCACTTCATATTGCAGAGCTGTCAATCCAGTATATTTCATGAGCAACTAAAGCACTACAAATTCTTGTATATCAGAGGAATAGAAAATGTAAATTATTTTTAGAATATGTAATTCGCCATTAAGTCTAATTTTAACTTCTTTAAAGTATAGTTGGAAGAAAAAATGTGCAAAAAATACTTAAGTGAAGAAAACCACTGAGAATGTTACAAATTTTTTCATGACATCAAAGAAATAATGAGTTTGCCTTAAAATAAAACAGTCGTGACATCTGATGTAGCTGGACAGCGTAGCATAATGTTTTTCCAAACTCTGAAATAAACAGATAATTTGCTTCAATTTAAGTGACCTTTAGATCTTAGACAGACAATTATTTCAAAGCAGCCCTTTTGATAAATTTTCTCTACGTTAATTAATTTCTCATTTGAAATTCCATTAGTACTTGATCACCACAGCGTGAGACCAAGAGAGGCATCCCAATACATAATGAGGAACCTGAGTACACTAATCTGCTCTCACTTTCATTAATATTGTAAATTATCTATCTCCAACCAACAGGAAGTAAGGTTTTGAAATAAGGTATTAATGCAGCTAGTTGCTATACAGTACGACTATATCCTGCCACGCTGAGCTTATTTGTAATGCTGCTAAAATTAAACATACTGCTCACAGAGGGAAAAAAAACTGCATGTACACCTAAGGATTTACAAGATAGAGCCTGCTAAAACCTGCTCTTGCTCTGTTAAAAAGCAATTTGAATTTTGCCACCGATATAAATTCAGACAGTAAATGCTTCAAAGGAAGCTGCAGTTACACAAAAAGGTCGCTACTCAGATCCATCTACTATTAATTATCTTTTCCCATAAAAACTACTAAACATTTTCAAACTTACACTACTCGTATCAGTCCTTTTGCTGAAACAAGTACAGAACCACAGGGCTCCTTCACAGAATCACAGAATCACTAAGGTTGGAAAAGACCCACAGGATCATCCAGTCCAACCATCCACCTATCACCAATGGTTCTCGCTAAACCATATCCCTCAACACAACATCCAAACGTTCCTTGAACACCTCCAGGGTTGGTGACTCCCACTACCTCCCTGGGCAGCCCATTCCAGTGCCTGACCACTCTTTCAGAGAAGTAGTATTTCCTAATATCCAGCCTGAATCTTCCCTGGCGCAGCTTGAAGCCATTCCCTCTAGTCCTATCACCAATTACACGAGAGAAGAGGCCGACCCCCAGCTCACTACAACCTCCCTTCAGGTAGTTATAGAGAGCAATAAGGTCTCCCCTGAGCCTCCTCTTCTCCAGACTGAACAATCCCAGCTCCCTCAGCCGCTCCTCATAAGGCCTGTGCTCCAGACCCCTCACCAGCTTTGTTGCCCTTCTTTGAACACGCTCCAGGGCCTCAATGTCTTTCTTGCAGTGAGGGGCCCAGAACTGGACACAGTACTCAAGGTGCGGCCTCACCAGAGCTGAGTACAGGGGGACAATTACTTCCCTGCTCCTGCTGGTCACACTACTTCCCTAAGGATCGTTCAAGTCACACTGCAATTAACAAACAAAAGAAAACCAACTGCCATACTATTTTGACTGACTTACCAAGTCATACAAAGTGTCAAAGATTGTGCTTACTGTACTTCAAAATACAAAGTCTATGAAAAACATCCAAAATCATGCAAAACAAGTAAAACAGACTTAGTAATATAATACATTACAAAGCATTCAGCGTTTAAGTGAGCATCCTGGTTTTGGAAAGCAAGAAAATAACAGAAGCACAGTATTTCTCAGCACCACTGAAATGAAACGCTGGTCATTTTGCACTGGACTTTTTTCATCAATCAACAATTTCTGGATTGCAGCTGGTTTCTAGTCTTCTTTGGTAGTCAATGGAGATGTGAGTGTATTTAAACAATACACCACAAGTGAGGTATTTCTCTTCACTGGTCACAAAAGAGAACCAAGACCCTGATCACTACAGGCTTGCAAACACCTGGAGTTAGATGAAATGCAGAGACACCTTTAAAGGTACCTGTTCAGCAGCTCCCTGGATTCAGCTTCTGGGAAAATCTGTCCTAAAAACAACAGTTTTCATCTAACACATTTACTTGTTCAGCAGAACACCACATATCTGGGACTTGTTCTGTAAGTTTTCCGGAAATGCACCCTAAAGTATCTGAAATATCTGAATCCTGAGCTCCACTTCCTATTATTCCTATTATATCCTATTATCCTCTTACTTAAAATGTCTTACCATTCAGTTTGGAAGCAGTCAAGGGTTCTGGACATTCCCAGACTGACCAGAAAATTGCAGAAGAAGTCATCCATCGCTTCAGGTATTTCAGACACTGATTTCTCTGAAGTCAGAACTGATTTGGAAGCCTGAAATTAGAATATGATATGTTTTATTAAACCTACAAGAGAAATGTAGTTATCACTATTTCTGAAGTCATCTACTGTCACAGATCTATTGGAGCGCAGTTGAATGCCTCCCTTCTCTTTGCTTATCAAATCCAGAATCACTGATCTAATACCTTCTAGTATCAAGATCTATGGAAGGTTATAGGAACTAAGTAAAAAATTACCTGATTTAAGCAAGTACTCTGAACCTGGCATAAACTGATAAGGGTCTGAAACTATTTGAACTAATGGATGCAGAGAGGAAATGTTAGTTCTCATGTCCCTTTGGCAACCTTCAAAACTGCCCATGAGGAAATCAGTGCTCCGCCTTGGACATATGCGTTCTTTGGTAGACGACAGTAAAATGGCTTAGTCCTTTCTTATATGATGATGCATACAATGAAAAGACTGAAAGAGTTTCATCTCCATAATGAGACATTTTACTTCAGAAGCCCCACAAAGATCAGTTCTTCCTTTTCTTCTCAACATCCATATGCAGACAATCAAGTGTCAGACAACATCCCTACAAGCGTTACCAGAAGGCAGATGGTACACCGAGGCTTCGTACCCAGCTCCTCCAGTGCCACCATCAAGATAAACAGCTGCTAAGATAAGGTCAACTCACAGGTCAAGGACAGTTGCCAAAAGCTGAAACAAAACAAAACTGAGATTTTATGAGAGGAAAATGCCTTTCAGACCTTACTGTTGTAGTAACAACTTCTTTACTTCACCTAACTGCACTCAGCCAACTCAGCGCACAGCTTGATATTAATCTCATCCAGAGGGGTTTCAAGACACGAGGAGTTATGAAAGTAAAATACAATACAGTTTGAAACTTCCTCTCCCAAAGCCATTTCAAGATTATCAGGTGAAGGAGACTGCTGCAACCTGGCATACCTAAATGCATTTAGGGAACCTCACATTGGGCAAAACGTTATAATGAACTTGGGCTACTTAAGACTGCACTGCACAAGCCTGTCCTCCTTAGTAAAATGAAGCAAGAACAAAACCTGAGCTCAACAACTATCTAGCCTAGGGAATTCAGACAATCTCAGACCTTCGTGGTTTATTCCTGTCCTTAGTGGGACCATTCACGGGGTTTACACGGCAAGGTTTTGGTAGAGACAGGGCTGCACAGTGCACCCTGAGAGCAGGGGCCAGTACTGCCCCATGTCATATCAGACCCAGCCGCAGCTGCTCCCAAACAGACTCGCTGTTGGCCAGAGCCCAGCTCTGAGCGACGCTGGGTGTGCCTCTGGGACAGCAGACATCAGGAAGGGCAAAACTGCTGCACAACAGCAGCTGGAGAGAGGAGTGAGAAATGGGAGAGAAACAGCCCTGCAGCCACCAAGGTCAGAGAAGAAGGAGGGGAGGAGGTGCTCCATCAACATGACTGCATAAATTACCTGGAGATAAAAGCATTTCTCCTGATAAAATAAAAACATGGGGCATTATCTACACCGGATGATCTCACTGCCATTTTGCATGAAACAAAGCGTTTGATTCAAGCAACCTGCCTAGCAGACAGAAGAAGCAGATGTGCAAGACCAAGGCAATAGCAGGGACACTACAATATGCCAAGTACTACACAATATTTAGTATGTATTCATTACTGGAAATACACTATATCAGACAGGTCTACTTTCTATGTGTGGTAATATGTGAACCAAAGAGTACATCTGCAGACATGGCAGTTGCACGCTTATTCTTGCTTTTCTTTCTTTTTTCTAAGTCTGATATCTATGTTTAATATCATTCCTTGTAGTTTCCCAAGCGCATCTATAAAGCCAGTCTTTGGAAGAAATAACACAGCTTGATTCTTTTAATAAATGGAAATATGAGAGGAATCCATTTCATCTGTGCAGAGGAGAAATTATTAGCTAGCTACTAGCACTGAGAATCATTTCAGGATCTGAGAATAGAACAGCATAGGGAAAAATGAATGCAGTCTATTTGTACACTATCGGAAGAGGGCTTCAGGAATGCAGGGGGAAAGTCCCAGTTCTTTTGCAGCCCTCATGAGCAATATTAGGCTGACCACTTTCTTTAGATGAGTACCCATAGTATGGCAAGCAGTGATTTTGTGTGCATATTTACCTCTTCAGAAATGAGGAAGAGGCCATTAATGTATGGGGTGCAAACAGACACCCAACAGCAGCTACACAGACAAAACCATTATTTTGACTGAACAGTCAGAATGACTGAAATTATTTGTTCTCAACTAAATACTGCTCTTTGAATTAAAATCCTCAAAAGACCCTGAGCATAAGGACTGCACACATGACCAACAAACCAATCACCAAGCACTTAACCCTACAGATTTCCACAGTACTTGGAGGACTTTTTGCTCAGTGAAGAAAAATTAACATCAGGTAAACAAATAATTTCCTTGGAAAACAAGCTGGAACGTTTCTGTAAAACTCAGATTGGAAAAGCAGGAACAAAAAAAAGATTCAAAGATTTTTAACAAGATCAAACAAAATAATCAAACCTATAGAGCAAAGCAGAAGGTTAATGATGGCAATGTGACTTCAGGTTACCATTTGGGATACTAAAAAATAAAGGTCTTGGAATGCAAGCGCAAAGGCTCTACCTACTAAAGAAAGTAACTCACTCTGCTTTCTTTCATCTGTGTGATTTACTAGAAGTTCTGCAACCTTTTCTTAGGGTCTCTGCCAGCTGAAAACATCCTTTAATATGCAAAATATTCTGATACTCATTTTTCAAAACACTTGATATAACTTTATAATGTCTTAACGCAAAGAGAACAGAAAAAATTGAATCATGAATTGTGACAGAAAAGGACAAATGGAACAGAAACAGTAAGCACAATCTCTACTATGCAAATCATGTCTTAGCCTACACGACAGGCTGCTCAAGGAGGTTGTGGATGCCCCATCCCTGCAGGCATTCAAGGCCAGGCTGGATGTGGCTCTGGGCAGCCTGGTCCGGTGGTTGGCGACCCTGCACACAGCAGGGGGTTGGAACTACGTGATCATTGTGGTCCTTTTCAACCCAGGCCTTTCTATGATTATGATTCATACATAACAGTATTTTAAATTTTTAAAAAATGGTAAAATATATCACCTCATTTGCTTATGTTTGCTCTCCTTCATTTAGTAATTACTGCTAATTACTTCGGAAGGAAGTTTGAAAATAAGAATTTTTCTTAGATTTTCCTGGTTACACTTGACCTTTTTCTTACAGAGTGTAAAAGAAGCAGGAGTACCTACAAATACCCACAGTTTCTAAGTTGAGTGCCCGCGTCTGGCAAACTGCAGGAATCTTTCTGGACGCTCACTTGATCCCTGCTTTCTCTGTAAAATTTCTTCTTTAAAAAAACATTTGCATGAAGCACTGAAATGCAATCTTTAACAACGAAGTAGGTATAGAGGTTACTATAAACAGCAACTATACGCAAGAATCGCTTAGAACTACTGCAGTGATATTGCTGTGTTTTACTCAAAGTTTCATCTCAAATGCGGAGCTGATTGGGGCAAAAGAAAATACAGATTTTTCCTCCATTCTGATAGTAAGAATCATTCAGAAATTTAACTTACTAATATTTTGCCTTTGCAAAACAGGCGAAGATAATAGCGCACTGATGAGGCTATAAGACGGGGAAAAGCACTTCTCCATTAGACTGCAACAACTCAATAAATTCAAGTAGACTGTATTTTGGAAAATGCAATATAATGATCCCAGTGTGCAACTCCAAACTATCACGTGGCTGTTTTGAAATCCAACTGTAAACATAAGAGGCACTGAAAACTAATGCTATGTGTGAGAGGCATTCAAGGCCAGGCTGGATGTGGCTCTGGGCAGCCTGGTCCAGTGGCTGACGACCCTGCACATAGCGGGAGGGCTGAAGCTACATGATCACTGTGGTCCTTTTCAACCCAGGCCACTCCATGATTCTATGATAATTTACTGATTTAACACCATGTAGCATCATCATCTTTATTTTTAATTTGAAACAACCTTCTTCAGCAAAGCGTTCAGGTACTCATTTCTGTGGGTGTTAAGTACAAGCAGCTGCTTTCCTGTGTGGGAAATCACATTCTCATTCATTCTACTCACACAATAAAACAAAACTAGAAATTGATTTTATTAATGTTTTAAAACAAAGTATATACTTGAAGTATGACTTTGTTTATGGACTATAAAATGAATGAAGGTTAAAGGAAGATGGCACACAGGTAACTCAAGTTATCTTCTTCCATCATGACACGTTTAGTCCTAGAAACTTGTAAAAAGTGTAATCTTTTCCACAAAATATCTCATAATTCAAGTAAGTTATGATGTGTACTTTTTAATCCAGTAATACCAGATGAATTACAGCCAGTCTTATCGATTTGTCATAAAGTTCTTACTAAAATGTGAGCATCTTCAGCCTGCTCTTGAACCGTCTGCAGAGCCTCAGACAGATCCTCGTCACCTTCCTGAAGACTAAATTCATCATCTGCTGACACCTAAACGAAAGGATTTAGAGCACCAGTATCAATGTTTTTTGAATCTTGCCAAGCACAACTGTTTCTACCTCCATTACCACTACTGAAAACAATCTCATTCCCGTTACAAATATTTTGCCCTGTTTACATTTTGTTTCCCATCCTCAGAGACATTGAAGGTCAGGCTGAAATGGGCTCTGAGCATCCTGATCTAGCTCTAAGTTTCCCTGTTCATTGCAGGGGAGTTGGACTAGATGGCCTTTAAAGCTCCCCTCCAACTCAAACAATTCTATGATTCTATGATTCTATTCATTACCAATAAGCTGAAACGGAAATACCCATATTTAATACTTAATTTTGAATAGAAGGCGTAACAAAAGCTTGTACCAAATCTTCTCTTGACCACTAAAGATATCATCACACTTCAGAAAAGGAGGTTCACTACTCCTCCTAGGGTACTTCTATGTTGAAGTGAAACAAAAGAATCAATCATGAATACTATACATATCGTGTAAGATAATCAATTTAGCAAATTACCTCCTCGTACTGATAATCATCCTTAGAGTAGTCTGTGATAGTAATTTCTGCAGGTTTTGTTAAGGCTGAAACATTTGATGCATGTGATCTGCTAGAATTTGAAAGAACACCAAAGGACAATCAGCTGTGATGAGCACCCTCATTCCTGTTCTTTGCCACTCCAAATGTGGAGAAGAGAAGGCTCCAGGGAGACCTCATTGCAGCCTTCCAGTACTTGAAGGGAGCGTATAAACAAGAAGGGGAACGGGTGTTTACGAGGGTGGATAGTGATAGGACAAGGGGGAATGGTTTTAAACTGAGACAGGGGAGGTTGAGGTTGGATATTAGGAGGAAGTTTTTCACACAGAGGGTGGTGAGGCACTGGAACAGGCTGCCCAAGGAGGCTGTGGATGCCCCATCCCTGGAGGCATTCAAGGCCAGGCTGGATGTGGCTCTGGGCAGCCTGGTCTGGTGGCTGGCGACCCTGCACACAGCAGAACTAGACAATCATTGTGGCCCTTTTCAACCCATGCCATTCTGTGATTCTGTGATTCTACGAAATGTAGATGAGTCCAAAACTGAACATCAAATACCAAATACTGCATCATTCACCAGAGCCGATGCAGGCGCCTTAAATAGCAATCACAGCACACCCACAGTACAAAGATAAGTGAACTCTGAAATGGTAAAAATCCACTGCAAGTTATTTACAGCTCCCCAAAACGCTTCAGAGTCAGACTTTCCATTAAAATAACAAATGCTGTAAAACAAAACTAAAATAAACATCTCATCCACCAGCCTTGCAGCTCCTGGAAGTGTAACAGAAACGTTTTCTGTAAGATGCACTGCTGTTTCCCTAGGAAATCAGTTAGCCTACAAATGACCCACGTAAATAAACTAGAAATTAACTTCTGAAGAACAGTTGGCAATTCACTGTTTCACACACAGCCATTTTAAACGGTAACTTCTTTGTACAGAAGGAAAAGAAATAGAAATGGGAAAGAAAGCCACGATTTCTAGCTTAATATCACTTCCCAAATCTGAAGACTTCAACTAAAACAAACAAGACAAAAAAACAAAACAAAACAGCTTTTTGCTACAGTTTGTGCAGTACAACATATGCAAAAGTACCATCTGGATTCAAGATCCCAGCACCACAGCACACAAGCTATCAGTTGAACCGTAACCATCCAGAAGGCTCACATGCCTTATCCCAAAAAGAATAACCACCTTTGGTTTGTAAAGATGTGAGTCTTAAGATAACAGTTAGAAAGGCATCGTTTTCCTTTCTAAACAAAACAAGAAGAGTGAATCTCTGCATGAATGAAGGCCTAACTTACAGTAATCAAATAAAAAGCACATCTGGGTACCTAAAAGTGCACAATTACACCACATGCTTTCTACCAAAACTGTATACATAAATAGGAAGCTGGCATGAATGCTTCTTAAGAACTTCCTGCCTAGGCTTAGGTATGTAAAGGCAAACACCTGTAACAGACATGCCCTCATATTTTCTTCCCTAATTACTGCAGATGTAGAACACAGGACTTGAATGCAAGTCACAGCCTCTCTGCATCTCAGGTTTCCTCCTCTGTAAAAACTTCATTTTCTAACTTGAATGATTCTCAAATTTAAATTCTAAAACCTGAACTATGCAGGAACTCATTAAAAAAAATAAGTTTCTTGTGTTCTCTTTGAGAAGGAAAACAAGCAAAAACAACAGGAGCCCCACCCCCCAGTGATTACCTTCAGCAGGTCTATATCTGTTCTCCGTTACGCAAGTAATCTGGATTATGAATTTTGACTTTAATGGCAGATCAAATAAAGCATACAGTTCAATTAACGCACAGTTCTCAGCACAGTATTCCAGGACACGCGTGCGCCCATCAAGATGATGTAAGAGAACGGAGATGGTAATAGTCGATGTTTTGGCAAGACTTTCAGGGGCTGTATCCCAACCAAGGATAACAGCCAGGGACTGGGGCATAAGGCTGGACTGCAGCTGTCTGCCAGCTCCCCAGAAAAACGGGAACACTGAGGACCAGGGTCTGACCACATGGCAGTGAAACAAATCCCAATTCCTGGACTTTGGACATTAACACAGAGAGAGAAATGCCCATCTGAACTGCTAATTACATAAGAAAACAGGAATGACAGCAAGGCATGAATGCACAGCATAAGCAAGGCACAGCTTTCTGTTATTGTTCTAAAAACAGGGACAGCAACAGATGGGAATCTGAGACAAAGACACATTAATACTGTCTTGTGAGGATAATATTCTAAGACATGCCTTTTTTATTAAGATACTCCACCACTAACCAGAGGACTACACATACTCATGTTACAGAATGGTCACATCGCATAGCGTGACCACCTGGGTGCACTTCTGAGTGAACTCCATGATTATTTCCATATACATGTATATGCAGATATGTATGTAAAAACTCAACATCTGAACACTTCTCTGGAATTCCTAAGCCTCTTCATCACTTCATAGTACAGTATTTATCAACATTAGTTTAAATAAACGACATTTAAACCAAATTTTTAACGTCTCAACTTATCTACACGATGTTTACCAGTCTTTTTAGACCATTTTCTCTAAAGCTATCTTTTGCATGGACTACAAGTGCCTCTTCAGCTCAAACTCCCACTTTGACTGCTTCTTTCCACAATTATCACATCTTTCAATGCAGCTCTACCCGCAGCACTTCACAAGTAGAACACTATCAGAAGAAAACAAGGAAAAGCTGTTTCCTTGCATCAATGCAAATAACACTGCACAGACTAAAACTTTAAATGAAAAATACTGCTAGCCAGGTGTACAAATAAACCACAGAATGCTGTTTTAACAGCTTTAAAACTATTGCATTCCCCCAGCAAACACTATGCTGTTGTTGGATTGGTTTAAACACATACAGACACAGTGCTTTGTTCAGCTCACCGCACAGCTTGGAGACAGGTGTGTTGTTTTCAACAAGATAGAAACTGAGGCACAAGCTCACAAAGCCAATCTTCCACTTTTTTCTTTTTTAATGGGTTTACATCCTAATTCTAGCAAGAAAACTAAGGTATTGGCAGTGCCTGATGAACTGTGAAATAAGGATTATCTGACCCCTAGCACTGTGTAGAATTGGCAGCTCACAGCTAAGCACTGCTACAGAGGGAAGAACAGAACTGGACCGACCCAGCAACACAACCAGAGTTTGGGTCATCCAACCAAAACCCACCTTGAAAAGCTGCCAACACACAACAGCATGCCACAGTTGCATTCTGAGAACAATCCAAACCCATTTTGTTCTGTATAAAGCCACAGCAAACAGAATCCTTTCCAGATTCTGGACACAGCGTGCTGAAACCCAACACGTGTTTGGCAAGGAAATGGGCTCCTCCTCGGGGTCACATTTGGTGTTTCACCATCAACGCTAACACACAGGAGACAAGAAGAAGCTTTCAGTAAAGAATTTTAACTTTTTTAGCCCTACGGGGGGATAACGTTACCCCGAGGCTCAGTCAGGGTGCCTCCACACCAGCAACAGCTCCGCACATTCACCCTTTCTAGCGCTATCCCGTAACATTTTTCTTCGTCCCTTCCTCCCAGCTCCATGAGGTATGCGCACGCCACGCGGCTCCCGCCCCTGCCCACCCCGGGCCGTCAGCGGAGGGCGCAGGGGGGCACCGAGAGGAAAGGAAACCCCGCAGCCCGCCCGCCTCAGGCGAGGGGAGCACCCCGCGGCGGGGCGGAAGGATACTCTGCAGGCAGACGGACGCCTCAGAGCTCGCCGACTCCTCCTCCTCCTCCTTCTCCTCCATGACCGTAGCCGCCTGCCGTTACCAGGGCGGCGGGGCTCTCGCGAGAGGGGGCGGTGGGACTCGAGGTGGCGTTTGCTGCCCCTTCAGTTTCCCGCCCTCGTCCCTCGGCGAGGCGCGCGGGCTTAGGGCTAGGAGGGGTTGCTCGCGCCGTGCTTACTTGGGCGGCTCAGGTGCACTGCTGCAGGGCGGGAGCTGCCTCAGTTTCTCTGGTGGCTCTTACCGGCTTTTTGCTGGGAACTTTCTGACTGGGAAGTGCCCTTTAATGGGAGAAAAACCTGCTTCGGTCTCCTCAGAGGCGAATTCCTTCTTCGTAGGATTTCTGTCTTCACAGCAGAGCTGCCTGTGGACATTAGGCTTCTGCATTAAGTTTATCTAGGAGCATAACCGTGCGTTTTCCATGGGAATCACTTGGGAAGGAAGCATCTCATAACAAACGAAGTGCTGAGCAGTTCCCTTCTCTACTTCAGTGTCATCTCCCTCTGCAGTCCCTATAAATGTTTCCCTAGTCTTGTCTACCTTGCTAAATATGTAAGTGCATGGTACCCCAATTGAAGACAACTGGGGCAAGCTTTAAAAGGGCTTGGAGAATTACTTCAAGAGAGATTAAGAAGAAAAAACAGTTAATAAAGGACAAAAGGATCCCAGTCCTCTTGGTTTATTATAGGAATGGTTAAATGTGATCAAAGTACATGGGGAACAGACTTGATAACAAAGAATAAGCAAAGATATAAACATAACCAACCATCAAGAATGTAATCAATATAAATTACAGCTAAAAAAAAAAAAAGGGAATCTTTGACAGTGAGAATAAATAACTTTTGACTGATTTCCAAGTATAATGGAAACTTCCAGAAGGCTTTTAGTAATGACAGAGTTCTTTGTAGTTGTTCTGCATTCAGACACCTGATTCTCCCTGCTTTATAGCCCCGTAACAGTCTGAGTTATAAATGATTATCTTCTCCCAAATAGCAATAACCAGCGTTGTTACTCTGTCCCATAACTTCTCGTGAGGAAGACATGGAAGCAGCATCTACTGTAGCTTGAGCATTTCATTAGACAGACTGTTTACTTTTCTCACAGAGCAAAGACTACACACCTTAGCTGTATCTCAGCCAGGAAAGTTTTATTATTTGAAAAGATGGTTTGTGGGTAACCTGGAATCCTCCAGAAAGCGTTGCTACTGCTCCCAAGCCTGAAGAGCCAGATACTCTTCCACTGGCTGAAGAAGCATGAGACACTGTCTTGCTCACAGCAAAATATCCTACTGAATCCACCAAGCAAACCAACTACAATTCTGAGAAGTTGAGTTACAAAACCAGAACATCCATCCAGGCTGCTTTCAATGACTTTCAGGACCTTGCAGGAAGATATCCAGGTGTCTGGTTCATGCACTTCATTACAACAGACAACAAAGAATTTGCTGGCCCACTGACTTTTGCACACACATTTCTCGTTTTTCTTCAGTGCATCTTCTGGGGAGAAGGGACAAGAGAAGGCCGTCAACTCGCCTTTCTGAATGAGCACATAGTGTGGCCTGAAATATGATATGGACATCATGGTGACAGTGAAAAGGCCATTGTCCACGTGGCCATGGTGCAGCATGGGACCACAGCTGGAAGCCAGAAAGAGTTGGCAAACATTTTGTTCCAACTTCTGCTGTGCCATCTGGTTTCCAGTTAGGCAACTGACATTAAATGCATTTTCTCTGTATTACCATCTGGCAGCTGCTTGTACAACAACAGAGAAACATGCTGAATTTGGCTAGCAGTTATCTTAAGAATCATATCAAGGATACTTGAAACACTGATTATGAAACAGAAATGGCTTACAAGAAGGGAAGTTCCTTTAGCTGATGGCTTTACATGCACAGAGTATTGCTGGTAGGAAAATGGAATGGGTAGTTCTATATTCTTGTATTTTGTATGTATTTATTTTACAGAAGTCCCATAAAAGTTTCTGAGGGGGTAACCGTACAGGTTTCTGAAGAGTGTAATATTGTATGCAATTAAATTTTGTTCAAAAGTATCTACACTTTTGCCATGCTACGGACATGTGTTCCCTTTTCCAAAATCAGAGGAGCAGGGCTTTTTTCTTTTCCTGAAATGATGCATGCCAAATGTGAGCTTGGTAAAGAAAAATCACAGTAATTAATTAGTACAGTCTCAAAAAATACTTCAACATATTTCATCTAAGAATTTAAGAATAGTCGGCTATTGTGCAACAGGAGAATGAAATGCAGTGAAACACCTGTAGCGACAGGTCTTCACATTTCTGAATGTCAAATTAGTAAAGCTTGGGGGGCCATTGTAACCTTGCTGGGTTTTAAATGTAACAGAAAGGAGTGATTTAAGATGTGCAGTAGAAGTTTCAAAAAATGATTCCCTGACAAAACAAATCAATATAAATCTTGTTCTCTACTTCCTGCTGTGCATTCCTGCCTCTTTCCTAGTCCTTGTGCTGATGCTTATAAGATCCTCGTAAATTAAACCATCTGAAAACCAATCCAGAAGAAAAAAAGGTTGTTGGTTGGTTGGGTTTTTTCTTCCTTTGATTTTTTTTTTTTCTTAATTCCAGGAAGAGCAAAACTGAATGGTAAGATATTTGGCAGTCAGAGTTAAGCATGGGTTATTCAATGCAGTGCTATTTTGTCTCTACTCTGCTGAGGAATATTCAGTGTTTAATCTTCTACTATGTTTCCAAGCATTTCTACAGATTAAGACCTAGGATATACTAAGTCTCTGAAAAAGGGCTTTGAGTTAACTTCATAAAAATGAGAACTGCAGGTTCTAAATGCATCAGCAGTTCTGCCAATTCTCATTCTTCTGAGCACTTTATTAAAAGCATAACTACCATTGGAATACCAGTCTTGCAATTCAATCACCTGATCCAAAATCCATTATTTGAAGAATTACTTAAGTTTAGTCTGGTTTCAATTTCAAACACCTTTTT
This sequence comes from Pavo muticus, assembly GCA_016647715.1. Lineage (NCBI taxonomy): Eukaryota > Metazoa > Chordata > Aves > Galliformes > Phasianidae > Pavo > Pavo muticus. The sequence continues at coordinate 737,359 of JACDJE010000146.1, read as the reverse complement.
CACATGAAAATGTGCAAGGCAGTCTCTTAAAAGGCACAATCTGAGTGCAAGCAGAAGTATGAATAGGTTTGAATCCACTTACAGAAAAAATTGGGAATGAGCAGTCAGTAATATAGAGGTACTGTTGATGGCTGTACAGATTTTACAAGGCACAGTACTGTAAAGTACAGGTTTTCTACTGCAGACAGGGGTATAATGTATACAGTCTAGCCTACACACTGTAATGCATAATAGAAGTTATTCTATCCATGCTGATGCTGCTGTTTCCAAGAACTACAGCCTCCATATCTTCTGCCGTTGTTCCCTTTGAAATTTCTCAGGAACATTGGACAGATGGTGCATTTTGACTCCCCATGTACTGAATTGGGAGTATTTCTGTAGCACAGACAGGAATAAATTGTACTAAAAGAGAGAAGGGAGTTGACAAAGTCATTTTTGCTTTTAGAAGTGTAAGTGACCTGTGTTCTCTCAGCACTCTAGTTTTATGAGCGCAGGGTTATTTATGCAGCTTAAAGGAACTAATGATCATCTGTTCCTGGTAATTAGAGGCTTTCTGTGTCATAATTTCTTCTGCTCTTTGAAACTAAGTCTAGTTAACATGGTTTTCCATATTACGCATTGTTAAATGTTTCTTTAGCTAGCCATATATTAGCTGCTTTGTGCTGCAAGTCACCTGAATTCGAGAAGCATCCTCCTTTATACAAAAACATGGAAAACAAAAAGCCGTGCTGCCCTAATCAGTGCATAGAGCCAGAGACAAGAATTGAGATATCTTGTTAGAAAATGCACAAACTAGAGGACAACTAACAGAAAGCTAACAGGAATGATTACTTTGTTTTACCATGCTTCCAAGTAATGTACTACTTATTACTCAGGCAATGCATCTTCCCTTCAGAAGTCCGAGTCTTGTACTGATTAGCACATGCCAGAATCATTGTGACTGTTTTCCTGCTCCCCTTCTTTACCTGCTTGATTTGTTTAAAAAAATAAATAAATAAAAATGCGCGCATGAAAACCCAACATGGCCAAGCTTTCTGTCAGTCAGCTTCAGCATGGACTGAAATGAATGTATCTAGAGAAAAAAGGTATAAATTATTCAAGACTGTTGGGTGCTTCAAAAAAATCACTTAAAATTTCTCCCTGCCCCAATCCTCTTCTGTCAGCTGTAATCAGCTCAGCACAGAATACTTCACTTCCTTTCACCCTTTTTGTGCCAAAACACCTGCTTGTTTTCTCTTTGATGCTTGCCCTGCTTGGACTCATTGCATCCTTTTTGTTTGGGTTTTTCCCACTCTGACTTCTGAGCAACCTCCTTTGAAGTCTGACCATTGCAGTTTGTGTTGTTAGCGGGTTTGCAATCCTCGGGTGTTTCTTCAGTGCATTGTCTTTTCAGAGATTCACCTGGAGGACAGTGTGTGTTGCTATTCCAGAACAGCCAGGAACTTACAACAATTGGTCACCAAATTCAAAGCTCACTGAATTTGATGCCAGATAGGCAAGGGCCAGCCGCTCAGTTGTAGCCAAAAGCAACGTTTGTTACCAGAGTATTTACCCACGCCTCTGCTCACTGCTTAAAGCCAGTTGAATTGATTGATTGAGATGAGCAGGGAATTTCAATTTTCCCAGTGCTGTTTTGTTTGTTCCTGGTGCGAGGCAATTTTCTCACATGCAGGATGGGAAGATATAAATAATTAGAAGTCAAATCACCAAACTCCAATCTGTCTTAGCTGAAAGCAGCGTTGGTGTATACAAGCTTCTATATGTTGTTATAGTGGAGACCGTACAGTCTTTATGTCCACTTTTTTGCTTCCTTTATTAACAGATGGAGGGCTTTGGGCAATAGTTATGTAAAAATGTTATCCCTTATCCAAAATGCTGTTCTTTCTTTTGAAAGTCTTTTATGTCCAGTGCATTACAACTTGTGATGTAGATGAAGTCTACATCATTTTTTGGTTTTCATTTCCACATATCTTTGATGAAAGCTACTGTACAATATTGACACCCTATACTTAAATGTCAAATCATTGCTTTGAGGTTTTTGTAATATTTTGTTTAAATATTGAAGTGTCACAGAATTGCAGTCTGGAAATGCTATGTTTAAGTTCTTGGCTTTTGTTTTTAGCACAGCCGTAACTCTTGCTACTAAGCCATTTGCTCATTTTGGTATGAGCAAGCGTTGGTAATTCAGCTTCTCTTAAACAATAGCTGGATCTTGGGCACCATGCATTGCATTTGGAGACACCCAAACTGGTTTAAAGCATGCTAGCACATATGCCAGAAGCTTAATGTAAACTCTGCTTATTATAATTCATCCTACTCCTATAGTTCAGATACATTCCCAGTAACTAGAGCCAAATCCTCAAGGTTGTCTGAGGAGAGGCCTAATGCTTTGGGACACCAGAGACTAAGGAAAATCCTCTATAATTTCACTGATGAGACCCTAAAAATGATTATGCAAACTTCATCCTCTTTCTGAAAAGACCAATTGCAGTACCCAGAAATAGCTTACTGTATACAAGCCCTCACTCTTCTACTGTCTAATACCTGAAGTCTGGGATGAGGTTCCTAAGGCCTCAAGAAGGACATCATTTCACACACATCTCTCTTCAGTGCTGCATGTTGACCAGATGAGACAGCTCTTTGCTCTGTGTTGGTTACTGTACTAAAACACACATTTATAGGGCTGCTTTGTGGGCTACTGATTCCTTACCGCTGGTCAGGAATACGGAGAAATGTAGCCTTACTTTGAGCAGTAGTTTGTTCTAGTAGAAGGGAAGATTATTTGACTATCGGGGGACTACAGGATTTTTCTTCGAATTAAATAATAATACTAATAAATTGAAGAAATACCTCACTGTAACAGCACTTTTCTGACCCTTTTTTTTAATAGCAGAAGAAATATTGCAGTTTTCACAAGTTAGGGCCCACAAATCGTTTTTGACTACAGCTGTAATTCCCACTCTTGCAGAAGAGAACGTTGTTGGCTTTAAGCAATACAGCTTGTGGATGAAAATGTCTTTACACACCGCGTTGGGTTCTGAGTGGGCTGAAGTTGTTGCAGGAGTACGCATCTGGCTTTTCAGCCAAAATATATTTAGCTTAAGAGTGTCAGTACAGGAGATGTGGGGGATTTCCTAGCTGTCATAGCTAGTGTTAAGTAGAATCCCTTTGCTTAACACTTTCAGATTACTCCATCCAGCCGAGTACGCTCATCATCATCATTTAAGGCAAAACAGGAGGCTCTGCCCTTAACAGCGCTTTGGGAATCCCTCCTTCTTGGTCCCCTGCGAGCATGGGAAGCAGTCCTCGCTCAGGGCTGGCTCTGGGCCCTTCCACACCCTTCAGTCATGGCAGGTGCGCAGCAGCACTGTCCCACTCGCACCAGTTGGGGCCTTTTGCCCAGCACACGCAGTGCAACGACAGGAACAGATCCTGCTGGATGCATCGTCCATGGGGATCCAGCTCACCACCAGGTCCTCCTGTGTCCTTCTGCTATGCCCACACAACATAAGAACAGAAGAGCTGTGCTAGGTCGCCTCAGAAGCTCTTCTCAAACTGCCCCCAAAAGGAGGGGCTGCCAGGAGGAAGGGAAGCTATAGGCCACCACAAAGTGATGCTCCAGGCCCCAGGAGCTCATATCTGCAAAATGGGACTGGTTATTAAGTTGCTATTATTTTATTTTTATTTCTGTTACCAAAATTAACCTAACAGCTGAAGGAAGATAAATTTAGGAACAAGTGACATTTAAAATAAGATGGCAGTGAGGAAAGTAAGGCTCAAGAGCTACCCTTTTAAGCAAGTAGTAGGAATGGCTCCTTTGCTCTACACTTCTTGGCAGAACAGTTGAGGGCACAGCAGTCAGAGTCACTGACCAGCTTGCCTCCCTCTAGGTTTTAACACAAGAGAATATAAACCTCTATTTTGTTTCTGTAGGATCATCATTGCCTTTTAGTAAAACTCTAGTTCTATACAGTGTATCTTTTGAGATGACTTAGCAGAAGCACATAACCAAATTGGTATTTAATTAGAAGATGCCTGTGCAATGAAAAGTACTAAGCGTAAAGAAATTCTGAATAAACTTTTAAGAGATTATCAACATTAAAGCTGCCATGGAGACGACACAAATACTTAATTGAAATGTAGCATATGGAAACAGTCACATGAGAGGGGTTGAAGAATTCAGCATTCATCATCTGACATTTTGTTGTAATTAGTAAAAATAAATAAATCACAATATATATGTCTTGTATATTGATGGTATTTTAAATAAACACTGTGAAAGAAAATCATTCCTGGTTAGAATTAGCTGCATTTCCATCCAAGAATGTTGTGTCTAGTTCCAGAAAGCCATGACATTACTTTCCATTATGGTATATTACTGGAAAAAGTGATTTGTTTGCTGTCTTGCCCATAGGTGAGAGGCAACGTGCAGCTGCACTCAGAAGAGATACAGGAGAGAAAACGAAACAGTGTGCTGATGCTGGTCTGTAGCCAGTGGGTTTATGGAAAAGCCTGCAGGAAAAAGTCGCTGCCTCCAACCCTACCTGAGTCACGTCTTCAGAACATCACCAGGCACCCAGCATGTCCCCTGCATATCCAAGGTAAGGATGTCCTCTGTAAACACACTGCTTTTTTTTTGGTTTTGTTCATCTGCAGAGGTTAGACCTTCATGCAAACAACAGATCAGGCTATTTCTGTAATTTGTTGCATCACTTGATGCGTAGGACAGCACTGCTGTAAGAGCCGGGTGCCACCAGGACCCCTTCTCTTTTCAATGGCCCCCATTCCCTGCCACGTCTCCCATTTGGATGAAGAGCACACGTATACACTATGATGCAATGTGTGTCTGTCTTGCGCAAGGTGTCAGAGCCCTGATGTTCCTTCAGCTGGGTCACTTCTAAAGCGCAGCAGCCTTTCCCCTGCACTCCATTCAGCACAGCAGAGCACCTTGCCAACCTTCACCCCCCTGGCCCACATCTGGTGATTTTGTGGTCAGCCAGCAATTACGTAGACTGGCATGCAGTCAGGTCTCACGTCAAAGACACTGATGACCTTTACAAGTGCAAGATTCCCCAGTGAATGGTTTTGAAAGGAATAATCACCTTCCCAGTCCATCTTTCCAGCCCAAGACTGTGTCTAACAAGCATCTAGTGAGACATGTGGACTACAAGCATTAACGATTTACAAATCTTTGTGTATACATCAAAAAACAAACACACGGACTCAACCCTCAGTAAAGTCAGTTGAAGTTTCCCTATCAGCTTAAGATGGACCTGGACTGGATCTAGCAAGATGAGCCCATCCATACTGGTTGCTCACAAGCTCTCATTACAAGCATCATCCCTGGCTTTCTGGAAGCTACTTGTTATTTTCTTAACAGCCAGCAGGCAAATTCATTTGCACAACATTTACAACAAAGGCAATAAGTAAATAGCAGCTGTTATGTTGCCCGGCAAATCTGAGGCTAAAGAGGGCAAACAATGTCAGCAACATTTGTCTTCCCCTCTCAAGTTTTTTTTTAAATTAGATTTGCTATACTTCATAAACATGTGGCTAAGTCTGTTTTCTCATGAATCTCTGTTTAATAAATGTATCAAGGCAATGCAGAGAACTATTTCTTACATCTGTGTAATACCCCAAGGGCTCCCTGACTTTCTGTGAAAGAAAGAGCTGAAATATTCCCTAGGTCTTGGAGGCAGTTGGTTATGACTAAAATCTGACCAATTTTTTCCAGCTACTTTAGTTAGTCCAGTTCAGAAATGTTAACCTTCCTCACCAACTGTGCCTGACTAACAGCAGGTTTTAGAGCAGGAGGAATACAGGAATAAGCTCTACATTTTGCACACTAAACTGTCTAACATACATGAAAAATATTATGACCATTAAGCCCCACAAAGGCACTTTGCCTGTTTCATTATCACACAATACAATGTCTTAATTTGCATTTGATTAACCTCACCGAGAGTGTTAATTAATACTAACAAGTAGCAGTGATGCTAAATACCAAGAAAGCATCAGTGAAACAGGTCCTGTGCCTGAGTATGACAGCAGGACCAGCGCCCACAGGCCAGAAGCTTTGTTCTGGAAAGTCCAACCTGAACTGGCACTGAGAATTAGAAGGCAGATTGGATGTAGACTTTGCAGATGGACTCTGTGAAGTCAGGCAAAATCTCCAAGCCCGAAGATTTGTTCCTGCACGTGTTCCTGCACAGCTTGGTCCACCTTGGATCTATCGAGCACGATGATATGGCATTGCAAGTGGTTTTATAGAGCCACAGGTTGTTAGGCTACAGCTTTGTTCACCACCATTAACCACACCGCCTCAATTTATTGTGCACCCAATGCGCCATAAATCTGTTAATTAAAATAAGGTCTTTTACTATAGTATTTTTATAACAGCCTTCCTTCTAGACGTGCGTTCAGTTATGCTTCTTCCACTGTACCGCATCAGCGGTACGCTTCCACCAGTCACAGCTAATTAGCAGTAGACGAGCTACACCATTGCAGAGCTGAAATGACATTGGAAGCTGCTCACAGCCATCTCCTGCCCATGACCCCTGCACTGGATGGGGAGAGGAGCTCCTGCAGAGGCAGCAGCCCTGCCGGAAAGGCTAGGCAGAACCTGCACCAGGCTCTGCTGCTTTCTGCTGAAGCTTGTGCCTGGGCTGTGATGAAGAGCAGCCCATGTCCTGCACATCAGGCATGAAAAAGTGATATAGGAACAGCAGGTCTGCATACCTGAAGGCTTTTGAAAGGGACCATGTGACTCAATTGCCATTAGGCTGTGTGACATTATCGATGCTAAAATCCCACATGAGGATTGTTGGCTTTGCCCTTAAGTGTTCCCTGCGTTTTCTGTAATTATCTATGAAAATAAGGGACTCTAATAGCTATATTTATAATCTTATAGTCTGAACTATCCTCTCTACTCCTTAGTCTTTACTGCATAAAGATCTTCAGTTCTGCACAGGGTATTTGCAAGTATATTCCAACTGTGTCTGTTCCTCTAATAGCATATTGGCTGTTCCTTCATCGGAGGGAAAGTCTGAGATGTGTTAAAATAAGGGGAAAGATCCCATGGGCGTGAATGGCCTTTGGACTATGTCTCCATGGAAGCTTTTATCCTCCCGACAAAGTAGTGCAGATTTCCACTGGCCAGGCATTATTGAGGGAATGCACTAATAGCAAAAACAAAACACAACACCCCAAAACACAACAAAAGACATTTCTAATTTCCTTCCTTCTCATCTTCTCTGGTGTCATGTCAGCTTGTCTCCTCTGGCAATAAAGCCTTGTGCGCTGAGGGCACACACTGCTCACAATGGAAGGGGAAACAGCACATCTCTAACTAAATTGTGCTCCAACTATTTTTTATCCAGAGGAGAGATGTGCAGCACGAAGACTGGTAGTTATATCATGCGTTAAGGCACTATGTTCCCTCTTTTCTGCAGCATTTCATCCACTACAGGACCACAAAGCACACCAGCGGGGGGCACACCAAGACCCCACTGGATGAACCACCCCACACCACCCAAGAGATGCTTTCCTCCCTTTTCTCAACTGTCCCAGGCCACACAAAGTACCACTTTGCTTGTGCCCCATCAATATAATTGCCAGGGTTGTTATTTCTGGTAGAGGATCTGGAAGTGCTTTTTCTGAGTAGCCCACGGGGACTCGTGCTTGTGTTACATTCACCCAGCGCAGGCAGACCTAAGAATCCCTTTTCCCCAGCTCAGCTTTCAGCACGCTCCTCTGCACAGGAAGACTTCAAAACTCCATCTACTGCACTGTCTCTTCATGTAGTGAGGAAATTGGTTTTAATGCCTAAAAATAAAAGAGGACCTTTATATTATCAGGCATTTGGGCCTGAAATAGGAAGCTCTCTTGTCGCTGACACCTTGCATTTACTATGGCGTTTCCACAGGGATGTCATGTTACCTGGTTCCTGTCCCAAGTGGCAACCTCACAAATTGACCAGCTGTAAGGGCTCCTGCTCCAGAACGAAGAATCAATAGCATTCTGCTCGGATAGCCTCAAAGAGTGCTTAACTTTTAATTGAACACTGGAAAAGAAATTGCAAAGTGCAAGAACTCAAAACAGCATGAAGCCCTGCATAATTATCTTCTTCCTTGCAGTTCCTTGTGCAGACTGGAGACTAATTAAACACATGCGCAGGCTAAAAAATGGTTTGCAAAGATATCTCTTTTGTCATTTTGCAAGTGGACTGAAGCAGAAAGTGATTGTAAACAAGGAACGGGAGCTGCTGCCCTGCGCTGTTCGCTCTGATACCTCTGATTTTAGCTTTACCCACCTACAGCAAAGGCAACACAGACAACTGCATTTGCTTGCAGCGTCCTGACCTTGGTTCATCTCAATGGTGAACACTGGTCCCAGGATTTGAGAGCAATATGTGGCGCTACATCACCTTTGAAGGAGCTTTGATGGTCCTGGAACTGCTTTGTACCCCCACACACTGCCAGCCCTGTGCTCCCCTGCCTGCTGCATGCCTATAGCTTGGCACCAACAGCCTGTGCATGGCAGCCTGGGATGCACTCTGCGAGCAGGGCCAGAGCTGCTGCACATCCCCATTGCGCAGCCAATGCTGCCACCCTAATGCAAAGCTGAGAATATATGTGCACTGTAAGGAGGGGAGAGCATCCGTATGTGGGGCACGGAGGTGCGGGATGTTTTTTCCGCTGTGTTGCAGAAATGCAAAGGCAGGCATTGCTAATTGCTTCGGGGCTCTTTCTCAGCCTCGGACGGGGTGACAAGGGAGCCTTAAAAGATGTGGTGCAGCGGTAAACTGATGGAAAAAGACTTCGCGCTGTCATTTTTATAGATCTTGAGGCATTAGGCACCATGACTACTTTAAAAGCGCCCAGGAGCGCGCCGAATGCAGAAAATAAATGCCTATTAGTTGAATATTTTGCTTCTGCGAACGACGCTGCGCTGCTCCCTCCTCCGCCGGGAGTTTCCCTGGGCGGCGGGCGGCTGCCGCATGGCAATGCTGACATCTGCCGGCGCTTCGCTGCCGTCCTGCAGCCCTCAGAGCGCGTGGTACGGGAGCGCAGACGCGGGGAGGAGCGGACCTCGAAGCTGCAACCCAAATACCGAGAGAGAACGGCGATTAATTGGTGAGCGTGGCTGTGCGTGCATCGAAGTACCGCACCGCGAAATGGTTGTGTGTCAAAAAGTTGCAAAGTTTATAGGAAAACGGGTTATCCCTAATTACATTTTTTAAAGATTGCCTTTATCGGAGTAGCCCTAACGATGAGCGATTAATTTCTTTAATAGACCAGTGCTGCAGCCGTTCCTCCTTGTATCTCCTCAGCACCAGCACCAGCCCGGCACTGCGCACAACAGGCAGCTGGTGGTGCAAGACACAACAGCCCTGCCTGTCCTCCTTATGGAAGACCTCTGCAACAAGAAAAACTCCTCAGGCAGGTTGGTGACAGTGGTGCTCTCTGGCATGCTGGAGAGCATGAGCCAAGCCCCTCTTTTTCTCTATTTGGACTCAGATCTCCTTTCTGCTTGCCTAACCCAGAGCAGCAACATTTTTCCCTCTGCTTCCACAATATCGTGCCGTACTGAATCAGAAGGGGAGGGGGAAGCAAACGGTAAAAAGCTTCTTTGTGAGACAGAAAATTGGTATCTCGCTGAGCTGTTCTCTATCCTAGCATTTGTAATGCAACACCGCCCGCCTCTTGCAACACGCTCACAGTGCATGCGTGCCACGAGGAGCTGTTTGCTTTGCGGCTGGGGGAAGCTCAGCAAGGCGAGGTGCTGCCTCTGTCCCAGCTGTACCCTGTGGCTACCTCTGGCTTTCACCTTGCAGGGGCTCACGTGTGCCCATTGCCCTACAGAGCAGCATTTCTTGCAATGGTGCTTGCTGGTGTGAAGGAAGCATCTGCAGACCCTCACTGGGGTGGAGGTCTTCAGGTCCTGGGCGCTGAGTTCCTGGGTGGTGGTGATAGGACAGGGAGGGAGAAGAACCACGTGAGCCAGCAGAAGTGGGGATCAGGGCCCCCTGCCACCACTCAGTGACAGTACCTGAGCCAACACTTTGGCATCGTGGCTGGAACTCCTTGGGAAAGGAGGGGGCTCGGGGAGCTCCTCTCCCTGTCCTGGCAGCACGGGAGGTCCCACCTGTGTCCAGGAAAGCTGCCCCAAGGTAGAGACAGTGCTTTCCAGCATGATAATAAAACTAAAATGCAGCTGTGGCTAAATGGAGAGAGGAGGGAAGCATGGAAAGGAATGCTCCTGTGCCCCACATAAGAGTGTTCAGCCCCACCCGCATGCCAGGGCGCACAAAGCATGGGTGCATCAGCAGGCACAGCGGGGTGCTGGCCTTGTGTCCTACTCTCTGTTGGGTACGGCTGTGGGTTTGGGGGGTTTAGCACCTTCCAACTTCCCTAATGGTTAGGGAGAGGTGAGGGGAGGCATTTTGAGGTGATGATATAATCCTGCTCTGGTTGTTTTTTTTGAGTGTATGAGGTAATGAATGTCTTTAGTACTTTAAAGGTGCTGTGAGAAGCTGCAGGGCATATGTGGATGCCAGCGTTTTATGGAAGGGGTTGTTTAACTGCCAACAGACTTAAAAAAAATCCCTCATATTAATAAGGCTGGATGTTATTGCATGGCAGGAGTTATTGTGAATTATAAAGTACTTCTTACTCGGTGGGTAATGAAAACACTTGGCGCTCAGTCCCAGTCACTAAGGGTAGATGGTGGCAGCTTTATCTACAATAGCCAACTTGACCTGGAACTTTCTATCATTTTAAATGATGTTTTAGTGCTGCCTTTTGCTTTCACCTGAGCTTAGGGCAGCTTCAGCATTCACAGTGTGGATTAATGGAGTCATAAAAAAAACAAAAGGGGGGGCACTGCATGCTGTGGTGGTAGTGCACCCAGACACTGCTCCACGTGTGGATGGATGCTCCTTGTGCAGCATTGCAGAGTTGGTCCTCTCGTAACATGAGCTGCTGTTCACAGCTATTATTCCTCTGCTGATAATGTGACACATCATAGAAATGCCAAAAATATCTCCAGGAGAAAAGGAGTGGAGATGGGTGCAAGTGGCGAGCTAAATAATTGCTCTCAAGCATACTTGTTTAAAAAAAGCACCCTTCATTTAACACCAAAGGGCAGTAGTACAAAATAGCTGTGAGTTGGCAAACACTGTCATAAGGGGACTCCTCAGGACCATACTGGAGTATTATTTGTCCCTGAAGTGCATTTGTATACTTTTAATATTAAAAAGCAAGAGAGCAGGCACGCTCAGAGCTCTCTCTGTCACTTTCTTTCGATAACATTCTTTAAATGACTAGATTGGGTATGGGTATATCTCGAGAACTGGGGAGTACAAGTACAGTATAACCTTTTTTGAGGTGTAGGCTAAAGCTTCGCACCTAGTGGGCTGAAAAATCTCGTGAGCACCCAGCGATGTGGTCATCCTTTGGCAGCAGTGGTGGGTGGTGTCACCCAGTCCACTCGGGATCTCCTGCCTTGTCTCTGATGAGGTTCGGTCCTGGTCAGTCCCATTTGGCACAGAGAAAAGCTCCCACATGAGCTATGTCACCAGCAGCAGAGCCAAATCGAGACAAAGATGGAGAAAGTTGGGTCAAAGGAGCTGCTGGTGGATCTATTTTCATCATACTTGGCAAGCCAACGTTTTAGCTCGTGCTTATTTTATTAACAAGAATGAGTCCAAGTCAGAAATGCGATGTAAAGGGAGGAGGAAGAGAAAATACTCCCAGTTCTTCAGATGCTGTCCTCCCCTGAGATACAAAGATGCATCAGGAAAACAGTAAGGAATAATCTTCGGGATTACAGCAGCAGCCAGGGGAGCCAAACACTAGAGACACTGCAATTACCTCAGGGATGAGAATAACTTGCAGCCAGCCTTCCTCTGAAATGCAGGCGGAGAATGACCACAGATGCCTTACGGGAGACTTAATTGTCCTTGCCAACAAGGCTCATTATCCATACATAAACATATGTGCTGCTTTTTTAACAGCAAAGTGCACTTTTTCAAGAGAGTATTTTACGTCTGAACTGCTTGAGTGTCAAATTAGATGAGTCTGGCTTGCTTTTAATTATGCCAGCCATTGGTTTGTGCAGAAGGAGAAGGGCTGTGCCACTTCTGAAGGCACAAGAGGATTGCTATGTATAAAACAGATAGTTTCATCATTCCACGGGAGCAATGCTGGAGATCAGCAATGAGTCTGAATTCACATTTCAGAAGGCTTTTGCTCTGGGTTTCAGCCAGGATCACCTTTTCAAGAAATTTCTGCCTCTCACTGATTCAAGTTTACATAAAACGAGAGCTGGACCTTGAGTCTGTTGCCCCACACCTCCTGCAGTCACTTGTACTTCAGCAGGCAGGTGGAACACGCAGCCAGGCTAGACGAATAACTTTTTATCCTCGTTCTGCATTTGTGTAAAGCAGTGGAGAACCAGACCCCAGGGAAGCAGGCAATTTCCTGCAGGTATTTAACAAGGTGCGTTAGGAAAACAGAAAGGGGGTGGCGGTTCCCAGGACAGAATTGCCAAAGAAGCCATTTTCCCTCCTTGGGCTCCATTTACGGGCACCTTGCTTCTGATGAAGATGAGCCCCAGGTTTTTCCAAGGCCGTGTGTGTGTGGTGTTGGGAGGGGGCACAAACTGAGGAATAGTGGGATGGGTGTGGAGCAAGGGGGAGAGCATCCAGGTTAAGTTGGGCAGGTGGGGTGAAAGCAGCGAAGGGATTCATCTTTTTTCCAAGCCATGGCATGGATATTAACCAGGAGGCCTGTTCACATCTTTTCAGTTTGGCCAGGTTTTTCAAATAATGAAGATAACTGCAGCGGTAATCAAACTGCTGGGTATTCTAGTGGGGGAGGTGAAGCTTAAACATGCCAAAATGCAGCTTCTGCCAAAAGCTGCTCGATGAACAAGATGGTTTTTGTGATCTGGTGTTCCTTTCCCTCTTTTTGTAAGCAGGAGTGAAGAATAACTGTTTTGGCAAGAGCTGGACATGCGCTCTGTCCCATGAGCAGGCTGGCTGGCACAGTGCACCGTGTTCACAGAGCCTGGGCACCCTACAGTTCACAGCAAGTTAAAATCACCAGGGTTATTTTGTATGCAGTGTGGTGAGGTGCCCCAGGAGTCCCAGCACCGTGATTCAGCAGTGCTAACACAACCTCTGCCATCTCCACGCATGGGCTTGCAAAGCACAGCTTGCCATTCTTTATTTCTTAGGAATAAAAACTGATAGCCAGGCCTGGTTCCTGTCGGGGCAAGGCATGGATCTCTCTCATGAACAGGACAGCAGACTTTGCAAGAGTATTTTTGGGGTGCTGAAGTTCTACTTTTTCTAGATAATTACATTAAAGCATGGAATTTTGTGATGAAAGCCATAGTTGTAGCGTTGAAAGCCTTTAAAAAGTCTGTATTCACAATGAACTTAGCAGGAAAACGTCTGTGTGTACAGGAATGGGAACCTGATGCCTGCAGCAAGTCTCGGCTCATACTATTTGCAAATATAAGTTCAGGTTTGAAACTCGTAACTCAGGGTTCAGTCTCTCATACTAATGTGAAAAAACCTTTAAGAATCGATTCAAGATTTCTGTTGTCAGAGCAAGGCCACGAACTGAGGCTCTTCAGCCTTCTGTGTGCCACTTCTAAAATCTCAAGGTACTTTGCACTCTTCATGTCAAAAATAGGGGGGAACTATATGAGTGATGGCTGTTACTTCTCAGTTAGTACTGAAGCGAGGAGTCCTGCCTGTTTGTACCAAATGCAGCATCAGCAAACCAGTGTGTGCGACCAAGCCCAGGCATTTAAAAAAGCTAAAGCATAAGTCACCAAACAGCAAGAGAGGTCAGAAAACCAGAAGACGTTATAGTCCATTCTGTTCTCCTTCTTTCTTCTTGCCAATGTCCCACCCTTTAGGACTTGGCTCACAAGAGCTTTTCCCTGCTGAAGGTGGTCAGCTTTCACTTTTGTTTTTACCTCCTTCGTTACTCTGAGGTTTCACTCCAAAAAATGGGATTTATTACTACAAAAAGTGAGATAACAGGGAAACTCATTGATGTCTCGAGACTCAGGCTGAGGTCAGCAAGAGTGAGCAATACTACCACGTAGAACAAAACAGGGATACAACAAATAAGAGCATCCATCATATTTATATCTCCTTCCTCGTTAATGAGATAGAAAATGGACACAAACCCACAGAAGAAAATCCTCTAATGAACCCTAAGTGTGAGCAAGAGAGATATGAGTACATCAATATATAAGGATATATATCATGCAGAGGGAGCAATAGCTGTGCCCCGTGGTTGGAAGGAGCTCTGGGCACAAGAAGCCACACAGGATGGGGAATGGCAGAGACAAGGGGCAGACACCTTTGTGGCCTTGTTTTGGTTTCCAAACATGCAGTATTTGGCTCTGTCCAGTGTTCAAACATTACAAATCAAATGATGCACAAATTAGGTCATTGGTTTTAGAGGAAAGCTCTGAGTGAACAACAAGGATGGAGAGATTTGGGCGTTTGTCCATGTGTGTTTGTGAAGCTGCTTTTTGTAGAATCACAGAACCAGGGAATATCCTGTGCTGGAAGGGACTCACAGGGTTACCTCTGAGTCTGGTCCTGGCTCCACACAGCACCACCCACACCCTGCATCTGAGAGCCGTGTCCCAACGCTCCCTGAGCTCCGGCAGCTCAGGGCTGTGTTTACAACGAGTGCATGCTGTAGAAGTTCTCCCAAGACCAACAGCTGGCAAAGCTGCTGCCTGCTGGGCTCCTCTTTTCCCATTTTCAGCGTGCTCAGGTGGTGCGGGGCTGTTTCAGGGCACATAAGGAGCTTTGCCAAGGAGCATGCAAAGGAAGGCTGTTCAGCGTGGGTGACTATTCCCCTCCTCTTTTCTTTCCCTTTCTTTCCCTCCAGACGGAGCCTTGGCACAACTTCTGGATCTCCTACGTTGCCATCTGATTGCAGCGCTCGTCTTGTGTGGCACTTGGCACCCACTGCAGGACTTTTAGGCAGGGTTTTTCACGAGTAACTGTGAAGTCTCTGCATGGTGCGAGCTCTGGAATTCACTTAGAAGGTGATGATAACTCCAAAATCTGCTGAAAAAGTAACCCTGGACTCATCCTCTTGTGGCAGCCTGAAGCTCGAGCAGGTGAGATTGGCTGGGCCACTCAGGGATGGACATGAGGATGTGTGAGACTTTCTCCTAGTGACCGGGAAAGAACTCAGTGGAGGAAGTAAATTAGGATGCTTAATTAACAGACTGAGGTAATTAGTACATGCCCAGCTTCAGGACTGCTGGGAAGGTACAGAAGTCAATGGGAAGAGCCAGGTGAGTTTTGTGCTTTGTCTGCTAAGTCTCTGCTGGGATGAGCAGGCACTGGTTATGTGACCCTGGTTATGGGATACTGCAAGCTTGGGAGAGCCTGGTTGGGTTGAATGCTCAAATTTCCCCAGAATGTGGATCCTGCTCTTAAATAACGGCAGTAAAGCTATTCTACATTCTAATGCATGATGGTGTGATAAATGCAGTGAAACTGAATCCCATCTCCTATAGAGCACCAGGATTTGGGGGGCTTCTGCAGCTGCCCCATCCTGGGGCAGTGGAGGAGAAACGCTTTTGGGCCGGGGCTCTGCCAAGCCTCCCCTGTGGGCAGGCTGTAGGTGAAAAACAAGCGGGTTTGTTCCATGCTGAACATGCCCACGTCTTGTCACACAAATGTGCAGCGTGCATAAAAACAAAAAAACAAGCTGCAGATGGACATGGGCAACCTGTCACTAAGCACAAGCCTCTAGATTCAAAATAAACAAAATGCAGCAGCTAGAGTCTTCTGAATGGAATCTACAGAACTTCCATTGCAAGTACTGTGCTGTACTGATCATCGTCTTCAGCCTGGGCTTGAGTAGGATAGTGAGAGCTGGATGAAGTGCCCAGCTCTGGGATCAACAAGCTGCTCTCTTGCTCCGTAGTCTGTGCTGGTGTTGAGAGTAATCAAACTTCATCAGCACATAAAACAATTTGCTGAGTGAGTCATAAACTCCTGCACTTACTATCAGCACCGTGGTGGTGTGTTCAAGCCCTGAAGTGGGACAGAGCCTCTGGGGAACGGCAGCAAGCTTGGCCAGAGGAGATTCCTAATAAGTGTACCAAGCTCTGAGTTGCGGAACCCAGGTCTGTGTGTGTGCCCAGAGTAATTAACAGGAGCAAAACACTTGTATTTCCAGTCATACACACTGTGGTTAAGAGAGGTATTTAGACGACCATCAAATTCAATTATTTCTTTATTAGCAATGTGCAGAAGCATTTCTACAGCTCTGTAATTAATTGTAATTGTGTCTACGAGTTGACTTCTATCAGAGTTTCAAGTGAGATGTTGCCTCTATGACCCACAGGGAGGAACATAACTGTGGGCGTAGAGAGAGGCAAAAAGTGAAGGTTTGGTGACCTGCACTGCGCTAATGCTTTGTTTGAAATTTTCTGAGCACAAAGCTCCTCCAGAGCATGTCCTGCTGCACCCACAGGCTGGATCTGCGTCCTCTGCCCTTCAATACAGAGCCCAGTATTTTGTATCCCCATCTACACAAAAAGAAGTGGAAAATGGAATTAACGCTCTGGTCCCACAGATGTTTTCTCCTTTAGCATGATGTCTGGGAGAGATGTGAGGGCCTCGCAGATGTTCACAGTTACTCACCGGTCACTTTGCTGTGGTTGGTTGGAGTTCCTACTCCTTTCAGTGCTGTGGAGCCTTAAAACATGCCAAGGAGTTTCTCAAGTGCATTAACATGAGAGCAAGTCCTAGCGGACAGAGGAGAAGCCTTAGAAGGTCTTTTGTGCTAGTTTCTAAAAACCTGAGGAAAGACAACAGTGGCCTGAGACCCACAGCTCTTGGTTCCCATTGCTATGGAGATATTGTGTGTGTAAGTGCCATTGGATCACCCCTGGGCTGGGGTGGGGAATGGAGAACACTGCAATGGGAGACAGGGCCAGAGCAGGGCATGTCCTGCATGTTCCCAGGGGGAATGGTCTTAAACTGAGACAGGGGAGGTTTAGGTTGGATGTTAGGAGGTAGGTTTTCACCCAGAGGGTGGTGAGGCACTGGAACAGGTTGCCCAAGGAGGTTGTGGATGCCCCATCCCTGGAGGCATTCAAGGCCAGGCTGGTTGTGGCTCTGGGCAGCCTGGTCTGGTGGTTGGCGACCCTGCGCATAGCAGGGGGTTGAAACAAGATGAGCACTGTGGTCCTTTTCAACCCAGGCCATTCTATGATTCTATGATTCTGTGCTCATCTGCCTGTGCCATGACACGGGTAATCCTGCATGGCACCAAACTGTTTATGTTTTATAGTATTTTAACACAACTGCTTTTAAAAGGACTAGGTGTTGAAGCACAAAGCACTGTTATGAAGTATAACCTTTACCACGGCTGAGAAAATATTTACCCTGTTTTTGTTTGCTGATGAAAGACCATCTAGTGGTGTAAAGAAAAAAAAAAGAAGCAAACTGTGCTTCTTTTTAATTGCAGGCTGACTTTTGATCAGATGTGTATTTGGGGTTGGGGGGAGGGGAAGGAAAGAAAAAGAAACGAGGCAGAAATGTGGCTTTGTGTGCGTTCTGCACTGCATTATTATTCAGTAAGCCCTAAACCACAAAAGCTCCTCCGGGAAGGTTCATTATCGCATTAAGCACCAGGTAGGGAGGGGATGCGTGGCTGGCAGCAGCAGATGATATTTCACTTTGTTTGGGTTTGTCCCCCTCCCTTTTGGGGGCTGTAGAAGAAAACAGTTCAAGGTGCAGTTGCATGGAGGAAAAAACAACAACACAAAACAACCCCAAACCAAACCGGCAAGGCAGCAAGAAGCGAGCGAGCGCAGTGCAAGGCGCTAGAGGCACGTGGCAGCTCCATGGGGCACCTGCTCAGTATCGCCCCGGCACCTTTGTCTGCCCACTGCAAGGAGCAGGGATGTGGATGTGTTTGCTTCCCAAATTACTGATCTGTGATGGCTCAGTTTGGGGGTGCCCCACTGAGCCAGCGGGGAGAAAAGGAGACGGGATTTTGTGAATAAAAGGCATGAGATGGGCTTCAGGGGAATGGCAGGGGCTGCTTGCTGACAATATCCTGGCAATCAGGGTTGGCTGTTTTTCAACCTCTCCAAAAAAAAAAAAAAAACAACCGAAACAACCAGGCCGTATTCTCAAAGAGATAATACATTGTTCCCTCCCCTCGCCCCCCAGTAGTGCATAGGATCTTAAAACACGTTTATTCTGCTTAGTTCCCCTGGTTTTAGAAACTAAACTGCCTGCAGTGGAGTGCCTGCGTGGATTGTGCTTTTGGGTTTAAAAACCCTCTTCTTCATGCGAGGGAATTCCACGGCTTCAGGAGTGACTGCCTCCCCAATTTGTGCCTTTAAAAAAATGCAAAGATACATCACTTGTGCGTTACATTTTATTGATGTTACTGTAAAAATACATATTTGCTTGCATTCCTAATTGGGGAAGCACAGATGGCAGTGGCTTCTGTTGGAGCGATATGCTCTTTAAAATATCTGCTAACATTACAACAGCGTATAGTCATTAAAATGACTGTCTGCGTGCCCGTATGCGACAGGAGTTTTGTGCTGGGGAAAACAAGTTTCTCTCTGTTTTAGGGAGGGAGGCCTGGGTTAACCCATGCGTGTGCTCATGCCTGGCACATGGGGATGAGCCCAGCAGGTTTGGGATCACCTCTCTGAGCAAAGGAAAAGGATGAGCAAGGTGGCATGGGCTGCAGGTAGCTCCTCTTCTTCAGAAGAGCCCTTTCGTTCCCTCTTCCCATCCAAACCAAGCTGTCACAAGCAACTGCAGAGCAAGTGAGCAGCACTTTGCAGAGCGCCCGCAATGTGTTGGCAGCAAGCAGCCAGAGCACGCCAGGAATGGGGGGTGCTCTCAGCAAATTCATTTTACAAGCAGTTTTGCTCAGGAAGCCACTGCAGGAGGGTATCTTGTACTCTGTGACACCTTCCTGTCCCAGAGAGCTTGCTTTTGAACCAAGGGGTTTTTTGGCTGATGCCAGCAATTCTCTCCTGCCCCCTCTACTCTCCTTGGTCAGAGTGGCAAAGGCACTGTATGATGGTATACAATGGTAACAGGGTCACTATATGGCTCTAATGGCAGGCTTGCCCTCTGGTCAGCCATAACTAACTGGACTGAGAGCGCCATGGATATAAATGCATGTGATAGTTTAACACAGAGTGGGAATTGCTACCTAGGTGGTTCCCCCCCTCTTCTATTTGGGAGTTGAACTTAGTGGAGAGGGAGAAAGGTTTGGAGGATTTGGAGGGCAAGAAGTAAAGGCATTTTTAGCCCTAGGGCAGTGTTTCCCTGATGGCAGCACAGCTGGATGCTTGCTTCTGGAGGGGGAAGCGTTTCTAGTGGGGATGCGGTGTTTTGCAAGGCTGGTGGGGAGGCTTCAGTCAGGTGGGCGCCCTATGCCGAGCCTAGCAGTGCGCATCGCCCCGCAGGGCTGCTCCGTCTTTGAAGTCAATAGAAAAATTATCCTTTCCTTTGATGCACTTTGCATTGGGCCTTTCAAGTCACGTGAAAGACACCCGTGTTATTAAACCACCAGCAGCAGAAACACTCTGTCGGTTACATCAGCTTTTATTTTTTAATGGCAGTGGTAGGTTTAGCCTTGGGCACTATCTGAGGCTCATAAATAACGTATGTCAAGTGTAACACACCTACTGAAGAGCCACAGAAGACAGAGGACTTGGCTGTTTATCTCCCTGCATTTTTCAGTAACGAGCCACTCGTACCTTAGGAGGGGTGGATGTCCTCTAGCATTCATTAATAAAGCATCCTCAAACAGCCAGCCTTCTCCTTGATCGTGCAGGGCTAATGCGATAAATATCTTCTTTCCACGCTCTCCTGACAACTGAAAGACAGGAATGCAGTCTAACTTAAAACAGCAGTCATGCAAGAATATTACAGATTTCACAGCACGGCAAAGCCAGGGCTTCCCATTTGGGAAGAGTGAGGCATTTGGTGGAGAGCAGGTCTGTAGCAGAGTGTGCTTGCTGATGACTGGGGATGTCAGCCTGAAATGCTGCTCCAAAGAGGGTTTGTTTTGAAGCTATTTAACCCCTTAAAAGGAAAGGGAAAAAAAATGAGGTCAGCCATGAAAGGGAATTTAGTAGCTGTATCTCATCCATAAATATTTGCTTCTGCTCCCAGGTGGCTGATTCCTCTGGTTTGTCTCTTAAAAGAGGAATACCCATGGGACACTCCATTTAAAACCATCCTGCTTCCAAAGCTTGTTATCCACTCAGTGCTGGTAGCAAGGAGAAGGTCCAGGAAGGACATGACCATGTCCCCATAGCTGTGAGCACACTCCTGTGCTGCCCCAGCAGATGGCTTTGGATTTGCAAAGGAATATTACCATCCAGGGTGATCTTTACTTAGGAGACGAGGCATTCCTAGTGGTCTCCTGTTATAACTTGTTTCCATTTCCCCTCTATTCACTTTTGTCCTTCCCAGCTGAACCAGGGACCTCAGAGGTCTCTTCCTATCCAGCCACCTCTGATTCCTGAAACTAATGTGTCCATAAAATAGAGAGCCGGGGCTTTCAACCTGTGTTTTTCTCCCTACAAACTCTGCACTGAGATTAAGGTAGCCAAGTGACAGACTTTTTTCAGCAGCAGCCCTAGGAAAAAAAAAAAATAAAAGTGTTAAAGTCATTGCTGAAGATTTGGGGTTTTGCTTAGCTAACCACAAATGCAACTGGAACCAGCCTGGTAGGATACAGTTGCAGCAGAAGCAGGCAGGTGTTAAATAGCACACCCGGGGCTTCAGCATCCTCCAGCTCGGCAGCTTTGAGGTGGTTTCTGACTAATAGGCCCTAACTTCTTGTTCAGCTTTGAGGAGCCTGGGCTGACGCTCACTGAGCCCCCCTGCCCCCACAGCTGGAAGCCACAAGAATTCAAAGCCTGGAAGGCTCAGATCGTCCCACAAAACCATGTCTCAAACGGGTCTGCTCCAAGCAGCAGCCCTGAAAGCAGCTTTCCCGGCCTTGCCAAACCCCACTTCTGCTGGTAAGGAGAGCAGAAACAAAACCATCTTGGAGCAGAGGAATGGGGCGGGTGGAGAGAGGAGGGGCCGCAGCTGGGTCCCTGCATCCCCCAGCACATCTGGAGGCCACAGCTGGGCAGTGGGGCTGCAGCTTGCCCTGCTTTCATAGGGACATGCAGAGAAGATTTCTGGGGGGAAAGGCGAAGGAATTGAAGGAAACACAAGAAATACATGAGGGAGACAGCCCCTCCCTGCAGGCCATAGGGAATTCTCCCTTGGACCTGCCGTCTCTTCTTTTCTCTGCATCCCTCCACAGCAAAACCAAGCTCTTAAATGCCGTGGGTGGGGAAGAGGCGAGTATTTTGCAGGGGCTGTCAGCATAGTGTCTTAGCTTTGGTGTGTTTTATTTTTCTTTTACAGAGAACTCAAAACCAAGAACAGGGTTTTATCGAAATGTGCCTTCTCACACACCTGGTAGGAGGGAAGAGGAGGGACTTTTTTTTACCTGTAGAAGGAATTAAAGCATCTCTGCAGAGCCTAAAAACCTTATTACTCCTGCATTTGCTCAGAAGCCACAGATGAGCAGAGTATAATTTTAAAGCCTTCATTCTGCGCCTTTGAAACAAACACTCTCTTCCTTCTGATAAATGATTAAAGTCCCAGCAATTTATTTTTTAAAGGAAAAGATCTCAGGAATTGCAGAGCTCTACTCCCAGGGTCGGATATGAGTTGGTCCTCGCTGAGGCTGTGCTGCTGTACTTCGATAGCTGCGTACTTCCCACCATGGTAGCACGGGAAGCAAAAGGGTATTGCCCTGAGGTAATGCACGCAGTGGCAATGAAATTGTAGCTTTAGTTTTCTCCAAGTCCAGCATCGTGACATATAGTGACACTGGGGCCAGTTACTGAGAGTTTGGTTTCTCTGTTGTGTTTTTTGCGTGTGTGTGTGCTTTGGCTTTTAAAAAAGTCGTTACAAGCAACGTTATGGACAAACTTGTAGGTGTAAGATTTTATTTGTCCTCTGCCACCACAGATAATGAAGTTTTACCAACTCCCTTTTATTATAGTAATCTAAAACTGTATCCTGTAATAGGATCGTAAACATTTAATGCAACTCAATGCTGTACAAAGAAAAATAGCAAGATAGGCGTCTAAGGGTGGACAAATGGATCGGAGAACAAAAGGAAATCAAAGCAGGCCAGGCATCGCCTGCCCAGCAAGGCATGTCCCACACTACATGACAGGGTGCTGGGCTGTGCTGTGAGCCAGGTGAGGTGATTCACGGCAGTGATCGCCTCTGCTGGAGTCACCAGTGCCAGGACTTGTCCTTTGCAAGGCTGGCCAGGAGCTGCTGGCAGGGCCTGGGGCACTGTGCTCTTCTTCCTACATGTGTGTAAGCCTAGCGGGCTCCAAAACCAGAGGGGGCCGCAGCCCTGCACCATCCATCCCTCTGCCCTGCTCTCCCTGCCTGCACATCACCCCAGCACTCTTGCCCAAAGCCCCAGAGCGCTCGTGGGGTTTTGCCCTGGGTTTAAACTTGTATCCAAAGGGCTGTGCTGAAAGGCAACCCTCATCTCTGTGGTGTTTTCTACAGTTTCAACGCTATCTGGTGTGTTCTGCAGGGACTTTAATGTATCGTCTCATCGCTTACTTTAAAACAAAGGGATGTTAATTACTCTGACACCATGAGAAGCTGAAATACTGCCTAACTGACATTCACTGGTGCATTTCAAAGAGCAGATGTATATTATTATAGCACGGCAGTTACATTAAGCCTGTGCAATAACAATAGGAAAAACTGATAATAAACATCAAAATTGTCTGCCTTTCACCGCACAAAAAGAAAGTTAAAGTGCAGTGGAAAGTTTTGACTTGCTTTGTAAAACACCCCTCTCTTTCCTGCTCTAAAAACCTTCTGATGGGGGAAGTGTTCCGATGGGAGGAGGCAGCAGGCAGCCCGCATGACCCTAATCCAGTTCTGTGAGAGCCTCTTGTTCTATGGGGATGTGCTCGTGAGGTACAGCCCCAGCCACCATGAAGTACCCTAACAATTTACTCTGCTGTGCCAGAATTGGCATCCTAACACAAACAGGCACGTGTAGAGGTAGCAGATGATAGATTGCTTTGGTTTTCTTTCTGGGCAAAGCCAAAACTGGCTGGAAGCCCTGCAGTTTCTGCTGCCTTCTGTGTCAAGTTGGGTATCGCTGATGCTCAGCGATGTGAGCCCTGGTTTATGCGGAGGGGACAATATGCAGAAAAAGTGGTCTGGAATGCCCTCCAATTTGTGACACTGCCCTGGGTCTCATTCGTTAAAAACAGTAGCAAGAAATCATTGAATACTGAGTGCTTTTAACTCTGAACAAGGGACTTGACCAGAATAAGACAAACAGTGTTATTCCTTAGCTGTTCTGCATCTGTTTTCCTTTCACAGAGCCTTTGGCGGGCATTTCTTTCTGTCCACTTTGCAGCCTGTTGCCTTGCCTGCAGCTGTGGGCTAACAGCAAGAACGACGATTAAAACTAGCCCATCTTTTTCCATCATTTTTTCTTTTTCAACAGAAAACTTGAATTTAACCAAAAAAAAAGATATGGACAGTGGAATGATTCCCATCCAGCGTGCTGCTTTTTTCCTTAAGGAAATGGAAGACTCCACGTCCAGAAGCGTGCTTCCAAAAGTAGGAAACTTCCGTTTTGTGGCAGACGTTTTTCAAGTTTGGCAGAAACCAAAATGCAAAACAAAAAGTTTGGGGCTTTGATGGAAAACATTCCATCAAACTGCATATTTTTCTGTCCACCGAGGTAAATGGTAAAGGACGAGTCTTCAGGCACTATAAACTCGTATGGTTAGTTTTGTTTTCCACATTTCCCCTATTATGCACTAATTAAATCAACAAATGTTTAGCAGTTTTTACTAAATTCTGCCCTTCCCCTCTGGTTTTGGCCGTAGTGTCCTACATGGTGTAGGCTGCGGCCCAAATTGAGTAGCCTGGCACTGAGAGCAACGTAACGCAAATTTCATTTCATCCGCACAGCTTTCATGTAGCGGTACTGTAGGTGAGCTTTTTTCCCCCTCTTTGCTTTAGAGAAAATGGGGAACATCGTTGTGAAAAGGGAAGCTTCAAAAATAACGTGTGATCTGCAAGCGTGAGAGCATAAATTATCGCAGACAACTTTCAGCATCTACATTTGCAAGTGTTACAATCAGACACGTTTTAGAAAGTAAACTGTAGTAGTTTTAAGATAAATGGCTCCCCAGAGGAAAGCAATAAATAGTTCAGCCACACGCTCACTGTGCCTCGGCTGTGTATTTCCATTACTTATGAAAAGGTAGAAAGCGAGCTACGGTTCCACAAAGCCCTTTGATCAGTGCGTTTTGGAAATAACTTTAAAAATCAATTAAAAAAAACAAAACAAAAAACAAAACAAAAAACAAAACGCGGAAAGGTAATTGAAAGACTGGAAAGTGTCTATGGATTTTAAATATGCATGAAGGGCAAAAAAATTGGGATGAGCACATAGTTTCCCTTGAAACGTCTCCTCGATATGAATGATACTGCAAAAATGATTAAACCACTGGATATCACTGATGCTGCCTCTTCTGACTCTGACGTCCATTGCTTCCTGTATCTATGGGCTGTAACATCTTTGAGCCTTTTTTCCTCTGATGGCCATGGGAGACTTAAAGTAAATACTAGGTACTGTTAGTACTAGTGCATATGTGCAGGAATTCAGGTTGGAAAGTATGCTCCTGGAGCTTGTCTAATCCAACCTTCTAGACAGGGCTAACTGCAAATGGAGAGCTTGGTTTAAGCCTTCTATTTGACTGGGACCCAAACCTGCAAATTGGAAGGAAAAGGTCTGCATCTCCCTCATCCAGCAGTCTACGTAACTAAACTACGCATATAAACATATGGTAAAGCACGGAGTACATGATTAGTCTTTACCCAGGAGCACTGCAACTTTACTGTAACACTTTCATCAGTGTGATCTCAGGGAAATATATGCGTTGCTGACCTTGAAGGTTCTCTATGTTTTTTTTTTCCCTCTGACGGCTTTTTCAGAATCCAAACCTGCAAAGGTGTTTGGTGTAAATCTGCAAAGGGCTCCAGTTTCAGAACTGTCCTTAAATCTTTTGTTGCTCTATAGGAAAGATGACTGTTTCTGTTGCTGCAGGTACATTGCTCAGTATTAGTATAAGGAGGTGGAGGGAAGTGTAGTAACATACCAACCTGACAGCTTATGGTTCAGTAAAGAACTCTCAACAGGATTCACTGGAGTAGATAGGATGCTTATTTTAAAAAAGTTAATTAAGATCAAGATGATACATCAGGACAAAACGCTTAGTATGGGCTGGGAATTTGCAGAGACACCACACTGTAACTCCAATCCAAACAGTGGATGCCTGCTGCTTCACTTCAGCGGTCAGAGAGGCTGCCTGCCCCAGAGAGGCAGCGAGGTGTCCCCTCAATCCCACCACCTCTGTGAAGTGGTAACATCTGGGGACAAATGAGCTCCACATGCTGCAATCCTCATCCTCTGTCCATGAGACTGCATGCTTTAGCTAGGAAACTGTAATTTAGGCAAGCCTGGAATGCAAAGTGAGATCCAGCAATGGATAACTTTGCTGAAGGCTTCATATACATCAGTGCTTGGATATGGCTTTCCCTCCAGCTCCTTCCCTGCTGCTCCCAAATGCACTGTCAGACAAGGGTATCTCACAGGGTATCTCGTGCTCACAAATAATGTTGTACAGCCATCACTTGAGTAGTTTGAGCTTGTTAACCAAGACCCACAACCTGTCCCTTGCTGGCTCCCTGTGACAGGCTGATGCTTCAGAACTGAGCCTTGCTAATGGCAGGGCCAATTCAAAGCAGTTGGACTTGGAAAGTCAAGGGAGGCAGGGGGAGTGTTCTCCCTTAGAATATTTGTGCTGGGTATGTGACAATGAATGGTTCCAACAACTTTGGTTGATTCCCTCAAATGTCACTTGTATCCACAGCTCAGGATGCAGCCTGTCCTGAAGTGAGGCCATGGCTGAGAACAAGCTTTTGAGGCTGACATGGGTGTGAATAGTATTACAGTAAATATGGAGCAACACCATGGCCTCTGTTCACACTACAGAAGCTGCTGTTGCGTGTTGGCTTCAAATTGTTAATTAACCAGCTATTAAGCATCACTGAATAACCTTGTAACTTCATCAAGTTCCTCTAAAGCAATGCAAGGTGATGCTTCACTCACCTGGAGAAATTAAAATTGAAAATGTAAGATGAGGTCAGAGTGCTCTGTTGGCAGCCTCCAGAAATAATTACTTGAAATAAGAGCATAGTTTGCCTATCTTTAAAGCCCTCATGAGAAGATCTAAGTGGGTGAGCATTCAGAAAAGGTGAGCACAGCTTACCCCAGCTCCTTTCTCGCTGCAGGCTGAGCCAGCTCAGTGGGACAGGCAGGGAGAAAAGCTCATGGGCTGAAGATGTTTAGCGTTGGAAAAAAATCCTTCCCTGTTTAACAGCTGAAGCTACTCTATACTGCCTGGAAACTGTGATAAGAAACAGAACAGCGCTTTAGAGATACCATGCCTTAAATTTTGAATAATGTACTACCATGATGTTTAAAATAGCTAATGTGCAAAGTGATCGTGCAGGCATAAAAGGGCACACCGGTTACATGAGGTATAATAATGTACTGTTCAGCAAAGCGACATGTTCCATGTAGAAGATAATGCACTGCGTGAAATTGGTAACATGTAGCAGAGTGGAGAAGAGTTTAAAAGAGCAGATGAGAGCAAGAAATAATACCAGAGGGTAGCACATGATGATATATGACATGTGGAGGAAATAAAAGAATTAGATTGAATCTCTGGGAAGATTGAAGTTCTCCATGAGGAGATAAATACAATCTAAAACAAAGATATTTGGTGGGAAGGAGCTGCTTACGAGGCAATCGTGTTGAAAGTGCCTAAGTGGGTAGCAAGTCAGACAGAAGCACGCAATGCAATTGAAAAATAAAAGTATAAATGGCAATGTGATTTGGGCTGTGCTGTGACAAGGAGGCAGAAAGGGACACGTCTTCACATGGCACAGAGGCCGTGCTTGGTTGGAAACATTATCTTTGGGAGCCTTGCTAACAGAGCTATAGTGATTGGAGGTGACAGTGAAGAGGAACGAGAACTGCACAGAGAAACCTGGGATGCAGAGGAGTGAGACCTACATGGGAAGGGAATGAAGTCAGTCTCTGTCTGAGTGGCATAAAGCACGCGGATGGCTGATGGCAAACAACTCATGCAGGGAAGTGCGGCAGACCGTAAGCACAGCAAGGCTGAGACTGACCACATGAAATCTCACCCTAAATTTCAGGGATAAAAAGGGTCAGTAAAGCTGGTCCACCTAGAAAGGCATTTTGTCATGTATGACCAATCCCTCACGACACGCCAAAGGAATGAAGGGGAGCCCGCTTATCGTGCCGTGCATCATCCCGTTTTGTGGCAGAGGGGTTTGGGGACCACTGCTGGCCATGTTGATGTCGTCCATTGTAAGGAAGAAGGGCTGAGATGCACCAGAAGGTTCTTTCATCTTTTCTTTCTTCGGCTCTGCCCTGAGGCAAGGCTTGCTCACTAGCACACCGTGTCTCAAGTACTGGGGGTGGCCAGTGGGTGTCAGTTTTGCTCTATGAAAGAGCTGATGGAGCTTCCCTTGTCTAAAGGAAGAAACTACTTCTTGAAGGAGGCAGTGGAAAAAATCAGTGAGGAGAAAAGCATTTCTATGCTGAGGAGGTCAGCCCCACAGCTGGCACTTTGTTGGTATTTTTTACACGTCCCAGTCTGCTTTGAGCAGTCACAAATATTACAATGTAGGGAAGTCTCAATTGTTCCTCCTTCAGTACCTCCAACTTTAGGTTGATGACAACTAAGAGAGGATTTTTCAGTGGAGATCTTTCACCAAGAAGAAGCCACCATCTGCAGTCAGAAGAACGCTCTATTTCAAAAGGTCATACGTGCAAATGTGCAAAAACCCTGCAAGAAGCTGCAGCAATAACCTTGCCAGAGAGTCATGATTTTGCTGTCAGCCAGTGAAGGCAAATCAGTACAGTGTGGAAATCACTTTATGATCAAGTCAGTGATAAAGTCCTATGGCTGCTTTGGATACAATGTCCATGGAAAAACATCTTCATATTTTAAGGATCATTTTCCATGCTATTTTTGACCAAACTTTGGAGCTGAACACAAAATTATACCCCTTTTGAATTAAAAACTAAGCCAGCAAACCGAAAACAGCAACAAGCTCCTACCAGAGGCATTCAGCTTCCTCGTGCAGTAAGTTGAGACCCAGTACTTCTGTATGGCCTCACTATAAACTCTGTGAATGTTTTGCATCAGGACAGTCCTGTTCTGGGAAGCACTCTTTAGCAGCGTGGCCCATGCAATTCAGAGAATTTTTAAGACACAAATGATGATCTTAATATCTGCAAGGTTTTATTTATTTATTCATGCCCTGATTATAGCCCTATAAACTCTGAATCTTTATTTTTCACTGTAGAAGTCAGACAGTTTCTTTTCAGCTGAATTCAGTAGGAAAACTTCTATTGATACTTGTGCTATAAGCTCAGGCCTACCACGACATTTTTAGCCATCGTTCCACCACCCAAAATCTTAATTAGAAGAATCCCCAGTGCTGTTAATAAACAGAAAGCAGCATTTGTTCTTCCAGATCTCAGAAAGAATTACAATGTGTTAGCGGAAGCCAGGAGGAAAAGACTGTATTTGTCATAGAGGGACCTAATGATGTCTTCATTGATTTGAACACCCTAAGGAGAACTAGAAAATGCAAACACCACCCTCTTAAAAACAAACAACCTGGGAAAAAGGCGCATTTTCAAACCACAAGAATGAAGTTCTGTTTTCTTTGCTTGCACAGTTATGTGTGGGTAATGTCTAGGTGTAGAGAAATGTTGTTTCTTTACTGGAGTAAAATAAGAACACATAAAAGTGAGAAATTAAGAAATCCTTACCACCGAGGAAAACAATCTGAAAAAAACTGTACCAGTTATGTTGCTGGAGGGAGGCAGCAGATTGTTACAATAAAAACCAATACACAGCTCTTAAAGGCTGTGGTCAGACTCTGTTTAATGTAACACTGGCAGCAGAGTAAAAAGATGCTAATGTTTTATTTTAATTATCTAAATTGTTGCCTGTGGTTAATCAAAGTTAACCTGCATCCACTTCAGAAACGATTGTCTGGCCAGTTAATTTAAGGCGACCGTATCTTCACCGACACCAGGACACTCGTATGATGATCCTTATGGGCACAAAGGAGGCACACAAAAGCCCTGTTTTTAAAATGCTCTCAACTATCCACTTGCACTGCCTCCATCAGAGCCGTAGCCAAGTCCCTGCCCTCTCCCTGAGGCATTCCTGATTTTTAGCAGAGTTGACAGAGGAGACGAAATATCATCATTTTCTAGGTGATGAACTTGAAGTACAAACAAAGATATTCACCCATTTTAAGTGTAGTTTAGCACAGCTGGTTTCTCCAGCCTCCGTCTGTAGTCACTGGGGAAGGAAACACCCCTCTGTGGAATTTAATGTTGGTGCTTGGAGTTGCAACCTGGACGGATCAGTCTTTTTCCATAGACTTCAGAAGCAGCCTGGAAATACGAGGCCAAAGAAGGTGCCTATTGCTGAGTACCTGTTGTAAATGGAGGGGGAGGTGAACATCCTTCTCCAGAACTCAATGCAGTGATCCAGGCTTATAATCAGACTCCAGGCTGTGCTTCACCTCTGAGATGAGACAGTGTAAGGCTTTGGCTCAACTGTGCCTCTTCAGGAGGTGGAGAGCTGGGCGTTTCTGTTTTTTCAGACAATTTTATGCTCTGGCTTCATTACTCATGAGACTCTGACAACATACTGTTTCTGCAGACATCAACAGACTGGTTCGGATGGCAGCTCTTCACCCCCTGTGCTCACTGCAGATGTGGTTCTTCACATCGAGGTGCCTGCACTGAGTCAGGGCATTGTGCTGAGCAGCGCTGATCAAACGTGAATGGGGCAGAGGGGACTGATCCCTGCCCTGCTCCCCTGCATCGGATCATAGCAAGTCCACACACATTCAGGAGTTGGCGTCAGCCTGGAAGATGCCTCACGACCTCTCCTTGGCTTTCTAAAAGCACCAGCACGATGCTGGAAAAGTGGGGAAGGGGAAGGGCCAAGAACTAGTGATAGTGAAGTACATCCCAGTAAATCTGTGCTGACTTTCTGGGGCTGTGGGGCATGCCCTGGCTGATGAGGTCCCTGCCCTGCGAGCTTGGCATTTTCCTGGAGCTCTTAGACTCCAAGGGGCCACTGGTGCATGCTGCCCTCTGAGAGGTAGGTTGGATTCGAGAACATGTTCTTATCCCTCAAACCTTTGCCAACGTATAGAGAAGAACTCGTACAAGTTCAGATGTGTAAGCATTGGGTGGCTTTATCTATTCTGTCTTTCACACAGAATGAGAACTACGAATGCAGCTATGGTATACTTGAAAGGAGCATATAAACAGGAGGGGGAACGGCTCTTTATGAGGATGGATAGTGATAGGACAAGGGGGAATGGCTTTAAACTGAGACAGGGGAGGTTTAGGCTGGATATTAGGAGGAAGTTTTTCACCCAGAGGGTGGTGAGGCACTGGAACAGGTTGCCCAAGGAGGTTGTGGATGCCCCATCCCTGGAGGCATTCAAGGCCAGGCTGGATGTGGCTCTGGGCAGCCTGGTCTGCTGGTTGGCAACGCTGCACATAGCCGGGGGGGTTGGAACTACGTGATCATTGTGGCCCTTTTCAACCCAGGCCATACTGTGATAATTCAGTGATGATACCACGCTGAGCCTTACAAGGCCTGTTCCTGTGCTGTTTGCAGCCTAATTTGGTAGCATTGAGGAAGGTGTTTATAAATGTCTTCTGCTCTACAGAAGCCCCTTCAAACCTAACTGGAGGCATTTGACCTTTTGGGATTCACGTTGATTCTGTCCAAGAGAAAAGTAAGGAGGACTCCATTCCCACCAAACGTTTAGATGCTGCAAAGCCATGGGTATGGTCATTTCTCATTGGATGTTCCCTGGTACTTTGCAGTGCTAAACCGAATCAACACCTGTAATTTTTACCAACTTTCAGCTTGAGCAGCAATTGCCTAAATGCCTCCATCCTCCAGTAAATTAAATGGTCCACCATACTTTTGAACTGTACACTACTGCGCTGTTCCCCGTTCAACGTTGGATGTATTCAGTTCTGCTGGTATTGAGATTTCTGATCATAGGCAAAGTAAAGGTTGACTCTTAATTTTGGTGAAGTAGTAAGTGGGATGCTAGGTCACGAATAAATCCTCACTGTGCTAGGGGCTGTGCAAAGAATAGAGATGAACCCAGCCTCAAATATCCACACTTAGTAGCTCGTGTCATAATTAAAAGTTGCTAGGACACTTCAGAATCTCCCTACCTCATAAGTGATGCACCCATATACATTTATATCTCCATAATAAAATAGAAAACCTGTACACTTTTATTGTTGATAATAAAACATAAAATACGATACTATTTTCCAAGTAACTTGAATACAGCAATTGGAGTACTTGGGGAGGGGAGGAATCTTGATCTCTTGCACGCTCTTGGTTTATATATACCTCAAGTTGCTCACCTGATAGAAAGAAGCAGAATTTGTTGTGGAAATGGTCTCACACGGAGCACGCTGAATTCAGGTGCAGAGCACAGCGCCCTTCTAAGAATCAAATACTGTGCATTAATGAATAAAGCTCCAGCAGTAACGATAAGAGAAGAAAATACAGCAACCACGTGATGTATCAGCAGAATGTCTTACAAAGTCCCCCACAAAGCATCCGCTGCTCTTGAAAAGCCTCACCAGCCCAAGTGAGAAACTATTCACAAATTTAGTATTCAGATTACATACTCTGTCTTTTCAACTGCTCTCTGTACAATGAATGCCTGTACAACTACAGTAACAGACACAGATCTACAGTTTCTGTGGCCTTTGAGCTATTATGAGCATTGTGCCTCTCCATAAATTACATCTGCATGTCCTGAAAATACCAACTGTTTTAATAGGAATTAATCTATAGGCTTTTATCTTGCTGAAATACAAGGGGTGCAGTATGTTGAGTCGCTTTTAAAATTAATAGGGTATGGCCTGAAAATATTCAAGGATGTTCATTATTTTCTTTATAGGTCTCTTTATTGGTGCATATAAGCATAAAACAGTGCCTTTTTGTAGTAAAGAGGAGGAGATGGAATACTGAATAGATTAGTGCTTATATGGTTGTAGATTGCCCGACACAGTTAAGTAAAGAAAGGTCTACATTTGTCCTGTTCAAAGTATATTGGGAATCGATCCAATTTGTCATCAAAGTACCCCTTCTTGGTTAGAAAAGAGAGGGTTCAGTCTAAAGGCATGAAAGCTGACCCGGAGGTCCATTGCTCAGTGGTGTTCATAGCTGTCCGAGGCAGCAGTGTGGTAGATATGCCTTTTTTAATTTCCTAGATCTAAATAAACTTCTAGATTTTGCTGTGATAAGCTATTATTTATGTGGATACCTAACACAAGCTTTTGGGGAGCTGACTCCTAGAATACTTTGGCCTTAAAAGCACACAGCAAAAAATGAGAACCAGATCATTTAAACCAGAATTTATATAAATAGCCTTTTTGGCTGTTTTGAATAGTAACGTGTGTGTGAACACATACACACACAAGTTAAATGCATACATAGTTAAATACTCTGCTGAAAACAGGCTGAGCCCATCACTGACCTATTGAAGCATGTCACTGACGAGCAATGAGGCATTAATTTCTCCTCCCAGCCTCCCTGTTAAATTGGGTGGCCCTGTTGCCTCCAGCACAGCCAGGGAGAACTGAGGCCCGTGGTTACCCTGGGGACACGACAAGTCTCAGGACTGGGTGGCTGTCCCCTGGGCAGCTGGGCTGTTGTGGCAGAGCACTGTCTACAGCAGGCATGGCTGTGTGAGGGCTGCTTAGGTCTTATGGATGGAAACAGAGGGGAAAGGAGCTCCAGAAATGGCTCTCTATAAGATTTGCCCAAGCAGCTTCTATAGTGTGGCAGAAGTCTGCGGCAAAGCTGAGAACTGCTTTCAGGCTATAGCTCAGCTGAAGAAAAACCTCTCGTTGCATTATTTGCTGCAATTTAAAAACAGAATTGAAACATAGAGGAATAATGACTTGGTTGAAATCACACAGAGGACCTCTGACCACGGTTGGACGTGAACACTGGTGTCCTGATCCCTAAACCACCACTTGATCCTCAAGGTCAGCTGTTCCAAAGAGTATAATCTGGGGGCAGTTGTGTGGTTGATGGAAGTCACTGGAGCTCTCGCTGCAGCCCCTGAGCTGTGGCAGAGCTGAATTTTGCAATGAAACCAGTGATTCACCCTATGCCCATGTTGCTGTGGTGAAGATGCTCTCATCTCCGCAGTCCTTGCACTTAACAAATTAATTTTTAAGGGTGAACCTTTTCAGTTAGTGCCTGTCCCCTGCTTTTCCCTTGGTCACCGTTGCCTGTTTTCACAGCTTCATTTGGTTTTGAAAGCTTATGGAGCAGTGGGATTAAAACCAGCAATAATTACTGTAGAGGACGGGTCTGGCTTTTCCCATCAGCTTCCATGACTCAAGCCGGTTCCAACAGCTTTGGGATAAAAGCTGTTAGTTATTAAATTATTACCTGTAAGGAGAGCCAGCTGGAAGCTTTCAGCTTTCAACATTTTGATGAAAAGCGTCATAAAAATCTTGACGACAAAACTTCCAGCATTTCAACGACACCTTTTACATTTACCCATGCTTTCCAATGCCTTGTAAGAGCTATCGAAAGCCGCCCAGACCTGCATCTTGGGAATTTTGACCCCACAGTGAAAAAAAAAGTGCAAAAACATGAAGTGCTTGCTGTTGAGTGAATTCATTTGGACAGCTTTGGGGAAGTCACTTTCCATCTGGAGGAGAACGTCCACAAGGAGAGTTATTCCGGCATAACGGTAATGGTGTAATTACACAGCTATAGCTATGCCAGTCTATTTTCTGAGGTAGGCAAGCCAAGTCTAGTTGCTGAAACGTAGGCGTGGGAAACAAGAAGTCTGCTTTCTAGGCTCAGCTTTGAGCACTGCTCTTCATGGCCTTGGGCCAGTCCCCTAACCCTTCTGCCTCCTTCCTATGCAAAATGAGAAGAGTTAAATTAACCCACTTCTCAGATGTGGTGTAATGACTAATTGGCTAAAATTTGTAGCGCTGGTGAGGGAGTTATTAGCTTGGCTCAGGCACCTACAGCCTGACACAGAGTGCAGGTAGGCACGGCGGAGGAACTCCAGTCAGCACATCCTGAAGATCTTTGGCAACCAGTGTGGGTAAAGGATAACTCCATCAGCCCTTCTCCTGGGTGACACCGTTTGTGTGCCTACCTTTGTCGGTTCAGATTGCTTCATTACCTGTGTTAGCATTTCGTCATGCAGGTGCCCAGCAGTGACAGCATCACTGGTGTTTCTGGGAAGAAACGTTTCCTAACACCCAACCTGGACCTCCCCTGGCACAACTGGGGCCATCGCCTCTGGTGCTGCGGCAGTGCCTGGGGGCAGAGGGCCATCAGGGAAACGCCACCGTTCCTGCCCTTTCTCCACCACACCATGCACGGGAGACGAGGGAAGCGCTGCGGAGGGGCTTTCGTTTTAAACCGAGTTTTCCCTCCGAGCGCAAAGCCTGAAGGAAAAAAACAAACAAACAAACAAAAAAAAACAACCAAAAAGCAGAAATTACCTCACGTTCACTCCGAACGCCCAACGAGGCACCGGCGCGGCGCTGGGAGCCCTTCATCCCCGCGGCACCGAACCGGGCACGGGCCGGTTAAAAATACAAGCGCTGAATCACGACCGAGCGCCCAACTTCGCCCTCCGCCGCGGGCCGAGCGCTGCGGGGGAGCCCGGTGCCGCGCCGCTGCCCTCAGGGGGCGGTGCGCGCGCGCGCGTGTGTGCGTGTCCGCGTGAGGCGAGGCGCGCGGCGGCGGCACTTGTCCTCTAATCGATTGCCGAGCGTGCTGAGCGGCCCCGCCGCGCGGCCCCCTCCCCTCGCGTGCCCCCCTCCCTCCCGGGTGAGGCGCGCGGGGCGGCGGCGCGCGCCCGCTCTGTGTGTGCGTGCGTGCGCGCGCGGAGAGCGGGGGGCGCGCGCCTGCGGGCGGGTGCGCGCTTGCGTGCGCCTCAGTGTATGTGCGCGCGCGTGTGTGTGTGTGTATGTGTGTGAGGGAGTGAGTGAGTGAGTGCGCGGTGCGTGTGTGTGAGGGCGGCGGGCGGATCGGTTTCTCGGGGTTTGACCAGCTGTCCCAGGCTAACCCTGCTCTCCGAAGATGGAGGAAGTGCCGGCAGGATTACCCTTAGCGACCGCGCCGCTGCCTCAGTTTCCATAGGCGGCCGCGCACGGGCGCGGGGCGGCGGCACTAATAAAAACACAAACAAAAGGGGCATGGAAGTGATCCACTGCCTGCGCGGCTGAGGTAAATCTGCGCTTGGCGGCCCCCTCCCCGTGCTGTCCCTCCCTCTCCTCTCCTGCCTTCCCCCGGGAGCACGGGGGGCCCCGAGCCGAGCCGAGCGCGGCGCTCAGCTCCCCGGCCTGACTTGTTGCTGCTCCCCTCGGGGACGGCGCGTGAGGAGCCCCCCCCGCCCCCCCCTACCCGGCTCTCCCGGCAGCGCTCGGTCTGCGCCCCGTTACTCGGCCCTGCCGCCGCTCCCTCGGCGCCCGCCGCCACCTGCGGCCTGAGGCGCGGCGGCCGTGCGTCGGGGGACTGAGGGGAGGGGGGGGGAGGAACGGGAGAGGGGGAAAAGGGTCCTAAAAAAAATAAATGAAAGCAGCGAGGCAGGACTTGGATCACTTTGACAGGTCGTAAGGGGGGGGGGGGTGGGCAGCTGCCCGGGGCCGGAGCAGCTCCGGGAAGTTGGCCTAGGCTGCCCGCCCAGCGGTGCGCTGCCGCCCGAGCCCCCCCGCTCCGGTTGCCGTGCCGATTCGGAAGGAACCGGTGGATCAAGTTTTTCTCTCTCTCTCTCTTCTCTCTCTCTCTCTGCTGGTTAATCGCATTGCTGTAGCACCGGCTGACCTCCCTCCCTCTCCCTCCCTCCCTCTCTCCCTTTTTGTTCTTCATCTTCCTTGAAACTATGTGCCATTCCTGAGCGGCTCTCCCGGCGGCTCATCCCGCGCTGCCCGGCTCCGCATGCCCCACCTGTAAGTGCCGGGGCGGCCACCTCGCCCCCACCTCTCTCCCCTTCTCCCTCCTCCAACTTTCCCCACCTCGCCGTGTCTCCAGCGCCTCTCCTTCTCCCCCCTCCCCGGCTGGAAGGCTGAGCCGCCGGGATTCCCCATCACAGCCTGAAAACGGGGAGTAAACTTTTCTTTCCTTCCCCCTTCTCCTCTTCCCGACTTTTAAGAAATAAATAATAATAATAATAAAAATAAAACCCCAAACGGTGCTTTAATTTTGGCTACGGATGGTTCTGTGCCTTTTTTTTTTTTTCTTTCTTCCTCCTCCCTTCCTCCCATTTCTTTCCTTCACTCCATTGGCTGGGGTGCTCTTTCCCTGTTGCTTCTGATGCCTCTCTCTTTTCTCAGTGTGTGCCTGCCTACCTGGACTAGGGGGAAGAGAAGGTAATCTGGGAGGGCTTGAGGAAGCAGCTTGCCCGTTTTGGAAACTTTTTGGAGATTTCTGTGTGTTTTCTTTTGTTTTTTAAAGTCATGTGGAAAAATCAGTCACTGCAGAGAGTTTAGTAGCAGCCGGGCAGGTTGAAATTTAAGTGTTATGTGCTGAATGCCTTGGGAATTTGATCTGCTTTATACCAAAGAAGAACACAGAGAAAAGTATTTATTTATTGGGGGAAAGGAGGGAGGAAAGCGGGTTGAGGGAGGGGGAGGGAAGTGGTTTTGGAGACAAGAAGTGAAGCTGCCTGTTTTCCAGTAAGTAATGGAGAAATTCCAGGAGCCAGGGCTAAATATACTTGGCGATCAATACAGAAATGGCTCATTGTGAATAATTTAGCTGCCTGGTGCAGTGAGAGTTTTGAAACTAAAGGCAAAAAAAGAGGCCGTGGAGGGAGAGAGGAAATAAAATTCTCCTCTGGTCATGTCAGTTTCTTAACTTTTCCAGTTAAAAGAACATAGTTAAGATTATTGATCGCTCTCTGTCTCCTTTTTTTTTTTTTCCTCAATATATATCAAATGATAGCTAGGGGGTGTCATTCTATACAGTTACTTGGGTTTCTGGAAAGTAATAGCTTGTTCTGTGTCAGCAAAGTGCTTCCAGAAACTTTAAGATTGCTTCATGCCACAAAATGCATGGCCTGGGAGCATTAAGTGTGATGTTCAGCCCCGCTCTGGGGCAGATCGGCGAGGTGAGGAGGAACAGGTGCGTGTACAGGTGTGTGTGTGCTGCTGTGAGGGGGTGGTGCGAGGCAAGGGCTGGTGGTGGCAGTCTGTAAGGGCCACGGGCACCGAGGGGTTTGTTTCGGTTAGGGCAGAGTGGAGTCTCCTGGAGTAGGTGAGAAAAGAGCAATTGTTAGTAGTGTCAACCTCCTGCAAGTCTGTTCTGGCTGTGAGAGCTGGTAATTCATAAAGCATTACAATCCCTGCTTCAAAGGGACAAGTGGAAACTCGGGGTGGGGAAGCTAAAATCAGGTAAAAACAGTAAGTGGGGAACAGTGAGGATTTTGGTCAGACCGAGAAGATCCCAGCACAGCCTGCCCAAGTGTCAGTTGGGTTTCTCAGATAATTTGCAGAGAGGGTTCGGTGATGTGCAAACGAGCACATGCACTACACTTGTGTGTTTCTCTAGGCAATGGTTGCAACAGCAGCAAAATGGGTAACTACTCAGGGCTGTAAGTAAGTTTAATCGTTTAATGGTTGATACTGACAGGTGTCTTTGAGGGTGTACTTTTCTGCCTTGCAGCACTGCACTTTGACTATGGAAGCAGAGGCTGCTGATGGATATATAACATGTAAGTAGTCATTTTATTTGATTATTCTATAGTACTTTCTTCTTTCCCCGCTATCTTTCTGTAATGCGGGCACCTGAAACTTTAGCTTCCTTCTGTATGGTCTTTGCTGTCAGATGCCACTGAATTAATGGCATTTAAGCATAAACTTTGTGTGTGACTGTAAAATGTGTGGGGATGGGTGCATGAGTGAGCACCTCGCAGCCTAAGTCTTTGCTGAGGATGAATGAACTTTGTGAGAGAGCACTCATTTTCAGAACCTGCAGCCAGCAACTTTCCTTGCTTTTTGCTGTGCGTTTCTCCTGCTTTCTGTGTTAGGGCAAAATGTCTTATTTTGAGTGCATTGTTTAACTGTCAGCTGACCAAAGGCTCCGAGGGGGAGGTCTGTCCTGTGAAGTAGGAATTCAGTCTCCTGCTACCGGTCCTGATTCTCAGTGTTTGCAAATGGAGAAGTAATACTAATTTCTGCTGAGACGAAGCAGTTGGACCAGGATTTTTGTTAAGGGTATCTGCAAAAGACTGGTGATGGGAAGTTTGAGGGAGCTCTTAAAATCAGTCTGTCAAATATTTCCTTCTGGCCACTGAGAATCCAGTGTTCACAGGTTTTGGAAGGCTCCCCCAGCAAAGGGAAGGCAAACGGGTGCAGGGAGCTGGCAAGGCGTAGTTGTTAATCATCGGGTTGCTTTGATGGGATGGAAACTTATGGGTGACTTATTTTGTGAAAGCAGGTGACAATGAGCTTTCACCCGAAAGGGAGCACTCCAGCATGGCTATTGACCTCACCTCAAGTACACCCAATGGGCAGCATACCTCACCAAGTCACGTGGCAAGCAGTAAGTCTCTTTTAAACGTGTTTCTCTCTGACAGCGTTTTTGGGTTAGTCGGGGTCCTCGGCTCGCTTTCCTGGTCTTTACCACTTCTGTAGGCTTTGCCAATAAAAGAGGAGAAGGACGGGTAGACTTCTTGCTCTGTTTTCTTGTTCGTGCTGGTGTCTCATCTAACCATGAACGGGATTACCAGTCTGAACTATCCCCAAGTGGCATTTGAGAGCTGGTCCTTACCTGTTCCAGGTAGGAAAACTCTGAGTTTGACGTGTGCTGGTTTGGTTTTGTTTCATCGGGTTTTGCAATCCAAATGGAAATTGTTGTTGCATTATTTTTACTGTTGGCTGTGCTTCCAGAAGCAGCTTTATTTGAAAACAAACACTTCTTATTTACAAAAAGGCTTTACTCTGGCAAAAGTATCAAGTTGAAATATCTGGGTTTGACGGCAGGTTGTGTTTTACTGTTACCATTCAGAACTTTCAGCATCCTGTTCATTACCTTAGCTTTGCCTTGGCGAGTCCAGAGATGGCTGGGATAATGGGAAGTTGATGGCACTCAGCAGCTGACTTGCTAACGCAGTGAGGGGGTCTTGTTTTAGAGTGTCGAGGAAGGAACTGAGAAAATATGGGGAGATCTGGGATACTGAGAGCATCAAGTGCTCACAGGAAGCTGGTAATTATTTTGCACATGGTAGTACGGAGGTGATAAATGTATTTGATACACGATTCATAAAACTAGCATCCTTTCCTTTTTGTGTGTCTGTGTGTTTACTTGGAGTTACAAGGTTGCACTGAGATCTTTACCTTAGAGTGCCTCAGTACTTGTATTCAAGTGTAAGGTGACGGAGTTGGTTAAAGCGTGCTTTCAGAGGGTTTCTCTCTGCACTACGTGATACTGATTTTCTTTCTAGTGTGTGTGCTATAGATATGTATGTATCTTATGTATCTTTTTAAACTGACTGCATAGTATTTTCACCAGAAATCACACAAGAAGAAGCGAGCATTTGCCTGCTTTGAAGTATGTGGTGTATTGCCTTCCAGCTCTTCCTTCCTGAGAAAAAGATGGTCCTTGCCTTTAAGAATTTCTTCTTTCCTCCTGCAAATTATGAGTAAAACACAGTTTTATGAGGCTTTAAAACTGAGGGTTATTATGAAGATCTCCCAATTATATACATGTTGCTAGAGAGTATGATTGCTAATACTCTGGACTGAACTTTATATGACAACCTATCATAATTCAGCATCTTTAGACAATTCCAATGCTGTTGCAATGGGATTCTGATATATTTTATTATGTTGTAAAAGTTTTACTGCTCACTTTCTTCATTTTCTTTGTTTCCTTTTTATTAATGGGAAGGCTTCATTGGAAGGAGAAAAAAGCTCTCTGTTTTAAATCTTCTTTATAATCTAGACTAAAAACTGGAGTCAAATTAGGGAATAAAAAGATCCAGGATGAAGTCATGCAAAAATACTTTAACACATCCAGTATTTTCGTGTCCATCGTGTCAATGTTTTGAGTGATTTTTAAGTGTTAGTTTGTGCAACACGCATGCCTTGGTGAAGATCTTTCTTTCAGATGTGTTTTGTGGCATCTCACAGGTGTCTCAATTGCTTTCATCACTGCTGGCTTTGTGTTAAGCATGTGCTGCTGTTGAGAAACGAGGGGCTCTATCTGGGGTTCTTACGCCGTGCATAGCTGGAGCTTCTGAAATTTGTTGTCTCTTATATTCTTTGCAGGCACAGGAATGTTTTGGAGAGAGGCAGTTTGTCTTAAGCATGGAAGGTATTGATTACGGGTTGTTGGCTTTTGTGGCAGCTGCTAAGATGGTTCACTTAAGGTTTTTGGCCCAATCTCGAAGGTAGCTTGCATAGACTAAATCACCAGGCTGTACTTCAGAGCTTTCGGCCTGATGTATGGGGGCCGGAAAGACCATTTAGAGGTGGGAGGGTGAGGTGGAATGGCTGTTGGTAATAGTACGTGTAAGTTCAGCTGCTGCTGTTGGACTGAGCCATTGTCCATCCTGCTGCGGTGCTGCAAGGAGGCCCGTGAAGTAGCAGTGTGTTGTAAGCAGAGGAAATGGCTGTGTAATGTTGAGCATGGTTCAATTTCTAGCAGAGTTGCTGCTTTGCTGCTGGCCTGCCACTCCAGTGAAACCCAGGGCACGCCGTCCCAGCTGCGTAGGGTTTGCTGATTGATCCATATCCCCCTGCTCTGACTTGAAACGTTTCAGTCCTGGTTCTGTTGCCAGCTGTCCCAAGGGAGTGGATGGCCCCGTTTCGCTGTGTGCCCAGGATATGCACCTGCAGGGTAGAGATCTGCGTTCTGACCTTTGTTCCTGCGTTCCATTGACTCATTTTGAACCACGGCTCTTAATTTAGCTTTAATTTGTGTCTGCCTCAAACAGAGACAAAACCATAAGAAGCCAATTTCTTGGATCTGTAG
Organism: Pavo muticus; assembly: GCA_016647715.1. Classification (NCBI taxonomy): domain Eukaryota; kingdom Metazoa; phylum Chordata; class Aves; order Galliformes; family Phasianidae; genus Pavo; species Pavo muticus. Next base: position 696,043 of record JACDJE010000146.1, on the reverse strand, counting down.
CGAAACGACTGAGCAGTGCTCTCCCAGCAACAGTAAAATCATACGTTAGGTGAAGAGTTTTGTGTTCGTTAGCCCCTGGCAATTCCATGTTAGTAGGAGTTCTGGCTGGGCTACTGATGCTTTTGGGTTCTGTTCCAAAAGGTTTCGGGTTAAGTATTTTGGCTCGTGTTGAAGAGTTGTCTGCTGCATCCTCTAACCTATTATCATTTTCAAGTATCTAGACTGCATGTATAGGTTATAGATGGGGCCGACACTCAATTTTCCTTGTGAATGAGGTGATCCTGAAAGATAAATCACAGCAAATCACCTGTCATAGCTAACTAATGATCTTACACGCACCTTACGGTATGCATCTGCCTTCAGCAGGGTACTGGAGGTATGTTGGCAGATGCTCTGTTCTAAAATACTTCATTGTAGTTTTATGTAAGCAAAGATTTAAAATACGTGTAAATAGTCGAAGTGAATAGGTTGACAGATCATCTGGCTTTCTTCTACAGCAAAAGACAAATAAGTGCTATACCTGCTGATTAGGGATTATGTGTTTACATAGCCTCAGATCTGGAAGTCTGGATTTTGTTTAGAGCTTCTGTGGGGGAACACTTCTGATGGGTGATGTCTGGAGATGGATGTCTAAGGCCTGCTCAGTTAACTCCGTGTTGGTGCTGAACAGTTCACCGTGTGGCCTTAAGCCATCCGCTGGACCCTGCAGAGTTCAGGGGAGTCAATTTAACGCTCACCGAAGGCAACAGGGCCAAGTTGCAGGTGATTAGGAAACTCAGAATAGGAGCCGGCATGCTAATTTAAAAGCTGATGGGGAATCTTTATAAAAGAAGCTCTTAAAAGAAATAATTTCCAGCCACCTCCTCAAAATACCACGCTAAGTTCTTACTGTAGTTATTAGGTATTTTTTTTTCCCCTGGAGATTAAAATGGGCTTAGAGGAGCATCCCCCTTCAAGGCTGCAGGGGCACACGTTGGTGAGTTGTCTTGATGCAAAGTGATCACTTTGTGTGGGATGAAGGCTGCTTCTCTACGACCGCTTGCCTGATATCCTATGGAAAGTAACTGCAGTCAGCGACAGAGGAAATTTCCTCTTAAATTAGAGACTTTACAGCGAATGTCCTAGATAACTTTCTTATCTCTGCTTTCATAGACGTAAGGAGCCCTTAAACAAAATGGAGTCAGAACAATCATAAGTATCAAACCCCACATCTGATGTTTGAAACTGATTAAAGTTGTGGTACGCTTTCAAGATGTGTTTATAATAGCTTAGAAGCGTTGGTAAGTTAAGAGATAATTTATTAAGAAAATACTTTGTTGGCTGACTCAGTTGAGGAAAGCAGTGAGGTGATTGCATTTACTCCATGGTGGGGAACGATTGCGCTGCTGGGACAGCCATGTTAAGTGTGAGTGGTTTCTGTAACAGTATTTAAGGTCCGAATCTGGTAAGAGGGCTCAGGCAAGGTTTTGCTTGGTGGCCAATACCATATTCCCAGCAATGTGGGTAGGCTGCTGGGCGAACAACTCTTCTTACTTCTTGTAGCTTCAGAATCCTCGGTCTTCCTTGATTACTTTCGGTTTTTAATTGCACGCTGCCGTACGAGCTCCGCTTTATCGCAGTTGAGCTGCTGTGAGCGGAATGTTTGGTGTACCACCACTGTGTCAGCACCACATCTGTGTGTATAAAGAAACATAACCATGAAGTCTGTCTTTTGGAATGAAACTGCATAAAATTAGAGATTGCCTCGTGCCTCAGCTACGTACCAAACAAGCCTTGCCATCGCCAGAACCTACGGCTGAGGCAAGTAAGGCTGGGCCTCATTTTGGATTTCTTTTTGGCTCAATACGTGCTTTTTCTGTGCATGAGGTGACTGAGGCTGAGCCTCTGCTTGAGGCTTTTCCTTAGTTGTGGTGGTTGGGGCTGGCTGGACAGGGTTGCAGGGAGAAACATGTTGGTGCTGTGCAGCAGTTACTCCCTGACACATGCACTGGTGCACGAAGAGTTCTGGCAGCCTGGCTGTTGCGCTCAGAAGTGGAGATTCAGGTCTCCAGTTCTTCCAAATATCTGCCAAGTGTGAAACACTGCATATGGTGCTAAAAACTTGGACTGGATTATCTCACAATGCTGAGGAATCTCTTTCCTCAGAGTTTAAGGAATAGGGAGACAACATCTCAGGTATCTTTGATCCTGCTTCAGTGCTGGGATGCAGACTTGTGTCAATCTACTTATGTCCTCAGTCCTTCTCATCTGACTTCCCTACCTTGACAGTGTGATGTTTGGAGAACTCAGCTGTGGAATTTCATGGTGCTGCCTAAACACAGATGTACCTATCTGTAGGTTTCACAGGTTGGGGGGTGGTGATCTTAGACAAAAAAGATGAACTCGAAGTGTGGCAGAGAAATGGAAGAAGCGAGTGACTTTAATGCTTACAGGAGAGTTTTCTTTAATTTAGTCTCTTAGCCTCGGATTCACTGAGAATAGCTTTCTTGAAGTTAAGGAGGGCGAAGAAAGATGAGGTGACGATCGGACTTGAAATTTTCATTCATGCATAAGCAGTTGAAGTTGTTGCACAGATTTAATTTAAAAAAAAAAAAAAGATAAATGGAAATGAAATATTTGCTGGGATGCCTCTTGCTTTTATGTTAATCCACGTCCCATCGGATCCTTCACCTTGGTATGGTTAAAATCTTGAAATGGTTCCCCTGATACAAGTCACACGTAGATGAACACCAAGTAGTTACTGAAGCAGCATGGTGTTTGTTTTGTGTCTGATGTCAGTGTGTCTCAGGCATTCCCAATGGAATCAGGTACTTGGTTGTAAAAACATGCCTCCCTTTTGGTGAGTGTTATAACGAGGGTGGAGTGAACTGATCAGTTAATCTCATTAAGTAGGTTTTTATTCATTCTGATGGAACTCTCTTGAGAGGTCATCTGCCAGAGCTTTGTTGCAGCACACACCTTTCTTAGGGAGCTTCTCTTATTTTCTGGGACTGTCAGGTTCAGTTAACTTTCCTTGGTACACACCCTGTTACAACACTCGCTGCTCTTGGTAGCTGTGGAGTCAGCATGTTTTCAGCATTTGCTTATGGAATTTCGGTTCCTTTTCAGACACGCCAACAAAAAGAGCAATCCTTGTCTTCCTTGATACACAGCCCTCTGCTAGCAGCTGTAGTACTGGATACTGGTTATAGAGTGTTCTGTCTCTCGCTTTCCGGATCTTATATTGAAATCAATGAGTGTTTTCTCTTGAGAAATCAGATTTAGGTCTTTTTTTCCTATTTTCTTGCGGGCCGTTGGCTCTCCTCGTTCTCCAGCCAAATGTCTGTTTGCAGGACTGGGCTTTACTGGTGGAAAGGCAGCTGCCTGTGTTGTCCCCGTGCATTAGTGAGGGCAAGCACTGCAAAAAGGGAATTTTGAGTGATGTGAATTCTAACCAAGGGGAAAAGACAGCCGTCTTCTGCTTTTACTTCAGTGTGCTGTGGTGAATGAAACTCCTTGTTGGGAGGTCTGCCTTGAGGCACCTCTGTAGAAGATTGAGGAGAACGTGGTGCTGCTGTTCTTGGTAGTAATGAGGCCTGTTACCAGCCCGTGGTGCTGTGCCCATGCTATGGCATGTTGTCCCCTTCCTACAGGCATGAACTTGTTTGGAGTCCCAGCAGCTGAGTGCTGCACCTCAGTGGAAGGAAGCACAGCTGTTGTTACTGCTGAGAAGCACTGGGGCTTGGCAGACATGGCTCAGAGCTAGGTAACAGAAGGCCAGGTTTTCTCTTCAACTCTTGTTGTTTTAAGGGAGTCCCTTTGTGTTTTTGTGTTGCTTTTTTCCCTAATCACAGAGGCCATATATCACTTGGGTTTGAATGGCATGTGTTAGGCTTTGTGAAAAGTTGCCAAGGTTTTGTTGAATATTTAATTCCTACGGTCCCGCAATCATACACGTACAGCAGTACCTTAATACCAGTGTGGCTTATTTCCTGTCTTACACAGGAGTACCTGTGGTAGTCCTAAAGCACCTTATTTTGGTATGATTACATTAGAGCAACCGTAACATTTTAACTCTTCTCACCCAGCTGAGCATTACCAGGTCTGTGTGTGGACAGCCCCCTATTTACACCACGCAGCAAAACGTGGCCTTGATCTGGAGCCAGCCCTACATTATGGGCTCCTGCTGGCAGTGCTGTGTCAACCCGTGGCTTTGGAGAGCTGTAATCCCTCAGAAGCAGAGTGACATTGGCAGAAGCTCCTGCTGTGAGCAGGCCCTGGCTGGCAGGGTCACCTGCGAGCAGTGTTACAGGTGGGACACCGGAGTGTGTTGGAAAACCAGTAATGCTATTCCTGGTGAAGCATGGGGTTGATTCATCCCCCTTGTTTGTGTGCAGATAAGTCATCTAGACTGAACTAGAACCTCCTGTTTTTTTCACTAACTTTTGCTTCCTCAGTACCCTTGGTTTTTGACTCTGCTTTCCAGTTTTTGGGTAGATGTTCCATTATCTTAGTGACTGCTCTGGTATGGCCAAGCAGAGCACTGCAGAGGTGGTACACTATGTGCATTGTGCTTACTCTTTTAGTTCAGAGCAATTACATAAACATAATTGCTCTGCCCCTACATGTGAGAGAGGCCGTGGAGCTCTCTCAGTGCTCCTCTGTTGTGCATATGGACACTTCCCAGTGAAGCCACAGTTACCAGTCAGATCCCCTTGTGGGGGACACCTGCGGGTGACTGGAGGTCGGTTAGTGTTGCTACCACTTGTGCGGCTGTCCTGGATGTGCGCATAGCTATTGCAGTAGGGCAGAGAGAAAGGGATGCTAATGATAATCTTGATGTTCTTTCTCTCACTGCCACTGGGCTGGAGGAGGTGCTGTGAGGATTTGGCTCTACTCTCCAAAGTGCCAAAGCTTTGTGCAATGAAGATAAAAGTCCCAGCTGTGTCTTGGTGCTGCTTGTGTCAGCCCTTTGTCCTGGGGGCAGAAGTCTGAAGCGGTTTCCGAAGTAGGCAAGACGCAGTGAAGCACAACAAATCACCACCTTATCTTCCTGTCCTCTCTATCACCTTTTTTCTAATGAGATTTCTTCACATGTGAGGAGGAAAGACAGGCCACATTTAATCTCCAGCCTATGGTAGATCTGGGGAGGGCTTATAACAGGGGCGATGTTTTACCTGTAAAAGCCCATATGTGACAGAGCTTGAGTTTCCAATGAGGAATACTTTACTGTGTATCCCCTTTGTTCTCTCCCACTTGAACAAAAATAAAGTATCATCCTAAAGGTATCTGTGCTCAGTGGTAGGCTGGAGGCTTCTCAACTCCTTATTAGCTGTGTTTCTGTTCCATTCCTCTCAACGTCCAAAAATGCCCTAATTATATCAGGAAGAAGCGATGGTATCCTGTTGCTTTTCTCAGGGGATATCTGTTCCTTTGGCCCATGAAAGCCAAGTTGGGGAGTGGCACAGAAAGCTGGCTAGAGAAGCCTGTGGTATGCCCAAATCCATAGGAATTTTTTTATAATCACTTCTTGGCATGGAGTGTTTTGTATGAACAGTGAGAATTCACACCTACTCTCCTAGTGCCTAACTCAGCCTCCGGACAGATGATGATTAATTTGGTGAGCAAATGTGCTCTCATAGCTAACGGTGTAGCTGTAACACACAAACTGAGAGAATTGTTGGTCACTACACCTGGGTACCCTCTGAACTCCAGCAGCATGGGTTAGGTATCAATGCCTGCTCCTGTCCAAAGAGCAGCAAACAGAGTGGTGTGAATTCCCTTATTTGAAAATGAAAGTTGACTCTGTATGAAAACAGCAAGTCTTTTTACACAGAAGAGATACGAGGTCTGTTCATCCGAGGAAGAGTAACTGTTCTCTTGAAGTCATGGATGGTTTAAAAAGCTTCCAGGAAAGAGCTTGCAGATTCAAGACCATATTTGGGTTAGCAATACAGTTTGGGGAGAAGGAGTAGGCAAAAGAAAATGGGGTTTGGTTTGGCTGTTTTTTTTTTTGTTTTTTTTTTTGTCTTTTAAAAGTAGCTCATGATTTCCTGAGAAATTGATATCCTGCAGTGTATGTTTTGCTTTGTGCAGGTAATGCCTTCAGAAGGGTGGCAAACATGAATAATTAGCAGTTGTGCATGCCTCTTTTGGAATGCACCTTTGTGCCTCATTCACACCGTGCCTTAATCCTCATCCTTCTTCAAATGTAGACATGTTCTAGACACAATTGTAACTAATAGTTGCATGGTTGTATCTCCCTGAAGTGGGTCATGTTTACCAGGCGTTTTAACCTTGCGCTAGTGCAGATGGTTCCTGGGTAAGATTGATACATCTCCGTACAGCTGCATGGAACCATCTGTGCTGGGGGCTTCACTTGATGCACTCTGTTGGAGAATTTTCTCTAGTTTTTGTACAGTCCTTTCTCTCCATTGCTGTTAGGTGTTATCCTTTGGATAATCTATTCTTATAGAATTTAAAGTAATAATATCTCCTCATTATATCATGCCTTTTCAGCAATAAATCTTGCAGAGCTTCACAAAGGATGCCTGTTTAAGAGATACAAATGGGCGAACAAAATTATAGGCTGAAGAGGTGGAGATAAATTAGAGGAATTAGTATGAATTCAGCTCCTATAGGTGGGAGGCAGTCAGCTTCATCATTTGTGTGTGTATGTGTGCTTTAAAATGTCAGATGATAGGTGGTTCTTGAGTTCAGAAGAATGATGTGCCATTTGTGTAGCCAAGGATCGAGTAGTGCGTGACACTCGCAGACTGTGAGAACTGCCTGAGTTTACTCTTGAATTCTCTGAAATCTGTTTTCTGTCAGTTGCACAAGGTCTTTATTTCTTCAAAATCCCCTGTGCTCATGTATGAATCCCAAGCCGGACTGTGCTCAGGGTATAAATGCTATCACCGGTCAGCTGTGCGCTAAGTAGCCAGCGCCAGGTAGGGGAGGCTGGCAGCTGGTGGAAAAGTAGTCTGCAAATGTGTCCAGGCCTGGCTTGTGACAAGCCTGTGCATGTGTGATGTGTGTAAACGCAAGGGAAAGGCACTTCGGGGGAGTTTCGGTCCCACACAATAGAGAAACAGGCTTGAAAAATATTACAGTCATGCAAGTCTTAGGAAATTAGGAATCCAGGAAAAGGGGAGAGATGTGAATTTGGTCTCTGAAGGGAAAGCTATCAAGCACGGCTCTTTTTAAATGTCAGAGGATCTGCTGCATGGGAATAAGTTGTTGGAAGGCAGTCTGTGAAGTCTGTTCCTCACAGGACCTGCTTCTTGGTAGGTGTTTGTGCAGGATTACCTTGCTGGTAGGGCTGTGAGACCAGACATGACTCAGTCTATCAGCATGCAGCATGGTTTCAGGTTGCTGTCTTACTGCTCTTAAAATGTTAAAATGCTGTATGAAGGTATTTGCTTTTTTTCCTCACACTTCTAGAAAGAATGAAACGCTTTAATGTCATTAGTGCTATTGTTATTTAAATTTAGCTTGTGACTGGTAACCATTAAATATTTATAGAGAAATCGATAGCAGTGAGATTTTTGCTGTAGTAAATATATATCACGTATGTATTCATAACCAAACCAGTGCATTCCAGGAAATAATCTATAACAATGCTCTGTAAAGTATTTTTGTCAAGATACTTTATCTGTGTCCCAAATGCAGCCATTTCTGCCGTGGAACCCTGTTTTTAAAGTAGCCTGGAGCAATGTTGCCCTGTGCCTTAGGGAAGGAGGTTCTTGCAAAATCCATCTGAGCCCTCCTTCCACGGCAGGGAACCTCCTGCCCTCTGGCCCATAATACCTCCCTTACCTCAGAGGGAGCCCAGCCAAGCTGGGAATCTGCAGTGCAAAACTTCATCTGTAACTCAGTAATTGGAACTAATATTAGAGCAATACCTGTTTACGCAGTTAGGGCTTAAAATCAGAGGCAGGCTCGGGCTCACTGGAGTGATAAGGAGAAAGGTGTGAGAGGTGTGGAATGCCTGGCACACAGGGCAGACGAGTAGCCAGTTCCTTCTAAACTCTGGGCTTCTGCATTGCTTCCTGGTGCAGCTGTCAGTGCAGGAAGTCAGTGGGGCAGCAAGGGGATGACCTGAGGTAGTTGCTGCAGCCAGGTGTTCTGGAAGGGAGAAAGCTTCCTTACGAGTTGGCGGTGAAATTTCCATTTGTAATTATGAGCATCGTTTATAATAATAATTCTAATTATATACATAAACACTCTAATCTACTGCAATGTAATATGGTAACACTTGCTGAGCTTTGGCTGCCTTTAGATAGTGAAAATAAGCTGGTGGTTGTTGGCCAGGGTTCAGAAGCATTTCTCAAAATTTTGTACATGATATGAACATCAAAATTTGGTGTGGATTAAGCAGTTCTTAATTCTCCCCAATTATCCTTCAGATAAAACTACAACTAACTCATTAACTAAAATTAATTGTAAATAAAGCTGATCTGTTGTTGAGAAGGCTAATTAGAATGGTAATTGTGTAATGATGATGCATTTAATTTCAAAATCTAGATTTGAAAGCTACTCCTTTTGGCAGTGGTAGAGTAAGGTGTTCCAAAATAAAGCAGGATGCTTACTGCTGCCCTTCTTCTCCTAATTAACACTGCCAGGATTCCCGTGCTTTCCGTCCTCCTTCTGTCCCCTGTAGGGCACTCGGAAACCAACTCTGCACACGGTGGCCAAGCTGCAGGTACCTGGTTGGGTGGGAGGTGAGGAGTGGAAGTGCTCTGCATGTACCTGGCTTTGCTGTTGCAGCACTGCATGCCTGAGCTGTGGGAATACCGCCTGTGCTTGGGGATTTGCTGCCGGCTCGCCATGGAGATGCATCTGGAGTGTCAGGCCAACAAAACTGAATTGTGACTCATGTTTTAAAAATGAGTGAGTAATTTTCCATGCAGTTTCATTACAGTATCTTTTGCCCCAAGGATTATTTACTGTAGATTAATTTTCAGCAATTTTTCACTACGTAATCTGGAATTTTAATTGGAGAGGAGCTGTTGAAATCAAATAGCGTTTTTATTCCAAATTACCTTACAGTAAGATCAGCACCAGTGCTAAAAACCAGTGTACCTGTTAGCCTGCACGCACAACTTCTTGTTGTATTCTTTTGCCTAACTGTATTAAACACTGTTCAGAGCCGCTTCTTAGCGTAGTGTTTTCACCAAGTGTCCCTTGAATCACTAATGAAGAAATAGACATGGAATACAGAGTACATGATTCACCTTCCCTCGTCATTTATAATCTGCAGATCTGTTCTGAGTTGACTGAGAGGGAATTGTGGTCCTGAAGGGTGGACTCTTGCCCCTTCCTAACGATCAGACTTGAAGGGAATGTTGATTATAAATATATTCTACCTGTCTTCCCTACAAGTTGTGTTCTGTGTGCCCTGGTTCACCGGGGGGGATGTCAAATTCCTGAGAGCGTGTTTTTAGTTACATCACTAATATTAGAACTGAGTAATCGGGTGGCTTTGGCAGCAGTCTCATTTATAGATTGTTGGTGAGCAGATGGCTCACCAAGTTGGCATGCCAACTCCAAACTTTCACAATCATGAGTCAAGTTTTACATTGCAAGATTGCCTTACATGCCATGAGATTTCTTTTGTTTGTTTTAATAAATGTGGTTTTCGATGTGGCTTCTCATTTCTGAGCTCTTTTGCAGAGACGTGGCTGTTCAGCCTCCTCTAGGGTTGGAATGCTTTTTTTTTTTCTCTTATTTTGATGAAGTGGAGATTTTTGTAGCCACTTAACTGAGAATCTTGGCGCTAAGAAGAAATGGCACATAGCAGGCTAACCATCGGGAAAGTGAGATTTGGCAATCCAGCTTAGTGTCAAATAGGTAGATAGTAACAATTTTAACAACTCCTGCTCTGTAGGAACAGCAATTGGCCAGAATTGCACCGCTGGTATCTGTAAACTTGAATATGCAAATCTGTGCCAATTTGTTTGTTTCCTGAGCACGTGGCTCAAGCGTTAGACAGCACAGAGTGCAAATGTTACGTTTTGCAATGCAGGAGTGAATGTTTCTATAAGCAAGGCTGTAGTGCTTGGGCTTGAGTGCTCAGATATTCTCACTGTGAATACAGTGAAGTTCAGAAAGGGTCAGATCTTGATCCACTGGATAATTTGGACAAATAGTAACGGAAGGATATATTTATTTTCAAAGACAAAACACGTTCCTTCAGCTAGGAGGAATATGGTATATATGGGGGACCTGTTACAGAATGATAACTGGAACTGATTTCTGAATGGCTCCACACAAATTGTACTGCTGTAAATGCTACACAACTGTGTTCCATCCATAATCATGTAATTGGTGTGTGCGGCTAATTAGTGTGTTCAATTTAGGCCCAGATTTTTGGAAATGTCTCCTGTTCTGGTCCTGATTTAGCAAAGCTCTTAAACAGATGATTAACTCCCATTGGCTTTAATAGGACTTAAGCACATTCTTAATCAGGGCCATTGTGTCAAATCACATCTCTTGGTGACAATCAGAACAACCTGCCAGAGCTGTAGTAAAAATATCTGCAGGTCTTCCTTAAATGCAGATTGATATTTCTTTAACTTGTGAGGCATTTTGTTTCAGCATCTGAAACGGTGTAGATTTGTTTTTAAAGCAAATGCTGATTGTCACCATCTAATTGTATGTATAAAGTTAAAAGATTTTAACTAGCTTGGCAGGAGGCTGTTTACATCAAATCTGCTCAATGCACCTTTGAGATGGAGAAGAAGAAAATACGCATCTGAGAATGCCTCGCTGGTGTAGAAATGTCAGCGCTGATAGATATCTGTGATGGAAAATTTGTGTGGGAGTCGTAATTTAGTAATAAAATAGGTCAAATTAATTCTTATGCTGAAGGGGGATACCTTACAATAACCATTTTGTAATTTTATGTTTGACAGTTTGCTCTGCATTATGTGGATAGGTGGAGCTGAGATAATGTAATCCATTTCCAATTGTAAACAAGATTGCTTTAAGAGCTGCCGTAGTAAGATGCATGTTGGCTGACTTTAAGCTGAAAGGTAATTGCCTCTGAATATTAATGTGCATGTGGGGATTTTGTTTTTAATTCTGGGATTTCATCTTTGCCCTATAGCAGCTCTGAAGAGGCCCTTGTTTTCCCAAACCCCACTTGGCTGCTAATTGAAGCTGATGGCAAGTGTTGTGCTTTGGGCCCTTTGCTTTTATTTTCCGTGGCCTGTGTACCTTGGAGAATGCTACTTTCTTTCACTTTTTGTTTGCTAGCCACCTTTTCAGTAGATCAGATTTATTAGGGATGTTCTTGCTTTCCTGTAGTAGCTACATCTAGGTGCCGGGCTAGGGCAGGTTATGAGAAAAGGGAAGAAGTTGCTGCACTAATTGAATTGTAGCCTTTTAGGTAAAATGGGAGTTAAGGTGCTGATCTTGTGCTGTGTAGCTAGAGAACTTCATCAGGAGTAGTTTGGGACTTGATCCCCAGCTCCCAGTTGGAGCTTCTCCATCTGTTTCTGCCCATATTGGAGCAGACCTATATCGTGGAGGCAAGATCTGGGTAGTGAAAAGCTTAGACTTGGGTTATGTTCACTGGCTATGTTTGTATATGAAATTTTCAGGCATGGAAGGGAGCATCTGGTTTACAACTGAGTGATAGTTTGCCTTTCCTCTTAAATGCTTACACCTGGTTTCTGTGAGCATTGTTACTCACTGCTTGCAGTGAGACTCCTCACTGGGTATGAGGGGGCCTGGTGCTAAGCAGGGTGTAACTGCAGCTCTGCACTGAAGCAAAGTGTAGTCCAGTGGTATCACAGGAGCTTGAAAATCTGCTGTGTGCCAGGTTTTAAACTGTACATGTTTAAATGGCACTGGGCTTGTGGGCTGTCACTTGTTACTTTGGGAAATTAATACAAGACTGTTTAAAGATCTTAGGACTGCCAAGTGGCCTGCATGCCCTTCTAGTAGAGATGACTATTATTAAGGCATACGTTTAAAGTAGGGTGATAGGTGCCGTGCTCTGTCAGGTTAGTTTTTTAAATAAAGGAACAAAAAAGAAATAGGGCATTTTGAGCTTGGATCAATTCCCTAATCTGGTGTAGTGCATGGTTTCACACTGAGAAGGTGATGGCTGAGCAAGGGTGGGAGCTTCTGCTGTTCCTTAAAAGGGCAAGGTACATGCTGACCTGTGCTACTGGCTGGACCTAGCAGGTCTGTAAATGGCTGCTCTGAGGGGTCATGCCTTGCAGAGAGATGGGGCCAGCAGCTGAGAGATGATGGCTTCACAGCCAGCCCTTCTGCAGGTCACCGTTAGTTGGTGTTGGACTACAACCTTATATAATGTTTTGAGTTAAACAATGGGCTGGAGGCAGGTGATGTTAATGGGTAGGAGCCACTAAACACAGAATCTTCCCCATTCCTGTGCCTTGTACAGGCTTTGGGATCTAGAGCTTATTTGTTTTAGAATGATTGACAAACTTCTGCAGTGTCCAGTCTCCAGTGGTTCAGTCTGTCCCCTCTTGAAGTCAGTGGGAGTCCTCTTGGTAATTTGGTTATCCAACAGTTCCAGGGGTACCTTCCCTAAACAAAATTACTGAGCTGTGGAAACATTTGATTGTAGGCCAGCAGGCAGAAAAGGTGTTCTTGTAGGGGGTGTTTGTGAATGTATCTTGCCCGTTAAAGAGCTTCTCTCTGTGCTGACTGCTTCAGTACTATGACAAAAAGAATATAAAAGGATTCTATTAACTAATTAACTTGTTCGTTAATGGATTGACTGTTGTCTTAAGGGCAGCAGTTTGAGTCCATCTAATGAAAGTTGACTGGAGGTATGTCCTGTGGCTATGACAAAATTTGTTTTATAATAGCATGTATTTTTCAGTAGCTGCTTGCCATGCTGTAATGTGGTTGGAGTGGGAGAAACAGAAAACTGGTCATTTCCCGGCAGATAGCGATAAGTTTCTACTCAGTCACAATGCTCTATATGCTGTGATAGGTTTATAATTATTAGCCTAAGATTGATGTCTTTGGGGGGAGTGTAAATTTGTGCAGCAGTAATCCATTAAGAAATCAATAATCATTCCATCCTGAAATGCAGTTTCTGTACAACATTATAAATGCACACCAAAGATTTGATTTTAGGCTTGCCTTCCCTCTCCATCCCCTCCTCTTCCCTGAACTCCCAAGTTCCATGTCCTTCACTGTGTCAGAAAAGTGATTATGTGGTAGGACCCTTCTTTTCTGTTGGAAAAACAGGGGTGGTAATAAGAGCATCATCCTGAGAGGCTGTTCAACTTGTAGTGTGATCTTTCCTTTCTCACAATGCTGTTTTGATCTTGGGAAATTCCCCCTCTTCTCTACCTCACTTTTATCCCTGCTAGATGAGGATGATGAAGACTCATGCACTGTTTCTCTGTGAAGGACTCTGCAGAGGAAGTGTTAGAGATGTGCCAAGTTGTGGTACGTGCACGTTTCCTTTCCTTCGCTCTCCCTCCTCATTCGGTCTTCGTTTAACACCACACGAGTTTGACTGTCAGATGCTGCCGTGTTCTGCAGGACTTCCTTTTTTTGCTCTGAGTTCTCCCCAGTCGGGCACGTTTTTGAAATGCTGTTGTAAGTAATCCTCTGATCTAGAGAGCTGGAAACCTCTTTATCTCAGAGTAAAGGTGTTCGCAGCTGATAAATAATAGACTGTATGACGAAGACTGGGAGTACTACTTTAGTTTCTCTGTGGAAGGCTAGCTTATACAGCACAAGGTGCTGAGCTGGTCCAGTTGTGATCTTGCAAGGAGAATTGCAGATGGGAAAAGGAAAAGCTATTATAGTAGTAAGAATGCACTTACCTACTGACTTAAGTAGACCTTGGCTAAAAGCTACAAAACACGAAGTACTGATACTGTATTTCCTTACCATTTGTTTTCATTCTTTCTCTATGTTTTGTTAGAATGGGTTGAAACATTTTCTCCAGTGTAGTTTGGAATCATAGATTATTAAGGTTGGAAAAGACCTCTGAAGTCATCTAGTCCAGCCATCACCACCATGTCCACGGAACCATGTCTCTAAGTTTAGCCAGCTCAACTGTTGATTGAAAAATGGGATATTCCTTAATTATGTCTTTGTCTTACATCCACTGTATTTGTTATCTGGGCTTAGTTTCACCTTCTGGTTTCTCATCTACCCCAGTAAAAGAACACTCATCTTGAGAAGTATGTGATAAATTGGTTCTTGGTTTTTACTATCCTGAGAACACCTAATGCATGGGTATTCACCAGCATTCTCAGTTCTTAGACAGGGCGAGCGAGACCCAAGTGCTTATCACATCTTTCCTTCTGAGATGCAAGAGTCTCAGGCTATGTCCAGAGGTCTGGCAAGAATAGAATAAGAGGTTTTGCCTTTAATTCAACTCGTGTGTACTTTGGCTTACCAGAGCAAGCCACGGGAATACCCACCTCAGTAGAATTGTTCATGTATTTCAACGTTCACAGGCTTGTGTCTTAGGAAGGGTGTGTGGAAGAGCTGGTGGTGGAAGAAGCCAAACGTGCCATGCCTGCCTCGATTGAGGGGTAGGCTTGGCTTTGGCTGGTTTGCAGAGGAAAATGTGAAGTTATCATGCTAATGGAAAAAAAAGCCTAGATGCCAGCAAAAACGCTGGAACATCAATTGTGTTTGATAGGTCTCCCTTCAGCATTGGCTCTTTGTCTGTTTAATTATTTTTTTTAATTCTTTAAGCCATGAGCTCCACACTGCGCAGTTTTCCCATCTATCAAGGTTGCTCCATTGACTTTAGATCTCTCCCTGATGCAAGGGCTGGCACTTTGCTGTGAATTTCAGCTCTCCTTAACTTGGTAACTCGTGTCACTTTTCTGTTGGCCTGCATGCCAGTCAATGTCTCTTATATGTCACTGTTATTCTTAATAGTGAAAACTGTGTTTTTTTTCCCCCTTCTGGTCAATTTGTGATACAGAAGCAGCAGCTGACTGACAGCTGATCTTTCTGCAACGATTTGCTCAAGTGCTTATGCAAATGGTATGTGGCTTTTCAGCAAAATAAGAAGACTTTATCGCATCTTTTTGGGTTTTACCCATGACCATTTTTTTCCAGTGGTTGGCAGAATGGTGAGTGCAGAAAGCCCAATATGGGCTCACAGGATGCTGAGTTTAACAGATAGGGCTCTATTAGCTTTCAGCTGCGTTTATCTTTACTTTACAAATCTCTATTTAGAATTACCTGCAAGTGGTTATTTTCCACTGTGGTTTCCTAAGACTCTTCTGCTTTTGTTGTTGTTGTATTTTTGAACTACTAAAGCCTCACCGCCACATATATAACTGTTATGAATGTGTATGTGTCCGCGGACAGCTTGAATGACAGGTTACAGAAAGTAGTGTAAATTGCTCTTTGGAACAAAAATTCTCCAAAGAGAAATATTTAATACATTGAACTATTAAGAGATGCTATCTCAATCAATAAGTTGGAGTTAATTGGCTGTGTACTAAGCAGTCTTAAGCCATTCCCCTGCAAATTAGGTTTGGAGCGCTTTTCTGGTGGACTGCTAAGCTGCTTTCAAAGGCCAGTTTTCAATAACCGTTAATTTTTTAATGATTATTGAAATAAAATTAATTCAGTTTTCTTCAGTGTCCATTTTACGTTGTAGCTGTGTCTCACAGAGTGAATTTAGCATGGTTTAAGAACAGAAAAAGCTTTGCATTTCTTTTCCCTTTTGCTGTGTGCCTCTAGGAGTGTTCCATGCTCTAGTCACTGCTCCAGAGCACAGTCCCCAGCTACTCTGTGCCATGTGTTATTGTTTGTGGGCAATATCAGCACTGCAGACATAGAATATTCAGTTCTGTGTCACCTCATTTTTCAATCTTTCTGGTTGTGAGCACTGTCCAAGTCTCCCAAGTGCTGCATGCTGACCACAAACTGGGTGTTAGGACCAGAGGTCCTGAACTGTTAGTTCAACGTGAAGCTTGCATGCATGGTTTAAACCCATCAGAATTAAAAATGACCCCCAGACCTTCTGGTTAGCATTAGGAGCAACAGATGAGTTGCAGAAAGGAATTTCATCTGAAGGTCTCAAAGGCATGGTTAATGGTGATCAGGTGGGATCCTTGGTGCTTTCAGAGAGCAGAGGTGAAGAAGAACTTGCTTGGCGAAAGTCCCTGTCTTTGGGATTGTAGGCCTGACTGCTAGAGATAGCATGGATTGCTGGGATATCTGGAGGTGGATAAGAGTCAGCTCCTGATGAACATGTCCTAAGCGATTTAGTCAGTGACAGCCACAAATGGAAGCTGAAAGGCTGTCTTCCAGCCGTGTGGTTGCTCCTTCAGACAGCATCTCCTCTTTTATGGGCTGCATAGAAGAGTTAAATGTGCTTATTGGAGCGCTTCTCCTTTGTTGGTTTTTTTTAGGTTGTTTTTTTTCCCAAATGTCACCTCTAAAAGTTAAGGTAAATTGAAAGAAAGAAATCCTTAGCATCAAATTCATAGAATTAAGTAATTCGAAGCCAAATGCTTTTTCTTCCTTAAGTGTTTGCCCTGGGAATTTTTCTTCCTGCTGTGGCTCACCCAAGGTCTTCACCCTGACTAGTAAGCCAGAGGAAGGTGATAGTTTCAAACCAGTTGAGAAATGCTCTACTGGAGTGGAGAAATCATAACAAGCCTTGTTGAGGCTGATTCTCACTAGCTCAGTTGGGAAAAGGGGGGCGGGGGGGTAAATCATTGAGTAGGTATATCTTCCATTCAGCAGGAGCTGCACATGATGGGATTATTAGTATTTCTAAACTAAAGCCCCTGACAGATCCTTGGATACTTAAAGCTGTTGTGATGCTTTACCAGATGGTTCAGAAACTCAGACTGGAATATCTCATTGGCTGGTGCCGAACAATGACATTTCAAACCCACACGTTCATTTGGATCTTAATTTTCAGGGGGATTAAAGCTTTTTGGAATATGGGCTGTCTCTTTCCATATATATGCTTGGCACCTTATGTAGTTGAGTTTCGCAGTGTCTTTATAATTCAATGTCGACTGTGTCACTTCTGAGAGAGCAATTTGAGCAGTGGCACAGTATTAACTGCGTACCTGGACCAGCGAAGCACAGACGGGATGAGCGTGCGAGTTGTTGGCTATTTAATGCAGCTGCTTTGTTTTCTATCTGGTAACTGCCTGAACAGGTGATTATGCTAAAACATGCCATTTTTGATGCTGTATCTCTCTGTTCTTTTCACTTTTCAAATCTCATCTTTGAAGCCCCAATCCTGCAAATACATACGCATTTGCATAACTCGATACAAGCAGAGTGTTGCTGTCTATTCCTGCTAGGAGTTGAGCTGTTTGGTCCTGGCTCAGCCAAGCACTTTTAATGAGACCCCGCAGCTCTGAGGGAGAAAATCAAAGGCAATAGCCTGGTTTTTACTCCCTTTCTGTCCTGTGGCATTTTGAAAACAGGATGGAGTGCCTCTCTGGCAAAACGTAGAGATTTTCAGAGCCTGCCAAGTCAAACAGTCTCTCTGGCTACCCACATGGCTAGCACTGGGACCTTTATGCTACTTCTCAGCTGCCTTGAGGAAGGGATGGGAGTATTGCTATTAAATTCCCTTGTGAACTCCTCAGGGCAAAGATTTGCTTGGTTGTGTATAGGTAAATGGGGTGGTGATACATTACCTTGTAGAAATGTAAGTGCAAGGATGATTTTGGGATTAGGGAAAGAATTTGAGCTTAATATTGTAGGAATGCAAAATTTATTTTTAACACTTGTTTAAGCAACAGCATTAATGCATATTCTACACAGCAATGAACTAGGATGCTTAGCTGGCAAGTGAGAGGTTTTGCTTTCCTTCTGCCCTTGCTTACCCCTTATGCCTGTGTTAACGTTGGTGGGGATGGAGTTTGGTTCTGTTGAGAAGAAAAAGGACATTTCATATAATTTGGTGTGTCAGGCTGGTACATTCAATCCCACTGTTCTTGACGTGATTCATTCTATTTGTACACGACTGATGCACGGTGTTAAATAATGTGCGGGCTGTTTTTTTCTGTTCAACAAGTATTCCCTTGGCTTGTCGCAGAAAGCTGACACATGTTGGTTCTTCACTCGGGGTTCTGCATCTGTCGACACTTCAGACATAATCAGTTTAGATTTCTGCAGCTGATCAGCGTTCACTTCTAACCCAGCTGAGAAGCTGCTCCTCCAAATGGTAACAAATAATATCCTAATTAGTTCTCTGCATAGTGCTAGCAGGAGCCTTAGCTGCAAGCGACTGGTCTCGGAGGCCTTTCTGTTCCAGTCCACTGCCTTTACAGACTGTTGTATCAGCACTTAGGCTGGGCTTTTATTCCCCCTGCCTCCAAATGCTCACAAAGCAATTAATTATGCACCTGACGATAGACATTAGGCACGCAACAGTATTCCACATACGGTTATGAACATTTCATTAGCACCAGTTGATTTATGTATGATAACGAAAGCAGGAGAAGGAATTCTGGGCAGGACTCCAGGATTATCCCATAGCCCTGGTGATGTTAAGTGTCCCTGTGAAGCTGGCTGAGCTGACCACCGGCACAGCTTCAACGGTGCTGAGCTCAGAGGAGAAACCAGCAGGACGGGGGGAGCAGGAAGCACAGGAAGGAGAGCTGCGCAGAGCGGCTGCTGTACGGCACTGCCTGTCCGGGACTGACAGCACTGGGTTTGACCAGGAAGTTGGAAATGGGTTTATGCTTTTGAGCACGATTAGCTAGTTAGCAAAACATGCCCATCCCTGTCTATTAAGCTCCGTGTACTTCCTTTTAGCTGATGGGTTGTGGTGGTGTGTTGTTTTTTTTTTTTTTTTGTACAAGCCTGTTCTTTAAAAAAACAAATAAATTTAGTTGAAGGCGTAATGTGATTAATAGCACTCACAGGGCATGGCAGAATATCTATTGTCATTTTGCTGAGCCCTGTGGGCAACTGCAGGTAGATTAATCTGACCAAAATAGTGCAAAGAATTAGAGAAGGAAAAGAGGTTGAGGTGGGGGAAATGCCTTAGGAACACGAACGGCTGTGGCTGTCCGTGGGTGCACAGAGCATTGAGGCAGATAAGTATCCAGTGCTTCAAAAAGGAAGCTTTAAAACATGAATTGGCTTTTCGGGTTCAATTCAGTAACTTTTTAAAACTCTGCTTAAGTTTGAAATTGAGAGAACCTGTTTTAATAAATGAACCGTTTCAGAAAAAATGATAATAATTGCAAAAGTGCTGCTCCAGTGTACGTTGCTGAGCTGCTAAAGAATGCACAGCTACTGAAATCAGGGACATCAGAATATCGGCACCTAAAAGGAAAGCTTGTTCCTGACAATGCCTTATTACTACAGCTGCTGCTTTTTCTGTTGGTGCAGGGCTATTTTCTTCACTTCGTTCAGAGTTCAGCCAAAGCAGCTGAGACTGAGGAGGGAGATGTGTAATTATTTTTTCCAGCAAACTGTTGAATCAGAACTGGTTTGAGAGGTTGAGGTAATTCCATTTTGTGTTCAGGATGAAGTTGGCGTAAATAATGAATTTAAAAATCATCTAGGAGATGAAGTCGTTAATTATCTTTAATATATTAACATGTAAAACAAATGTGAGGAAATGAAATCAAGGCTGTTTTAATAAGTGCAAAGTGGTAACAAAAACTTGGTCTGCTATGGAGCTTGGATTCGTTTGTAAAATCACTGCTTGTTGTGGGTAATAGATCATTCATTTTTGTGGTCAGGAAACATCTGAGAGGTCCTAATACAAGACAAGGTTAAGCTACCTTGTTTAAGCACTTAAACTGAAGTTTCCAACTTGTTTTTTTTTTTTTTTAAACCCCAACTTTAAAAGGCAAGTCAAATGTGGTCATAATGAATTGATTCACTGTGTCTTTTTCTTTAATAATATATAGATACATGTTATAAACAAGAAACAAAGTATACCTAGTGTGTTTGGGTTCTGGAGCAGCTGACATGGTGTTACTGAGAGTTTTTAATTAAACTGAGCAGATAAATGGATGCAGCTATTGTAAAGTGCACGAGAAGATGTCTAAGTGGAAGCTGATGGGAGTTCTCAGGCTGCAGCGAGTTTGCAGGTTCCTTCTGGTTCAGTCTCAGAACCGACTGATTTCAAACATTTATTAATGATTTGCCATAAAAAATGATGAGTTACCAATATAACTTCCAAGTCAAATCAGAAGGCAGTACCAGTGAGAAGGTAAGTCAGAGGCTTGCACGAGAGGAGCTGACACGCATTGATGGAGCAGTGAAAATGAGAAGGAACGTGATCATGCAGTGTGCCAGGCTGCATACGGGGCTAGCAGGAATTTCTCTTGTAACCTGCATGCCTCGTGGCTGAAAACGAAAGGGAAGAAAGGACTACATGTTTTTAGGGACAGTAGGTGTCTGTTAGATGCCAGCATGATAAGGTCATGAAAGAGGTACATGCCGTGATGTGATAGTGCCAGTGTTTCCAGCAGAGATGGGGAAGTGCTGGTGCTGTTCTACAGGCCTGAGAACCAGGGTGGCCTTGCCCACACAGAAATCTGTGCTGCAGTGACTAGACATCTTCTGTTTGGTGTACAGCTTTTACAGCTAGTTCAGGAATCTGCTCTCTGTCAAGAAATGAAGTCAAGTCTCATCAGCCTGGTAAAGTCAAGCCTTTTCTATACCTAGTGATGAGTAATGGAAGGGGGATTGACATAAGGTGTAAAGATGCTTGGGCTGTAAGAAACACCTTCCTCATCCTCAGTTCTTGCTTGAAGGCTGATGTCAGTCCCTCTCTACTGTGAAGCCCAAGCCAAGGTCTGTAATGTCTGTGCACTTACACAGGGTCTTGCTTTCCATGGGCCATGTTTCAGTGGTATGGCAACAGAAGCAGTCTTTTTCAAGGCTTTATGTAGCACTAGCACAAATTTGGTATCCCATGGAGTGATGTAAGCTCTGGTTGGAAAACCTTGGCAAGAACTGTACTGTGTTTATAGAAAACAAACAGTTGACTACAGGCAGTGCTGAGATGCCTGGAGGCAAGTTTATGAGCTCCCTTTAGTGGAAGGAGAACCTAGAATCATAGAATTGTTTGAGTTGGAAGGAGACTTTATAAGTCATGTAGTCCAGTTCCCTTGCAATGAACAGGAGCACTTGCTGAGGTTGCTCAGAGCCGGGTCCAGCCTGACCTTGAATGTCTCTAGGGACAGGGCATCCACAGCCTTTCTGGGCAACTCATTCCAGTGCTTTGCTATCCTTATTATAAGAAACTTTTCCAACTTGACCGTGTTGAACTTTGTGAGGCTTGCACAGGCCCATCTCTGAAGCCTGTCCAGATAACTAACTGTGGATGGCAGCCCTTCCCCCCTGTGTGTTAACACACTGCTGATCTTGGTGTCAACCACACCTCTGCTAAGGATGGACTCAATCCTACTGTCCACATCACTAATGAAAATATGAAATCCCCTCTTGTCACTGGTCTCCATCTAGACATTGAGCCATGGACCACAAGACTTTCGATACAGCCATCCAGCCAGTTCCTCATCCACTAAGTAGTCCATCCATCAAATCATGTCTCTCCAGATGAGAGAATTGGATGTTGTGTTGCTCTAAATGATATAAATGAGGTATTTCTCTAAATTATACAAGCTATGCTAATTGTACCAAACAGACAAAAGACACTTCCCTTTTTCTGCAATTAAGTAACTTGAAATTGGCCAGACTTAAAGAAAATTAAAAATAAAAAACACATCTAACAGAGCACAAGAAACTTCATGTAAACAACGTGTTTGTGACCTCACCAGGGGCAAGGGGATGATTTCAAACATTGTGTTAATGTTTAGCATGAAAACACAGGTCGTACTACCGCCAGTATAAAGTGAGATAACCAGTTTAGCGGTATGTGCTGTAGGTATCCATAAGTAGTATCAAACATCAGCATCTCAAATGTTTTACTGTGTGCAATCCTCTTCTGTGGAAAAAAAGCAACCCCCTGACTGCAGGTATGAACATCCTCAAATCCTGGATTTTACCTGAACTGTTTGCCTCTGTCTCTGTCCTTCCCCCTGACGTAGGAAGAATGGACCAAACAGCACAGGCGGACGCCTGCTCCTGAAGCTGGCATGTGGTATCATCTACTGAGCAGCTGTGGAGGGTCCAAACAAATGGAGTGCTCTTTCGTGAGCCACCGAGTGAGTTGAGGAGAGACCTCAGTGCTCTGTAACAACTCTTGCTAGTCAAGCTTGATATCATCCATGCAGTAGCAAGCAAAATATTTTGAGGAGGATAAAATAGAGAAGAACAGTTTTAAACAGTTTATCTCTATTCCTGATACATGTGATTAAAATACAGAGATATGAATGTGGCTTTTTACCCTTGGAACTCCAACTTAGTGTTTTATGCCTCTTGTGCACATCTTCTGTTACTTTCGTGTTCTCCCTGTACTCAGAACATAGTCTTGGGTACTTTACAAGGAGCAACTTACACTGAGGGTGAATCTGAGGACTTGGTATTTCTCATCAGTGCTGCTTGACATTTGGTACAGATCCCGGAAACACTGCATGTTTCTGTGTCCAGTCGACTTGGGTGCTAGACTTTTCCCTGCCTGTTCTGTGAAGAGCAAGGTTAGGCCCATCTTTACCTTCAAATGAACGAGGAGCTGCAAGCATCAGGGTTTGGCCTTTGGAGTACTGGAGATGTAACTGTCCTTTGGATAAATGAAATTCTGGTGGCTATTAAATTTCTGGCCAAGTCATCTGTGTATTTTTTCGTAAAACCTACTGGAAGCTCTGCATAAATGTTCTGGCAAGTTTGCCTTGGTTTTTATGGAAGATGTCCATACAGCATTAAAACCTCATCTGGTGCCAGATTTTCAGCTGATGTAAACTGCCTTAAGTGCAGACCCAGTGCGGGGCCTGCGATTTAGAGCACCTGACTTTCTAGCTTACTGACCTGCCAATATTTTTATTGAACGTGAAGCTCCATGTTAAGCCATTAGTCAGTTTTCTTTCCCTTATGTTTATCACTTGAAAAAGAATGTCGTATGTATGTTAAATCATGAATGTGCTCCAATGCTCAAAATTCAGTTTAATAGCCTCTCTCTCTTCTGCTATGAGGTAGGATGGTGTAATGTCATGTTTTTCAGACAGACCAAGAATGCTGCCCAGATAGTGAATGAGACAAGGGATTAACTGGTTCTGGCTAAGAAGAACCTAGCAGCTAGTAGGCCAGTATTTTCTGAGAAAGAATTTATTTTACTGCATTTGAGGTTGGTAAATGTTTGTGTTAACGCCAGAGCACTCTGGGGTGTATTTTCAAAAGAGTGTTTGCTAATCCTGTTAACAAATAATGGGATTTGTGCGTGTACCTCCCATGGGCTCGTGTGGAAACATACATTGAAGTATCAGAAGTTTCCTGGATGCATGTTTAAGACTTACTACGTTCTCTAAAGACTAAGAATAGGATTTTCCCAGCGCTGTAAGTTTTGATCTTATTGAAAGTACTTAATGGGAGAAATTACTGCCGGTGGTTAAAATAAATGTTGGAGTTCTCCAAAATTATCCTTTAGTGCAGAGTTGTCGTGGTTCTGGTCTGCCTGTGTTACAGTGGAAGAGCCTGGGCTCTTCTGGGAGATAAGTCAATTCATGATATTGAAGCAGGAGAACATACCTGCGGTGTTATTCAGAAGAAAAGCTATTCTAATCAACCTTACCTCAAGATCTTGCCTGTCAAACCCGAACAATACAGACCTGTGCATGCGTATGCACTGAATATTATGTTGGTGTTTGGTTTTTCATGAGATTCACCAGGTTAGTGCCTGCTTGCTCTGAAGCTGGCTCTTGGAGTATGGTGATTCAATATCTCACTGACTATGTGACAAGTAGGGCTTGGTTCTTGCAGATTTGTTTCCTTGTCTAGCTTTATTTCCAGTGCTGGGTGACTATCTCTGCAAGGGCTGCTTGACAAAAGGAAGGAAATGCACATTTTGCTTGAAAATTAGCACTGAGTTTTGCCAATTTCCTTTAAATGGAGAAGTGAACCTAATGTATCTCGTTATCAAGGAATTTGTCTGCTGGAGGCAAGCTGAGAAATGGTGTCTGGGACCTATGGGCACAAATAGACCCCAGTTTCATATTCATGCAGCAGCCTTTAAATATTGCATTAGCAATATTAGTAAGACAAGACAGATCCAGGATTTTCTGTGCCCGAGGCTTGCAGTAAAGCTGGAGAAAAGCAAAACAGTTGACTTAAAAAATGTGTGCTTAGAATCTGGGAAGCAAAGAGAAGTGTCTTCCTCTGTTCTCGTGGCAGTTCTGCTGAATAATCACTTGGCAAACTGCAGCAGCACGGTACATAAGCTCACGGTTGCGATTTAGGTGTAGGATACTGGGGGAGGCTGGAGGCTTTGCTGATGTTTGGCTGGGTGTTAGAAGTGTTCTGTGTTAAGAACGTCTTTTCTATCAAACCACGTCAGTGGTCCACAGCATTGCAGGTACTTAACTGAATGCAAATGAGAGAAGCTGGTGCTTTTTGTCTACTTGGTAGTGGAACAAGGAACATTGAGGGAAGTTTTTGGAATAACCTTATTTTTCACATCTTTCCTGGAAAAGAAAAACAACAGTTGAGGTGTCCTGGACTGTCTGTTGTTTATTCTTTCTGAGCCCTTGGAGCTGGATTTTTGTTCTTGGCTTTTCACAAGAGATTGGTCCAACAGAAATCAGCTGATCCAGGAGCTTAGCTGGATCCAGGCTGACCTGCTGTTCAGTAAGTCTCCTCTGAGCTCAGTGAAAAACTTCAGTTTTCTTCTCCAAGTTACATTTGTCTGAGTTAAGCGAGCGTTGAAGCAGATCTGTTTGCTTCTATTTTTCTTTTTACACTGCTCTTTCATTTCTGGACCCCCTGTAAGAATGACCACATGCTTTGCTTTTTACTGATTCTGGTGTATCATAATGAAATTTCAGTCACTTACCTTGTCACGAGCCATAGTTAAGGATGGAGGAGCTTTTCCTACCTTGCTTATCTACAGCTGTCCTAGCTTTCAGCAGAAATACTGTTGTGACCAGTGTAACATATGGCTTAGCCCTTCCTGCTGACCAGCATGGTTGCTTATGGCTTTGAGTACTTATACATAGTGACTGTGAATATACAGCTGTGTGTGCTTAACAAGCTGATGATGGCTCTGTTCCTTCACTGATCCGGTCCTTTTTCAGTTCAGTTACATTATCTTGTTGGGGGTTTTTTTGGTAACAGTAAGATGATGTGGAGATCTATCAAGCTGAAACACGAAAGAGAAGAGCAAACCAAAACTGCTCTTACTTGTGTCAAATGTGTAATTAAATGAGTACCTATGTATTTTTTAAGAGATTTAAAGTGACCTCCGGATTTCTGCTCATCTCATTTCATACCACCCTGAAGTGTTTTCACTTTTGGTACCCCTTGGCTCTCGTTCTTAACTCTATTTACCGTATAGGCTCCCACTTCAGATCTTCTTCCAAAGCCCTTCACCTTAACTGCTGCTGCTTGGTGCAGAATCTCATGAAATGCTTTTTAACAGTGAGTGTACAACATCCCCCTGAATTCCTTCTCGTCATTGCAGTACCATCCTCGGGGAATTCCAGAGGCTTTGCTAAGCGTGACCTCTTCAGCCTCAGTCCGGCCAGCACAGTCTTAAGCAAGCAGCTTTCCACATTTTCCTAGTGTATCATTCTTATGGCATGCAGTTTCCATCACTTTCTCTCCACAGTTGATTTTCAGCATTCTGGCTGGTAGCGTTACCACTCTTCTCTTGACCCGATTCTAAGTGGTACTAAAGTGAGCGTTTTTCTAACGCAGTTCACTAAAGATTAAGTCTGTATTGTAGGAATCTTAGTGCGGGGTCATTTGTGTGACACGTCATTATTGTGATGGACTAAGAGCTAAGATATTTTAAAGGAAATGGGAGCTTTTGTGTATAAGAGTTCAGTATGAATAATCAAGTTTTTTGGCTTTTTACCCGGGGGGATGCAAGTTTGTGGCATTCTTTCATTTTATTTTGGATGGTATTATCTCAAAACTGCAATATGCTTATTTCTGGTTTGCAGAGAAGGCATTTTTAGAGCAAGCTGATAATGCGCCAAAGGCTCTGAAACCTTAAAGTTGTGGTTAGCATAAAGGCAGTTTAGGAAATTAGGTCACCATTACCTCACTATTCTTTTTTTTCTTAATTATTTTTTAAATCCTGTCATGTACCCTGTAGTTGCCACTGTTGCTGTTTCACTAGTAGAATCTAGGATGGATGGAATTCCAAGCTGGCAGCTTGAGGAAGCTTGAACTTGAAGGCCTGAAACTTCACTGGTGACTTCACTGAATGAAGGCAGCGCCAGGAGAGAAACTGCTGCACAGTATCATTTGGGAAGGAACTGTCTGAGTGCAAACTCATCTCTGACGCTGCAGGAACAGGTTAGATTTGAGATCAGGGTGTTTTGCAGCGCTCCTGGTAGGAGTTGCTCTCTGGAGCCACAGCCCTGCAGTGAGGAGCCTCAGTCTGCCTGGGTGGGTATTTGCCTCTGCACCATCAGCTGCGGCAGTTCCACTCAGCAGAAATCATCCCTGTGGGGGCTGCCAGGAGAACAAGAAAAAAACTTGAAAACCCAGACCTATTTATGTAGACAAAAAAAAAAAATTGATTTTTCTCCCCTTAAAAATAAATAAATAAATGCTATTAGCGGAGTCTGGGAATAGCTGAAAGCTTTATTCCCATCTGTTACACTGTGCGTGGCTCTTTTAAGGTGTGACCTTATCAAAGCTGGAATCAAAACACAAAGTAGAACTGAAGGCAGGCTCAATCTAGTCGAGATTCCCTTCAGTAGACCATGGCAATGGTGAACAATGGATGTGCTGCTGAAGTTCATTCTTTCCTTAAGTGTGGTTTTATCAGCAATTAGAGTGTAAAAAATAGCGCTTATTGGCTTCAGGATCCTTCAAGCTTTTTGGCTTGCACTTACTTTGCCTAAAAATAAGGCAGGTTTCTGCTCTGACTGTTGTATTGACTAAGACAGTGCAGCTTCACCTGCTGCATTACGAGAACAGGCATTTGTGCCTTGTTAATGGGATTGCTCATTAAACTCCAGCTGCAGAGCCTTTATTGTTGTGATTTTTTTCAGGGGACAGGAGGAGGATGGTTTAGGTCTTAGTCTTCTAGGCACAGAAGAAAGAATCATTTTGGAGAAAACCAACCTAGTATTGCACTGTGCTGGATTTTGGTTGCTTTTCAGGTGTGTTCTAAGTACTTGATGAGGCTATCCATGAGTCACAGGGAGCACTGTGACTAACCTGGTGGTGATACAGGTAGGGAGAAGAGACTGGGAAAGATAAGGAAGAATCCAGTGGGCACATAATATTTGTAACCTCTGAACTCTGCAGAGTACTACTCAAGCAGATAAAGGTAAAATTGGCATCTTCCCCATTAACCCTACTTTATCAGCCTGCACTTAGACTCCAGGAATTGAGGGAGGTGGAGAGAATGTTGTTACACATGGAAGGGTTTTCAATACAAATTACTATCTGGGAACTGCATTATTGTTGAATTGGCTATCAGGACCTTAACAAATACCAAAGCATCAGCCTCTTTCTTTTTCTTTTCTCTTTTTTAACTACATCACCTGTGACAGCTTCAGTTTACAGTCTCCATTCTTCTTGTGGAAATTTTATTGTGTGACCGTTTCCTTGTTTAGTAATACAGTGGCTGGGGAGGAAGCAACTTTATACTTCTGATCTAATTTGAAAGCCTCAGAATAGGTCATTCAGTCCTCCAAACAATTTCTAAAGATTTTCAAATAGGGTCTAACTTGATTTAGAAGGCAAGGAGTAAAGCGTCAGGGCCAAAACTTTGGAGGAGCTTTTATGTGTAACCTTATTGGGATTTTTAATGGGCTAAATACAGCGTTGTAGGCAGAAGCTGTAAGCTGAGAAGCCCTCCGTCTCAGCAGATCCTTGGGGATATGCCCTTGGGAGGGTTTCAGACTGCAAGAAAATGTGGAAAAACAAGAAGATTGCTCTGCAGGGATGGACATAATGTAGGGAGAGGTTGGGAAAGATAAATCCTTCTGGCCCCCTTCATTATGAGAGTAAAATGACACTTTTGGCTGGAGGCCAGCGAAACCTGGGAGATCTCGGATGGTGCAGACAGGACCGGCAACAAGTTTGGTCAGGGAATGGATTGGAGGAGTGCGGGTCTGCCTCAGCCTTGTGGGTGTAGTTCTGAAGGCAGAGTGTTAACCCCTCTTTCCCCACCGCTTTCCAGAAGCAACAGCTAGGCAGAGACACACACCTCTTGCAAGAGAAGTAAAAAAAAAAAAATGGCTGGGGATTTTAATTAAACTTGGAAAAACAAGAGGAGGTAGAGGAGGAGGTGTGGGACTGTTGCAGGAGCCGTTTGCTGTGACTCTGACCTCACAGCACAGAGGTTAGCAGCCCCATCATCCCCACACCATCAGAATGCAGAGGCGCTGTGCAGAGAGGGGTACCAGGCGGGTCTGCTCACTTGCAAAAAAGCGTTTGACAACTGTAGCTATTTTAACAAAAGAAACTGAAAATGGGTTTTGGTGAGAAAGCTGCTTTTCTAAAAGGTGCTGATTTGGACTTAATGTTGCTGTGCCCTTTTGGTTTCAGCTGTGTTGGCTGACCAGGATAGGGCTGAGGTGGTGCTTTAAAAATCTTTAACGCCTTAACTCCTCAAACTAAAATGCAGCACCTTCTGTGTGGCTACAGAAGCCTGCTTGTTCTGTAACCTTGCATTTCTGTCTGAGATAGGTGAAAACGCTACTCTAGGAAATTAGGCCATTAAGGGCTACTTTATCCAATGAATTCAGGGTCACTCTGCTCCCGTTATAGTACGTCTGCAGCACAGCCAGAGGTGCGAAGGCTGCAGGTTTGAGTCATGAAATTAGTTCATATGTGCAGAGGGGGGCAGCAATGATGTGTGGGTGCTTGCTGGCCCCATGTCTCTGCTGTAGGAACATTTAGAAAGCTGGCTCTGGCGGCTGGAGCGTGCTGGGCAGTCTGGTGTCTGTGTACAATCTCAGGGGACAGTGCTTAATTTTTTTTGTTGGAGTTGCATGTAAACATGGGAGGGTAGAACTTGGCCTGTAAATAGGACCTAGTTGGAAATAAGCCTTTTCCAGAGCTAGGCTCATATAATGATAGTTTTCATTTCTTCAGATGAGGGCCACAATCCTAAAAATGCTTACATGGAAGCTTTATTTTAAGATTCACCAAATACTCAAATTAGCCTGCAACTTGAGGGCTTTTAACTTAAGCACACATCCAAGCTTTTTTAGTGCCTCTGGCCACAGAGCGTTTCGCTCTGGTGATGTATTTGTGCTGTTCCAACTGCTGTAAGTCTAGGCATATCTTTCTATTTCCATAGCCTGAGATTTATTTTAAAGCTTAGTAAACTTAGTAAAGCTGGGAAGATAGTGAGGGCCATTGCTTTCCACCAATGTGAGGCAGAGCTGACCAGCTTAATGAATTTCCCATTTCTGACTAGGAGTAATTAGCAGATGTGTGTTGTCCTGGTTCTGACCTCCTAAAACACACGAGAAGTACCTCCATACTGCCTTGTGCCATTAGAATTTTAGTGACCAAAAACCCTTGGAAATCACTTAAGAAGATTTTAAAAGGACACTAGGATTTAATTTTATGTTGCTTGGGTTTTTGTACTGGCAGTGCCCTAAGGGGTGGTACCACTGATCAAGATTTAGGTTTTTTTCTCCCCTGAAAATCATAACTAAGTGTTTGCCCACGGGGACAGAGTGCTGGGCTGTTAGCTGGGTGTGGTACCAGGGATTTGTGAATGAAATTCGAATTGCTTTGTGTCTGAAGGCTTCTGTGGGCACAGGGAAGGGAGAGAAGGGTTGTTTGCGGTCAGGTCATCACACTGAGCACCTCAGCTCCACTCCTAATTTTATTCCTCTGCTTACGAGTATCATCAGCCTCCACTGTTTCCAGGGTGCTTAGTTACAAATATACCAAACCTTTGAATCCTTGAGTCATTTCTCCCTGTGACTTCTCCTCTGTGGCGTGCAGCACTCGTGTTATCTTCTCACCTGGAGCAGATCTGAGAGGTGCTGCGGTCTGCAGGAATGAGAGCAGGGCTGGGAGGCTGGAGGCGAAGTCGAGTTCTGGCTCATGGGGCAGACTTGAGCAAGGTACTTTGCCTTTCTCTTTCATTTTTCTCACCTCTGTTTGGAAAAGGATAAGAGTGTTTCTCTGCTTGCAGAACTGTTAATTGAATCTCTCCCAAATCTTTGGAAATGCAGCATCCTATGGGACATAGGTGTCCTTTAGTGGCTATCAGCAGTGAGCTGAGAGAGGATGATCCTCCTTGGCCTGGAATGGTGCCTCTGTGCTTGGTGCTTTCTTCTCCTCTGCTCCTGTTCACTGTTCACCTGTGGTTGTGAGGAAGGAGACACAGCAAAGGTCGGCTGTTTTGTGCGTGCCAGTGGAGATGGATCCAAACCTCACTTCCCAGCGTGTCTCCTTGTGTCCTGACATACCTGTTAGTCATTCAGTATTTCAGAAACACTCGTTGTCCATTGAATGTTCGCGTAGGAGAATCCTGGCTCTCACCTTTTGCTGTTCTGCAGTTTTACCTCATTAGCACCTTTCCTCCAGTTGGGGAAAAGGCTGGCAAACAAACAACTTAACACCTGCCAGCAAGGACCACACCTTGGGTGCTGGGGAGTCATAGCACTCGGTTTATTGCAGGGAGTACAAAGCTGTTCTCCAGTTCTGCTCCAGCAGCAGCCAAGGAACTCAAACCAACTGATGATAATGCCTGTTGGAGTAATCTCTAACCTGAGAGCAGCCGGTCTTAATATAAGCCCAATAGTCATTTTTTTCCCTTTGAGTAGCACAGAAATCCTGTTGCTCCTTTGCAGTTTCACTGTAGGAAGTGATTGGTTTTTTTTTAATGTCCTATAAAATATCCTAGCCCAGCTGTAATTCCTTGTGTATTTCTTTAGGACCTTTTTTTTTCCTCTTTCTTTTTCCTCCTTTAAGAAAATCTATTGGGTGGGGAAGCTGTGAGTCAGCCTGCAAGACTTCTGCCCCAGCAGTGCAGGTGGAGTGAGGAAAGACTCCAGCTTCTGCTAATCTCCTTCTTTCCAACGGCTCGCTCTCGTCCTCCTGTGTAACCTGGGATTAGATCTGGCCTCACTCAGTGTCCTGGGTGGAAGCTTGTCAAGAAGAAGGACTTAGCATGCTGGGCAGCCAAGTGCAGCCACGTGGCCTGGTATTTTCAGGGCAGATCACAGCACGCCTGTAATGAATCCTGAGTTGATTACAGTGGTCATATCGGTAGAGTTCAGGACGCTCCTCACAAGAGCTGTGTGCGTAATGCCCTCGTCATTTTAAGGGAGGCAGGCTAGTCGATAGAAACCTTTGAACTACCTGCCTCTGGCACTGATGGTGAAAGGATGTCAGTGGTTTAGGGGATGTGAACAGCCAGCGTGCTGTCTCTGTGCTGACACTGGTAGAAGTAATGGGGCTAGGGGTGTCAGCTAGAACATGGTAGTCACATCTTCTGATCTTAACATGTCAGAGTCCTTCCTGCACCTGGGTTTCTCAAACCATCCTACCCCCTTTGTTATTGGTAGCTTTCCTTTTGTAATTTCACAGTGATTTAACAGCAGTTTCTGTTTCATCATACAATGCTCTGCATGAGTGCTTGCAACCTCACTGCAAAGTTCTGTAGTATGTTCAAGCTTTTGCATGTGAGTGTCTCTTCATGTCTCTTTCATTTCTTCTGCTTCTCTGCAGTTGTTTCTCCTATGGAAGTAGGGAACAGAGTCTGTTTTTCACCTCTGCAGAGCAAAAGAGCAGATCTCAGGCTTCATGAAAACCGACATCACTGGGAGAACTTGAATGTATGTGGAAGACAAGTGCACCTTACTTTTCCCTATTCTCAGTTTGAGGTGGTGGCTTGGCTTTTCTTTTCTTATCCAAAAATCAGTAACATAGTTGAAGAAAGTACCAGCTTTTCTGGTGTAAATTCATCCTTGATCTGTAATAGAGAATTGGGAACAACAGATTTTGTTAACATAAAGTACTCTGCCTAAATCTTTCTTAAATCCAAACAGGGCTTAGAGTAATATAGGAACAACTTAACTTCAGTGTCATGTGCAAACCATGGAAATGAAGGTAGGAGTTGAGCTATGGAGTGAGGGGAAAAAACAGGTAATAAAGTGGAACAGAAGTGGTGGTGGGGATTCTCAGCCACCTGAAAATCGAAAGGACGTAGCAATGTGACCCAGCTTTGCTCACTTTCTCGTGAGGACGACTTGCTCTGAAGGTAGTTTAAGTCTAAGTAATAAATGGCTTCAGCTGACGCAATTAGTGAAATTAGTGTACCAAATTCTCTCTAAGAGTCTGTGGAGTTGTGCACTGAATAGAACCCTGTCCATGTGTCCGTTAATCTCAGGAACCTCAGCCATGCAGAAGCTAGGTATCTAGTTTAAACCAGTAGGTTTGTCAGCTTCTGTAGGCTTCTTCAGAAATCATTGCCTGGCAGAAGAGGTGGGATGAAGTTATTTGCCCTCTGGAGATACGTATTTATTTGGATTAACTTCACAGGGAGCCTAGACAGTGCTAGCTGAGTCTTGGCTAGCTGACTGTTAGATGTGTAAAACTAGGTGGCATGAATTTGCCTCACAGCAGTAAGTAGTGAGGTGATAGTTAAACTCAACATGGGGAAAGACAAAGAGGGGAATGCATGCCCTAAACCAGTCTGGAATTTGAGTGTGGCGAGGACATCTCTCATGTTGGTAACTCTAAATGCAGTGGTTGTTTTGATTTTACTATTAGTACATCACAGTAACGATCTTTGTAGCGTCATCCAGGGCGCTGCCGCCTCTGCACGATACGAGGAGTTGGACTCCATGCACGTGCAGCCAGGTGGTCGCATCCAAGATTGAGCTGGGGGTAAAAGTGATGCCATTCTGTGTTGTCTGAGATAGCAGAGAGAATGCATTAAGTACGTGGCCTGCTTGCTGGAGCACAGTGCTGTGAGGGACAGACATGCTGGAGTTGTGGGAGTGGGTGTCTCATCAAACTTGCACAGCGGTTGCCTGGTAGATTATATTTTTTCTATTCCTTCTGGTATTTCTGTAGTACATAGAACTCTCGTCCAGGATCAGAGCTCTGGGAGGTCTTCATTGAACTTTGTAAATACAAAATGCTTACACTTCTCTGCTTTCTTAACTGGTATGACAAACCAAACTAAGCAACCCCACTAAAGCCCTAACACTCCCTATGCAACTACCTCAGACCTCTGCCATCTCCCGTTGCTTGTTTCTATTGTGGTGTTGAAGTCTGTGGACTTGAGCAAGCTTTCTGTGATTTTGTTGTTGTTTTTTTAAGACGGAATGCCCAAAAGGGTCCCAGTCTGAAAGGACTCACGCTTGCACTGTGATCAGAAACAGGTGAGGGGTATTCCTTGTTCTCACTTGGCCCCCAAGTACGAGGTGTGCCACTTTTTGCCTCTTCAGGGAGGTGACTGGCATCACACCCAGGTGCCTTTTGTTCCTTCTCAGAAAGCAGAAATCCATTTGCAGCTGAATTGATTCAGAATGGCTTTAGGCTTCATCTAGAATGCAGAAAAATAGTTTTGATGTAGGCAGTGTGCAAGATCTGCCACTGCTGGGTATGCGCTCATGTTTGTCCTTAGAGAAAATGATCTAGAGAGATTTTAAATTACTTTTTTAGCTCCTAATGGTGTCCTGCTGTCTGCTGCCAATAGCTACTGGACTTCTTTTTAGTGGAATTTCTGCTGAAAACATGAAAAGACTGAATGAAACATGAGGCCAGTCAGTAAGCGCTGTGTTCCTCGCTCTCACGGTTGCATCTCGAGATACATAGTTCTGCAGCCTGACTAGATCTTTTCCTCCTTAGCCCTCCCAGTCCCTTCAACTTTGCCAGACTGCTGCAGTTCCAAGGTTTTCTGTTGTTACTTTGCTGTGTTTGTATGTTGTTGTTAGTTTATTTTGTTGGGTTTTTTTTTTTTGTAATCTGGGACAGTCCATATACTCACAAGCAAATAACCTGAAATCCAGCCAACATGTAGATCTGGCTACTTGTTTTGTGTCACTTGTCAACTATTTTTCATGAAGCTCCCTCACTGCATCCACATTTCCTCAAGAGAGCAAATGGTCGTTAATCCTTCGGCAGAGAGGAGAAAACAAGCAGAGTTTGCTTCCAAGAAGCTGCAGCAGCCTTTGACCAGCACTAAACAGTCTTGATAGCATCGGTTATGCGAGGATAAGAATTGGAAATGGCAAGGCCAGTTTGGGAACAACTGTATCCTTGTTTCTCTACCCTTGAGGACGAGGCGGACAAGTGCCTACATGCGGTGGATTTTGTTAGCTGGATCCAGTTGCTGTGCTGAGTTAATGAAGGTCACATTCGTGTGCAGAATGCTGGGAAAGCAGGGGAAGCTGAAACCGAGCTGGCCCATCCCCAGGCAAACTGGTTTTAACCAGGAAAAAGTCTGAGAATGCGAAGAAACTTCTTGTACATCACCTCAGGCAGTTATGTATTCTGTTTCCTAGTTACATTTTTTTTTTCCTGGTATCAATTCCAAAACAAACAAATGGAGAGAAAAAAAGCATTCCTTAAAATAACCCTTTAACATCTTGGGCCAAGTTCTATTTTCCTCGGGTCTGAAGGTAAGATCTGACTGCGCTGGTACTGATAGAGAGCACCCTAGATCTCTGCTGGAATGACTGCGAAGTGAAGCTGCGATGCCTTATTACTAATTCAGAAAGAAAAATTGGAGTGGTAGGGCTGGGTCATGTATTGGCAGTACACTAAATAACAGAATAAATGAGCAGGACACTGCAGGTGCAAACTTCCTCCTTTGCTGCTGTTGCACGTTTTTCTTATTCTGGATAAAGCAGAGCACCCTGGCCTTGCTCAGGGTCTGCAGGCACAGCTCTGATGGAAGGTGTAGCAGTAAGGCTGTTGGAACAGTGACTGTGGTGTTTAAAAGTAGTAGCTCAGCACAAATGTTTCCTGTTGGGCTTCTTGGGAGAAGTGGCACAGGCAGACGCAGCTCCCACAGTGCTTCTGTTAGCTGGCTTCTGTTGTGAATGCTGAAACCTCAGGCCTCCTGTATTGACTGCAAATTTTCACTTCGCTGGGGTATTTGCAATGCAAGATTGTCATACTGTAATACTTGAATAAACCTTCTTTTTTTGTCTCTGGGTGAGCACATCCACTTCCCCCTCCTACTCTGTGTTATTCTAGTCTTCCAACTAACTTTTGACTCCAAAAATTTAGGGAGTTTGTCATGCCCCACTTTCAGACTGACCATTTGATCTTCTTGACAGCAAAAGTAGAAGACACTTCTCAACCTCCCTGCACTGCTGCACTCTATGCCATCCTGTAGAGCTCCTCTATACAGCTCTTCAAGTGCTATGTAGGGTTCTGTAAGGGATCACATTGCTTGGCTCGGTGCTGAAGGCAGTAGGGCACACGGTCTCTTTGTTGTGCTCCAGCAGCCAGTGGAAACGAGAGTGAGCCAGCTCATGTGCATCTTAGCTTTGGCAATGATGATCAGAGCCATAGCTCAGCAAGAAATCAGCATTCCCTCTGCAAGTGAAAGGTCAGGAGTGCAGAAAGCTCACTGCCTTTTTAAGAAGGTTGAACGTTTGCCCCCCTCCCCCCCTTTCTTTTTTTTCCTGAAACGAAAGCAAACAGGAGGATATTTTCTTATGCAAAGATGGGCTGTTTGGCTGAGAACGTTTTTGTGATCTATTTAAGCAGTGGTCACGTGTAACGTCTTGGAAGGCTGTGTCAAATCCATTCAGTCCTGCCATTTGCATGACTCACCAGTGGCCGATGGCATTTGGTGTCCACGTTCTGACAATGAAATTCTCTAGCAGGCAGATAAAAGTGATAGAAACAAAACCCTGGGGCATCAATTCTGTTGCCACCAGGGAAAATAACAGGCAGTTTCAGGCCTTGTGCTTTCTGATAACCTACACTGGCAATATTCCTCATGGTGGTAGTGGGTGCGCTGCGGGAGGAAATAACAAATGAATCAGCACGGGCATTTTCTTGTGAAAACCGTGGTACTGGGCAGTGTTCTGAGGATGCTGTGATGTTTTTCAAGCAGGAACAGCCCAACCCAAATAAGTAGAAAGCATATTTTCACCAGTAAGAACACCTGTGCACATATGTACACATATGTATAATTTTTCTACCCAAAAA
Organism: Pavo muticus; assembly: GCA_016647715.1. Lineage (NCBI taxonomy): Eukaryota > Metazoa > Chordata > Aves > Galliformes > Phasianidae > Pavo > Pavo muticus. The sequence continues at coordinate 659,869 of JACDJE010000146.1, read as the reverse complement.
GTACAGGCACAAACTGTCTGTTACCAGTCATTCTGCTAGAGTGGGTGGAAAGATACTCTGAGTAGCATTTTTATTGCAGGAAGCCTTTGGTGTCTAGAAATCAAAGCTCCTTGCAGAAGTGTGCAAGTCTTGATGAGATCTAAATTGAGAAGATTTTGAAAATCCAGATAGAATTTCTGATTAAAACACCCTTGCCAGCTGAGAAGGCAGAGGATGTAGCCGTGCCACAGAGAGCTTGGGCTCAGTCAAGCTGAGCAAGTGCTTGAAGTGTCACTGAAGACCCCAAGGGGGGGTAGGGTTCTTCACTCTGCTGGGGTCTGTCCTGCCTTACATCTTCAGCATTTTCTCAAAGCCAGCCCTGACATTTTCTATGTAATAAATCCCCTCTTTAAAGCCAACACCAGTCACACCTTGTGTTTAACTGTAGAGTAGGTGAATGAAATGCATTAAAGACCAGGTAGGATTTTGTTCCATGTCTATTCCAATAGATATTTTAGCAGATGTAGTTGCTTTTTCTTTCCAAATTGCTATTAATGTCATATTTTGTTTTATGTTAATATCCAGATTTCTTTTTTATCAATATATTCAGTTTACATTATAAGAAAAACTCACCTTAGGAACAGAAATTGATTCTCCTTATTAGCACCGTATCTGGCCGTACTTCTAACACTGGAAGTAGTGAGTCATGGAATCAGTAGTACGCTATACAGCCTTTGTAAAAGGCATCTCAGCTGCCATGGTCATGTTATAAGACATAAGCATTAGAAGTCTCTCTCACTCACTTGAACAATTTCTCTTTTCTGCAAATGTGAAGTTCTGCCTTTCTTTCTTTTTCTTGGAGCCTGTGTTAAACTTCACTTGTCCTAGGTTTTTCTGCTTTGATTCGTTGATCCCAGCATTAGAGAACGTAAAGGATGTGCAGAGATTTTTTCTGAAGAACTCATAGAAGAGGCAGGCTGTTAGTACTAGCTTGAGCCAAAATATATGAAATGAAAACTGTGCAAGTTACTTTGCAAGCAGATGTATCTTGTGTCTGATGGAAAAGGCACTTCACCAATGTTGGGATTCCTTTAAGCAGTGTATTGTATGGCACACTGAATTAGGATTTGTTTTTGCTTCCATTGACTTTAGCACATGAAATTTATCTCAGACTTCAATCAACTTATTGTCACTGAACCCTCATGAGATAAAGACTTTTGACCTCTGCTTTGTAGAAGAACTGAGAGGCAAAGAGATTTAGATTCCGGTTTAAACATACGTTTAGGCATCTAAGGAGGATGCAGCTATATGCCGAGTAAGATTTATGGAAGTGCCTTAAATGACTTAGAGTGGAAGTTTAAGGCCCAGAGAATTGCAGGGCCTTTGTAAGTTCAGGAGGCACTGGAGTGTCTGTAGCAGCCTTGTGGTGACTTTGCTAGGCTCACCGGTGTTTGGGAGTTGAGCTTGTGTGGGACAAAAAGTGCATTCAGAAGATGCTAGAAGTTGGATCCTTGAGGAACCTGTAGGCTATATTTGGGGACGACATTACTCAGGTATATGCAGCCAGTTATAGTCCCCATTTCTGTTTGTTCCCAGTACTGTACAGCAACCTCTTCCTACCTCAAGTCATTATAGGTGCTTCAGATGTTCGTTTCTCATATTTTGGTGGTGTTCTGATTGTTTTGTAATGTTTGTTGTTGTTGTTTTGTGTTCTAGATGATGGCTGCTCCAAAAATACCTAGATTTAAACGAATTTCCTACTTCTTGATATGGAAAACCAAACTTGAGACTGTTTTGCGTCCTTACAGCCAGCTGGGAGTGAAATGTAGTGGCAACTGCTAGGTAGAAATGCCAGTAATAAACTGGTCTGGAAAGGCAGCTTGTGAGCAGGACCAGAATGGAATTTTAGTCAAGTCTGATGAAAATGTTGGGGGAGAAAACAATTCAGTGACGTTGAAATGGTTTTGGCTGTTTAAAAGTGGCAGATGTTTCCATGTTGGTTTCAAAGTGATCTATTTGAGCTCTGAAGGGTCAGCACTTGAAAGGGGAGGTTACACAACTTCCAACCCCTTTTCTTTTTGCTCCAATCAGTGTCTCAAGTCAAGTTAGTTTTACAGCAAATGAAATGTTTGTTTGATCCATGTGATTATTTTTTTCTTTTTGTCTCCCGTTGTCACTGCAAAAAAGTCCTTCCTTAAGTCTCTCGTCAGAATTGGAAGTTGGAGACTGGGATGTTCCACCTCCGTGTGTGTGCTTAAACCTCTGAGCTTTAAGCGTCTCAGGTTCTGCCTTGTGTCAGATGCTTTGTTCTTTCCCTTGAGTGAGAATCCCCAGTTGATGATGCCTTTAAGGAAGCCTGTGATCCTGAAGCTCCAGGCCGGAAACAACAGAGCAGTAAGGAAGAATTGGTTATATGAGCAAGTCTCTTTCTGCAAAGAGTGCTGAGCTTACACACTTGAATAATAGTGGTTATGAACGTTTAGGAGCATGAAAGGAAACGAATGGATCTGGTACACACATGGAAGCAGATAAATGAAGCATCACATGGGGTGTATAAAACTATATGTCATACCTGTGAATATGCATGCTGCCTTTTCGAATCTTAAGATCAACTTTGGCACCAGGGTGGTTGGGTCTGGTACATTTCTGGTCATAACCATTGCAAGTAGGACTGTGTGAGTACCTACACTTGATGAGAATGTGACAAGAGAAATTGAATATAAAGTCTGCTAGACAGCCAATAAATTTGTTTTATGTCTTTATCTCATCCTTGCTTGGCAATTATTTCAGCAGGCACAAAACTTCTTTCTGTTTGCTGTGAGCTAGAATGTTCAAATAACCTACAGTGAATTCTGGATATATCCTGTACTTAGGAGAAGGCATAATCATCTGAGGAATTTATGTATTTGGTGTGAATTAAGGTAATTCTTAAAATAATACATTTTGGATTTTTTTTAAAGGTAAAGACTGGTCTGATGGTTGCTTACTTAGCACAGCTTAACTGAAATGTGTTCGTGTTGCCACCAAACCCCTGTTGTCTATTTTTAAGACAGTGAGGCGGAGTTGTCGCTCAGGTCCTGCTGCATTATTTGTTGTAATTCAGTAGACTGTTAATGACAGCATATTGCTATTAAGTTATAGCCCTCCTAGGTTACAATTTTTGGAACTGTGAAGCAGGAGCTGCAGGATTTTGGAGGCTGATTATAAAAATTAGTGTATTGTTTTTTCTTACGCTTAAATCGGCGAGGTAAGTTAAAGCAGCCAAGTAGGAGATCTGGAGTAGAAATGGTATGCGTTTAGACACTGAAAAATCTCTACCTGTCCTCTGCAGGAAAGCTATTAAAGTACTGCTTATTGTATGTTAGTATTCTGTTTGGTATCTGAAATGCTACTAGAAGCAGCAGTTTGTTTCTAACTTCATGCTGCAGCATTCTCGCTTGTCTGCACAGTTGACCCGATCCTGTCTGTCATCAGGGAGGAGATGTTTAACTTGTGACACTACTAATCCTTTCCTCAAGGCTTTTTGTTCTTCCTGCACAATGTCCTTTCATTGCTGTTGTGAGCTGGAACATGCCTGCTCAGCCCAGCGATGAATTCATGTAATTACCTATGTATATGTACTCAAGCCCTGTTGACTTTAACGTTAAAGATTGGTGATTGCTTAAGTATTGCACTGAATCAGGACCCCCAGGCATTTTCACGTGTACAAGCTGACTTGGGAATCATTATGCCTTACTGTAGCTCTCTGCCCATGGGAACAAGGCGCTTGTTGCAAGCGCCTGGCTGTGCATGGGGAGCATCCCAGCATCCCAGCTGGGGGCTTGTCGCTAACCGAGGAAATCTGCAGGTCCTGGTTGTTCTGTATGTGTCTTCTCCTTGCTCGTTTTTATGTTGCTGATATAGATGGATTGGAATAGTGCTGTGTGTTATGGAGAAGGCTGCACTGTTGTCAATCAAGCCCAGTCTATGTTTGTCTTGGCGTAGGTTGGCATCAAGCCTTTGTAGAATATCACTGTCCTCGGCTGGAAGGAGTGACAGTCCTGGAAATCGTATCTCAATTGCAAAAAAGTACCCTGGTCTCCAGTCGGTATGCTGTCATAGCCCCGTGGGCATGTCCTGTTCCCTGCAGAGGCTGATTTGTGGTCCACCCTGGTACACTTTGCACTCACACTAACGCTAGCCTTCCATCGAGGGGGGAGATGTTACTCTGGGAGCATTTCCAGTCAGGGCTTCTGCTGGAGCCCTGTGGCATCTCTTTCTCAGGTTGATGATGGAAGAGAGGACTTCTGCTTTCTCCATCCTTTCAAAAGCCATCCGTGTTGCTTCCTCGGTGCTTTGATATTCTGCCAGCCGAGGGAAGGAAGAGCCGTTTATAAATATTTCTGGTAATACAGTAAGTACTCTCACATATTTTGCTCACTCACTTTCCGTATCCAGAAATCTATCCGACCAGAATCAGTTCACTCTCTTTTATTAGCAGAAATAGATCCACAACAATTAAAATTGATTTAAAAAAAAAAGAAGAAAAAAAAGTAAGAGAAGCAGCAGCAAGCACAACATCGTATTGACCGACTGTGCGTATCTTCACACTGGCTTCCAACCCATGGATAATTACCCCTCTGAGACTCTGTGCTATGTACAGTACAGTGATGGAATTACGCACTTTGAAGGGCTTTAGTGAAGCTCTCAAGATACCAAATTCTTTCCTTTATTTATTTATTTTCCATTTTTCCCTTCTTGTCATTGCAGTAATGATTTTTAAGTGCATGTGGCCCATCCTCAGAACCAAAGTAAGTCAGGGCAGTGTTACCCTGAATGTTACTTTTCTTTGGCACAATAGAAGTGTAGTGGTGAGATGAAATCTGGGGCATGATCAGAGGATCCCTTATGATTGGTAGCCTTCATTAGCGAGGGGAAAAGGGTACCACTCAGATCTTGCTCATTCTGTTTGGTAGCAGGTACTTAAATGGGGATTACTGAAAGGAAAGTGGGTTTGAAAGAGACTGGGTACAAATCTGTAGAAAAACGCAGGCTTGATTAGTTTGGCCAGTCCTGGATCAACTTATTTTAACCTGAGAACCAGCGACGGTGTTCTCTTCAGTCTCTTTGTGAAGGAAGTCAAACTGTTTTGATTGCAGTTTCACACAAAAGAAATTAAAATATTTCCTACAAATTTCAGCCTAAATTGTTTTTGGCAAAGGGATAAGCAAGTAAAAAACAGGGCCTTATCGTAGGAAGTGTCAAGCAGTCTTAATTTTAGGCAGAGATACCAGCTCCTCCTAGAGGAAAGGAGCCAGTACGTAAATAGCTTCCAACAGAGCCTTCACCCAGGGAGACAAAAGGTTGGTGTGCAGAAGTTGCAGCCAATGTGAAATCTGAGCTTCCCAATGGATCGTGTTGTGTTTGTGAGAGTTGAGTTTGGGCAGTCTGAGTTTGATGTTTGGGCAGCAGTGTTTCCTGGTGCTCTCTGATATTCTGGAGGAGCTGAAGGCTCTCCAGATCTGGTCTGGAGAGCAGCTCCAAAGGTGCCCTCGTGACATTTGAAGAAGGGTGTCCAGCGGTGGGGCTGCTGGAGGAGGCCCCTTTTTGCCAACGGTCCCGCTGCCCTCTTTCCTTCTCTCTCCCTTAAACGTGTGCAGATGATGAATAGCAGATGTCCTCGTAGAATACTTTGGGAATATTTACTGTGGGGTTTTGCTTTTGTTTGCTTTTCTGGTGACTTGGAGATGGCATGGTGAGAAAAGAAACATGTGAGCTAAACCTGTTGGTTTGAACATTGTGTCAGAAAATATCCATAAATTGCAAGTTACTACACAGATGTATAGATTTAATGAGACTGTGTAATGCCATTTATTTATGCTAAAGAAACTGACACATACGGTACTGAAAAAAAGTTAATACTCTAGGAGTTATTTTATATTTTTCCATTGCCATCTGTCACTGCCTACAGAATAATGATACAGGTGAAAGCCTAGCATTTATAAAAATAAATAAATAAACGGGAATGAATAGTCATTTAAATACCTTGCTGCTTTAATAACTGGTGTGTTTTAAGTTGTGGGAAGGAGGCAACAGGGATGCTTACCCCACCCCCTTTTTGTTAGTTTACTGGGGCTTAAGGAGATGGAGATTCTGAAGGTGACTTCTGAAGAGGGGGGAAATGATGGTGAAATGTTTTGTCCTGTAAATTTGGAAAAGATGAGGCACCAAGCCAGATTCTGCCTTCCAAGAAACAGACACCAACAGACCGTTGGTGTCTGTTTCTTGGACCAGTCCTTCGATGTACACCTTTAGATGTAGGGGATTTTTGTGCTCTAAGCCCTGCCTTAATGTGCGGCAGTACTGCTGGGGCCTCTATGAGTCTGCATCCAGATCCCAAAATCCTGGTCCCCATGGGTATCTGAAACTGGCAAAGAAAAAGATGGGAGGGAAATGCACTTTATTGTCTGTCTCGAGTAAAAATACGTGTTTGAGAGCAGCACCCTGCTGATAGAGCTCAGCATTTACAAAGGCACTGTTGGTTTTTAAGAGTTTTCATTCAACTTCATACAGCTATGCTATGGTTAGGCAATACTGTTTTCCCTTTTTCCTTTTAATCGCAGTAGAGCCCAGCGCAGCAATAGCTGTGCAATGCTCAGGGAGAAGTCCAGGTGCTCAGGTGCTTGCTGTGGTCCAGGGCTGCAAATGGTCGTTGTTCTGCTGAATTTCACCAGACCATTCCTGTACCTGGGGAGCTGCCCATAGCTTTGCGTCACTCAGCTGCCTCTGAGGGCGCAGACAAGGCTTTGGCTCAAATAGACAGGTTTCTTTGTTAATCTCCTTTGTACATTTTGGTGGCAGAGACGGAATATTTTTCTGACAGGTGCTTATCCTATAATTTTCCATGGGTTGATGAGTTAGGGGAGGTGCCTCCTTTAGAGGAGGAGGAGGACATGGCTAGGTCAGGTTGCATTAAGATGATTTAAAGTCGGTACAATTAAAGATAAATACATGCTTTCCTGAAAGCTGTGAGTGATCCAAAGGTATAACTTTGCAGTGAAAGCCTTTCACTTATGTAAAATAATGTCTATTGCTTAAAATATAGTGGCAAAGCAAGAAAATGAAGCGAAGTGCCTGTTCCAGACCCAGGGAAGTCATTCCATATCCTTCAAGGAACTTTGTTGGCTGCATTTTCAAATACAGCGCAGATCCCTAATGGAAAGTTCCTTATAAATGAAATAGTCTTTAGTGTTATAATTACTGTCTTTGCGTATGTTGGAAAGCATTTTAGGAAGTCATGCACTTTTTGAGAAGCAGAGATGACAGTGAGTGAGCAATGAGGTTTTGGTCACTTTAATTGGATGTTATAAATCACTTTATTTTTGTTTATAAGAGATGATCCATATATAGCTGTAGTTTGTCAGCATTTTCCATTACAAACTTCTAGATTTGAGTACCACGCGGAGAGTCTCAGCAGGCTCTTAGAAAATCCACTTAGAGGTAAATGTTATTATTCAGTGAGTGTATGCTTCTTCTCCCTTTTTGGAATTTGAAACAGTTTTAAACATAAAAATGTGTTCATGGTCTTAATGTTTTAAGAGACAGTATTTCACACAAGGGCTGAGCCTGATCTTATTTTCTTTCCTATTTCCATGTTCCAGTGTACTTCAGAAATAATTCTACTGAAGTAAAAAAGAGTGGTGGTGAGAGAGGAGACTGACTTAGGGTATGTATTGCACAATGCAGACAGTAAGAAAATTGCTTTAGTTAGATGGGCAGGGGAAGGGGCTGGGAAGTCCACCCACATCACCAAACCCTGCCTGCTGCAGGTCACCATAGCTGTGAATTGAGAGCTTAGGATGCAGTGGGGCCTTGGAGAACACTTGCTGCACACCACAGCCCCCCCAAGACATCCCCTGGCTGCCTGTAACCAGCATAAAGGCAGTAAGACTAAGACAGAGAGTTGTAGTGATCTATGGATGTGGCAGGAGAGCACACGGGCTGACCAGGTTGTGCAGAAAGGCAGAAAGCTTGCTAGGCGACAGTTGACTAGAAAAGCATGTTTTGTACAACATAAGGAAAAGGAGAATTTCTGCTGCCTCTTCCCACACCAGAAGGAGAAGAACAAACAGACATCCAACAATTTGGCCTTAGGGAAACATTATCCATGGCTCCAAGCCTAAGAACTGGCTTAGTTCAGGCATCATCGGAGGACACGACTGCTAGTAGCTGAGCACTGCTGTGTCCTTCTTCTCTCACACGAGGGTCAGTTCTGACACATGTCAGTGTGGAAGGGTGTGGGGATAAAGAGGCTCTTGCTTCCTCCTGAAGACAGTCAGCAGAAGCCTTGTATTATGTTAGGCATAATATTTGTTGCACCATAGTTACTTTGGAAGCAGAGAGGAAAAAAGCAGGGGGTGGATGGGTCATCAGAAGTGCTTTTGCTACCCTGGGATATGAATATATGACTCTCACTCATGTAAGTACAAGTTGCATAAGTGCATTTGTGGGTGAAATTTTGCCTGAGGTTCTTCTGGAGAGGAATCTTGCAACACTGAGCAATCGTATGTCTCCAGTTAGGAGTTCTTTTGCCAGGTAGAGGTATGCAGCATGGGTGGCTTCTGGTGAGCAAACAGTCATGCCTGAGTGCTGGTTATCTGTAGCAAATCGTGGTCCAGATGCTGCCATCCTTCCTTAAACAACAATGCTCCTTATTCAGTGTCTCAGCCTTTACACTTCAGCAGCGTTCTCACCTGAATGGGACTCAGAAGTCATCAAAATCATCAGAATTTAGTTCTGTGATAGAAATTTCAGGTCTTTGTGTTGTACTTGTTGGGATGTTGTGTGGTCTTCCCAGCTAAGTATTTGTACAAGCCATTTCAGCACAAAAGCTGCTCTGCAGGTTATGCCACTGCAGCCCTCGTTGCTTGTGCCTGGCAGCAGACAGCTGGACCTCGAGGAGCTGCCTGGTATCTTAAAACCATGGCTACAGAAAGCACATGGTGATATCAGGGGTGCTGCTCCCCATCAGCCAAAGCTGATCCGAGTACAGGTGGGGTACCCTGTCCTCCCACAGCCCGCAGCTCTCACAGTGGCAGAAATAAATCTGATCCAGCCGAAGCGTGGTGGTTTCCTCAGACGGGTTGGTTTCCATCCTGAGCATTTTACCAGCCAGTTTCATGAGCACTGGTCCCAGTAGAAAGGATTAGCAGTGCAAGGGGTGGGGAGCAGGAACGAGTCAACCATGGCTTGTGTCAGCTAAAACCTGGCTGAAGCTCGGCTTAGTGATGCAGACACATCCTAATTTAAACTAAACTTGGGCGTAGCAGATCTGTTAGCCTACACTTACTGCACACGACACCTCCAGAATATATGAAATAACTACCCTGTTGCATTTTTTTGAGAGTTTAAATTGATTTGAGGGGTAGCAGGCTGGAGCTAAGATTCTTCAATGTGAAAACTAAAAATTTCAAAGGGTACCTAAATAAGCTGGTGAGTTCTCACTGAATTTCTGGCGTATTAACCAACTCCATGTGGCATTCTTGGAGCCTGCCATTTGTGGCATGCAAAAAAGACTCGGCACAAACCTTATAGATCTTGCCTTTCCTTCCTCCTCCTTTTTATTAGTTATGAGCTATTTTGCTCAGTTTTACAGATATGAATACTCACAACTGCTGAAGTCGATGTGAAAACATGGTGTCACCATCTAATATTCATACTTGTTCAGCGGCCAAAAGCTAAATCTTTGGCAGCGGGTGGCAAACAAATTTGATACCCAGCATCGGGGATGTCCATGTGTAATGTAAGAGGCCCTCCCTGATCAGGCTCTTGTCACTTGTCTCGGGTAATTCCCCTTTCTTTGCAGGTGACATTCACCCTCATTTGTTCCATCCACATACAGCTTCAGTTCTCTCTTAGCCTCCAGAAATCTGCAGTCTACTGAGCAAGCAGAACTGGCTCCCTTGAAATTCACCTTCCTAACCCCAAACTGAAACTGCTTGCATTACATGTTGTTAGGCAGCATTGCCCACAGGTGTTACTTAAATGTCTTCCTTTCTCCTGGACATCTTCATTACCTACCCCAAAGGAGATACTGTGCTGCCAGTGCCTCGAGCAGGCCTGGCTTTCTGTCTTCTTCATAAACTTCATCGTATTTCCAGTCTGCTTTTTCATATTGCTCTGTTTGCCCGAGTCCAGGTGATGCTGTCTCCCTCTGGCAACGAGGCTGCAAAAGAGTGGATTCCTCATTTGGTTCTGCTGCTGCATAGCTCTATTCACTCCTCTTGAACATATACCTTCTTAGAAAGGGAGATCTGTCAGTGCTTCCTTGTTTGCACATTTAATGGCTCACCATTAAAACAAAATTGACCTGAAAAGCTTCATTAATGAGGAGCCAAATTCTACTAGCAGTAAGAAACTGAACGATCAAGTTTTCTATCCACTGAGCCCCTTTTATACGGTTCCAGGAGGAAAGTATGTTTAAACATGCATTAAAGTCTCACTACGCTCCTGGAGTGGTGTAAACACCCTCTTTAAGGACCCTTTTCGCTCCCAGAGTGCTCCTAGAACAAACAAGAGTCAGGGCTCATTGTTTCCAGGTTTTGGCATCCCTTACCTTGAATTTTCAAAATCTGTCGGGGCAGAAGAGCTTTCCTGCCTCCCTCGACCTTACTGCTTAATTTTCATTTTCCAAAACACTTGCAGGTTTGTCATCCTAGCTCTTAAAATGAAATGTATTCTACTCGCTGTTTGAGTGCTTTTAATTGTATAAAGGATTCCACATCCAAGCATTGCAGCATTTAAGAGCTAGGTAGCCAGGTTCAAAATGGGCTAGAAGTTGGGTCATTTTCTGCTTGTCATGAGCTGCCAATTAGCAGTGTCATTAATCACTGCCTAGCAGAAGATGGGGATTGGAGCAGCCAGTGTCACTGACCGTTGACAAGGCAGTATGCAGGTCTTGCTGTAGCTGCCAGTCACTGTGCTGCAGCATTGGAGCTGAGTCTCATTTCCACAGGGAAGCAACAATTTCTTCATTTCTTTGCATTCAAAGATGAAGACTGGCCTGTTATCTAGGCTGTAAATATTGTGGATATGGTGTTCTGGGCAGTGAAACTGCTACAGACCCTGGGAGAGCTAGTGCAGCATCTGCCCTGCTCTGTCCCACGAGCATGGTCAGGGAACACCTTGTGTCTGCAAACATCCTTCGTTGCCTTCGCCCACAGAGCCACCCCAAGGCTCTTCGGGGGTGGCGGATTTGAATTTTGCCTCCTCAAGGCTGAGGATCTGAACCCGGGCCAGAACTTTGTTTCCTGCTGGTGAGAGGAGAGGAGTCGGGGAAGAGGCAAGGGTCAGGCTTGCTTTTTCTGCTGCTCCGGGGGCAGCAGGAAGAGGCTGGTGGCTAACCTCCAGCTGGAGACCACAGTCCCTTGGTGACAGTGGCCAGCCTGCTTCTCCGAGGCCACAGACAAAAATAAGCAACGACCTAGGACAGCAGACGGTGGAGGAGACAGAGAGGCATAGCCCTGCTGCATGCTCCCCGTTGTGTTGGGCAGTAGGATTTTTGTTCTCTAGTGCGAATTGCACTTGAGCTTGCTTGCTTAAGGAAGGATGTCCAGAGCGGTGCCTTACCGCCTACCTGGCCATCAGATCTTTCAGCAAGACGAGGAAGTGGCTTTGGTTGGACTAGTTTTTCCTAGATCTTACTTTCACGTGAAACAGATTTCCACGACAGAGGATGAAACACTATGAACATTTTTTCGAAGCGATCCTCCATCTTCTGCTGTGTGTAGCTACAGTAATTTGTGGGTAAAGAAAAAATTTGGGTACTGAAGAGTTGCCAGAATACTGTTTAACAGGGAATTGCAGTTTAATTAACGCTTACAAGACATTAACAATAATTGTTTTCAATTTGACCACTCAGGGTAAAGTGTGATTCAGGCTCACTTGGTTGATGCTGTGTGGTCTGCTGGACATGTGCCACAAGATTCTTGTCCACAGGCAGAAGCTTCTGGGGCTGCGTGTCTCTTTTTGATGGAGATGAGATGTCATCTTCAACTGGGACAAAGTGGAGAGAACTTGTATTAGCTGGAGGCAAATGATTTGACTTGAAGTCATTGCAGCAAGATGGATTAGAGTTTATCTCTATGATCTCGTTTGCTGTGATTTTTAGGAAAAGTGCCAAAAACTTTTATTAAAAAAAAAAAAAAAAAAAAAAACGTTTCCATTTGCTTATTTATGCTTTGTTTTGGCAAGGAATGAGAAAGCTTGCCACTTTTAGCGAGTGTGTGAACAAGAAAGGCAAGGGAACCTGGGGTGAGGTTTGACATGGAGATGGTGTACGATGCAGCTTAGCCATAAACATCCCTCAAATATTTCTTTTCCCTTTGTAGCAGGGTTCATTATGCTCTCTGAGTTTGTGGCTGTAGGTGAAAACAAAGGCAGTTCTATAAAACGAGTATAGTTTCAAAGGCTGGCTGAGAACAGAGAAAATAAACTGTATGCAATTTAAGCATCTATTTGTATACAGCTGTGCACCAGTGTGATGTAAGGCAGCAAAGATGACCTGATCAGCAAAGCCCTCACAAACTGCTGAGGAAATCCTGCTGCACCAGCGTTCCCCTCCTTGGGGACCTGTGGTTAGTCCCAGCTGAAGGAGGCCTTTATTCAGCAACAGGAGCTAACCGAGGGCTTTTGAGAATGGCAAATATAATGCTGTGCATGTGTGTAAGGGTGAGGGAAGTAAGTTGTGCAGGTTGTTTATTGTCCTTTACAAAATAGCTGGGATACATCAAGAAATGCAGCCTAAATTACATGGGCTTTTCGAGCTACTTCTGCAGGAGTTTGGGAGCTCTGTGTGTTTTGGAAGGATGAAACCCAGCATTCAGCAGACAGAAACCCTAGGGCAATATAAAGTAAGTGATCTTCCAGTTTTGTAAGCTCTTAAAACCTTGCTTTCATAGGAGTGAGCAGCCAGAGGTCCGCAGACTTCCATGGCAAGTAGTGATGATGTCTTGGTGCTGTCTAGTGATTCCATGTCAGATACGGACAGAGAAATCTGTGAAATTAATGCAAGAAGACAGATAAGATACGACGTTGTCTCTTTGCCTTGTGAGTACATATAAATATGCACAATTGATATGAGGTTGTTTTCGGTTACTTTATGCGTTACCATGCAAAGAGAATGTATGGTACTGTGGCAGCAATGCAGGATTTTGGGTCAGGAGCCACCGGTACCTCTCCTGGCTCTGCCAGAGCTACTTGTGTGGCCAAGAGTATTAAATCCTGCTCTTGAAGACAGCAAGCCATTTATTCGAGCTTCGTTCTCAGACTTGCTGAATGCCCCAAAAGGCTGCTATTATTAGAGGGAACTGCTGTTCCCCAGCTCTAAAGTCGGGCTGTCCATATATCACAAGCACGTGCTTTGCACAGGAGGTGGGAGGAGGACCTGAGCCATCTCTCTGTGCACCATCGGCACAAGGTGAGGCGGCAATCGCCATCTTGCACCCAGGGTGCAGGCGGGAGCTGAGCTGCAGCCAAGCTCTCTGTCTGTGCCATTGTTTCTTTTTTTAACAATAAATGCATCTCTGTGGCAACAATATATCAATTCCCTTCTATAAATGAAACACTGAAATATTTTGTAGATGCAGAATTTTGTGATGACAGTGCTTGTGCTGGTATCAGTCTGCTGTGATCTGTGTCCTTGTTCAGGATGGGCTTTGCTGTGATAGTACTTCTATTCCTGAGCTTCCATTAGTGCCTCGATGAATAGTAGAAGATGCATTTCAACAATTTTATGGTTAAAAAGCAGCATCTTATCTTTTGGTTTCTGGTGCCTTTATCCCGTTCATTATGCTTTTGTCTGGTGGTAACGGTCATGGCTTAGAATTGCAACATCAACATTGGTCTCTGAACCTTGTGTTTTCTCTGACCGTAAATTTGGGGGAAGGAGGAGAAAGGATGAAGAAGGAAGTCAGAGGGTTAGTTCTTCTGATATTGCCAGGGCAGCCCTTGGAAAATGTGCTGACTGGCAGCAAGCAGACCCAGTTATTTCTAGTTCTCTTGTTCGCTTGTCAGATTCGGGCCTGGAGCGCAGGGCTCCAGAGGCACAGCCAGGCCCAGGCCACGCGCCTGCGCTCACATCCTCTGCTGCCATCGGCACTCATGCTAATGGCCTTAGTGCAGGGGTCAAAGACTGCTTAGATATGAAGGCTGAATCACCTCCTTTTTAAACCCCTCAGCAGGATCAGGGCTTATGGAAACTGGCATGTGGGCTTGCCTTCTGGCTGGCAGTGCGGTCGGAGAGTGTGACTCTGGGAAAGGCCTTGCGGCTGTTTCCACCAGCCGTTGGAACGTGGGTGTCTGGTGATTAAAACACCCCTGTGCTGAGACCCCTATGTGAAAAAGCCTGATGTGTTCCTTTTCTTCAAAGATTTGCTGAACCCACAAGCGCCTGTTACTTACAGATTTGTCCTGTGACCTGAGAATTAAAGAAATCGGTGGTGGGCCCATTGGTCTAACCAGGCAGATAAGAAACATCTCTAAGCATGCTTGTTTTACAGATATAACTAAACCAGCAGCGTAGGTCTCACTGTTTGCCTTGGCAGTTTCCTATTTGCATGAATCAGAATATGGTGGCACAAAAGTACTTGAGGCACCTCCAGAGCTGACATCCCCTCGTCAAGAGACGTGCCTGTGCAGGCAGGCTGGTTTCAAGCTTACTAACAGGAGCCCTGCTTCATCAAGTCCCTGCATTTTGAGCAATCCCGCCTGTGTAGTGTGCTCATTTCTGTGAGCTCTGGTGGTGCTGTGTCCCGTCTCTGGAAAAGTTGTGTTGCCCTTCCCAAACTCAGGGTAGGAGGGATGTAGATGTGTCCTGGTGTACTGTACTCGAGACTTTGGTCCCTTGAAAGGAAGGGAGCTCCTGTGCCTCGAGTGGAGAAGCGAGAGGTCAGTTTTTAAGCGTGGTACATCTCTGAAGCTTTTGATAGGTCTCTGGACCGCTCCACACCTTAGTTTTAAGCTCTAAATTAGCAATAGAAAGTTGTCTTGAACTGAAATTCAGTTGTAACTGGTGCTGTTGTCACTACCATGAGGCACTTGTGTTGGTTTGAGCCTCTAGCCTGTGCTTTAATATTGGTAATAGTAGCAACTTATATTATTATTTGGGAACTTAGAAAATACACATTTTAATGTTTTTTTGTTGTTGTTGTTTGTTTTGTTTTTTTATTTCAGCAAATTCAGTGAAGGTAGAAATGCAAAGTGATGAGGAATCTGACAGGAAGACCTTCTGTCAGGAAGATGAGATCAGGGTTCTCGATGAAGGAAGCAGCCTGGAAGAGCCCCTCACTGAGAATAACGAGATGGCGGATAACAGAAAGATTCAGGAGCTATCGAGCGAGGGAGGAATCCGGCTTCCGAATGGTAAACTGAAATGTGACGTCTGTGGCATGGTTTGCATTGGGCCCAATGTGCTAATGGTACATAAAAGGAGCCACACTGGTAAGCAGCTGAAAGAAAATCTGATGACTGCCTGTGGCATCTGATGTTGATATTACCTGACAACTGTTCTCTCTTCCCTTTTCATTCGTGGGGTAGCAGGAGACCGGGGAGGGGAAAAGCGGGCTTTGCTGTTTCAGTTCTCCCTCTGCTCCCTGGATTCTCGTGATTCTGTGTTTCTGGCAAGTGCGGTGCTTCCTTGGTGTTCATTTCTAGTTTTTGGTTCTTAAAAATGTGACGGAAGTCTGAATCAATCTTTATACTCATCTTGACTAGGAAGAATATGGAGGGTGTGTGTATATGATGATTTGTGTGCACGTGCAAGATTTTTTATACTTTAAGGTGAGTTTCAGGGCTTTCCCTTGGAGCTGCTTGTAGATAAACAAGGCCAGCAGCTCGGATGTCACACACCTTCATGAGAGGCTGGGCATGATGCTGGGTGACTGTGCAAAGCCACGGCAGGCAGGCATTACCTCATGCTCGGATGCTTATCCTGGTTCTCAGATGGGCTTGCTGCTCATCATGTGACAGCTCCATCCAAGAAATCTCACCTGAACTCTTCCTATGGACTAGTGCTTGCCCTGACAATGTAGATGCCATTTTTTGTGGCATCTTTCAGTGCTTACATTTTCCTCTCATTTATGTTTATTATTATTAGTGCTCCTACTGACTGGGGACCAAAACAGCTTACTAGCCTTAAGGATTTTAGAATTCTTTAGAATTTAGAATTAGAATAAATTTAGAATTTAGAAAAAAAGGCAGACAAAACCTTTTCCATGTGGTTTGGGGCATGAAAGAAAGAATGGGCCTCAAGTTCAGAACAAGTTTTGGGGGAGTCTGGGCTAATCTGGTAAATGGAGGTACACAGAGGCTGATTCTTGACTTGCTCAGGTGGGAGTGGCAGTTACCTCTAACAGAAGAAAAAGCATGGATGGTACCAGAAGACAATATTGTGCAGCCTTATGGAATCTGTCACGCAGAGCCTTTGATTCAAAAAAGGTCTTAAGCACGTGTTTAACTTCTGTAAGATTTAAGATGTGTAACACCTGAACAGCTACGATATGTACTTTTTGGCTTAAGACACATGCTTAAATCTTAGTAAGGTTAAGCACAGGTTTCTCTGCAGCCTCAGGGGGTGTTAATTCCTACTTTATTTTTTGAGAAAATGAAAGATATTTGGGGTTTTTTTTATCTCTCTCTACTATTATTTAATGGGGTGAGAGGCTCCCACTGTAACTGTGAGATATCTACCCGGATATAAAAAGAGAAGTGGAGTTTAAAGGCAGAATAAGAAAAGGCTTGGTATAATCCCACTGTAAACCTGGTAGTTTGCAGTCAAGTAGTGTGTGCTTGATGGGAAAGAAATCAATAGAATTTCTGTACAGAGGAATAATAAATATATATTACATAGTTAATGCCCTGTATATAAGCTGTATTGATAATAACTTAACATAAATGTATAATGCAAAGCATTGCGGTATCGTTTATGATGCAGTCATGATTTTAGACAGCAATTACAACAGGGGAAACGCATTAGCTGGAGGAACGAAGTCTTGATTAACAATTTGACAAGCTATTACTAGAAAAGGGAAAGAGAACAGAGAATGCAACAGACTGAGTCTCCAGCTTTCAGCTGAGAAGTTTTCATTGGCACTTGCATCTATCTGAGCATATGTATTGTAGGTGCATCAGAGTCCACGTATTTGAACTTGAACAGCTAAATTACACCTGCTAATTTTAGATTTAGGTACTTAATTAAATAGCCTGTGTTTTTTTGGAGATAGCTCATCTTTTAAATACAGACAAAGCTGCCTTTTTGTTTTAAAGAAAATGTGAATTTGAAAGAAATAGGACAAAATCTCACCTGTGTATGGGTGACAACCATTACACGTGTGTGTGTGTAGGTAGGAGTTACATTGCTAGTAGCTTTTGCCTTCGGGCTAGTGGTGGCTCTGTGGTGGGCCACGTCTCTTCTCCCTTCTGAGCAGAGGAGTGTGCTGCATTGCACTATACAGATATCTTAAGCATATAGAAGTGCAGCGTGGTGCTCTGCTCTCAGTACAGCAGTTGGCAAATTTTGCGGGGGAATTTTTTCCCCTGCTTTGTTTGTTTGTTTTTTAATACATGCTGCTACTTCACTGTCCACAACAGAAGGAGAAATTTGCTTGGATTTCCACATCCTTGATTTTAAGGAGTATTTTTAACATACTGGTATCTCTCTCCTAAAGTGCAGTACTTGAAAATGTATTGCCACTTCCTCAGCAGTTGGGCTAAATGGGCTGGCCCCAGCCCTGGAATGAGCCCTGGCCTGTGGGCAGTCTGGTTTTACAGCCCAAGGGAGGATGGTGGAGGGAAGGGAGGTTGTGCCCAGTAAGTGGAAACGGATGATGTTCTTTATCAGGTAATGCAACTGGCATGTAAGTCCTTACCTCTGAAGACAATTCATGTGTGCCTTGGGAGCTGGATCCTGCCTTACGTTCCTCTTTATCAGTACACAGCCAAAGCATGGTCTGGCCAGTTGTTTGCACTGGCAAAAACTGAAGTCCTTTTCCCTTCCCAAAAACCTAACAGCATTCTATGTAAATCACACACAGTGCTGTGGTCATGGCAGAGGTTGTAATTTGCCTGTTTGCTGGGACAAAATTGTGGCTTTCCTTACGCTTTGGAACTGAAACTTTGTGAGAAGCTGTACCATATGGCTTTGGCTGTGTTGTGCACGTAAAGGGACACCGTTTCCTGCAGACATTATTCCTCTGCTCTTGAGGAGCAGTTGCCTTCCCCTGCCACATCACAGTAGTTCAGCCAAACACGTCTGGGGATGGGGAGAATATCCTCTCCTGTGGGTAAAGACAGAGCATGTCAGTTGGGTATCCCAGCTCTCATCCTCATGGAAAGCATCCGTTTTCTCTCATGCTTATGGCCACTCCCTGCCTTGTTAGTGTTAGAGATTACCCATTTGTCCTTTGTGCAAGTGCAAAGGATAAGTGATGCTCGGCTCCCTGGTCCCTCCATAGCAGAACTGCTCGTTCGATGCCACAGAACACAATGTTTCTCTGAAATGCTGGTAGTTCAGGTGAAACGTTTGTGTAATCTGCACGGCCATCATGAGAAGGCCTTTCTAGTTATTTGTCATCACTGACAGAAAAGAAGTGTTCGATATAGGAATTAAGCGTGTTGCACTCTCTACTTTAGTGAGCTGGCTAGCCCTGATCCCTTCCTCACATGCCACATGCTTGTGTCCGAAAAATAGCATGTGTCAGCATAGGTTTGATTTATTTTCCTCCTCCTCTGTCTTCTTTTGGTCCAAATTTCATATTCCACACCAAGTGCCCTGGGTTGCAGCATCTTTATCAGAGGTTTTGTTACTGCCGGAGGTAACAAGTCACATAATATTGCCACTGGATATGCCAAGGGCTTGTGCTTGGGGACGCTGAGGAAAGGGGAGAGGAAGAAGATGAGGTCAATAATCCAATTTGTCTGAGCTAATGAAAAGGAACGCCAATGATTTCTCACCTCTTCAGACTTTCTGCTAGCGGGCCTGAATTAAAATGTCCTCAGTCCTCATTTTGTGCAAAGCAGAAACTATTTACTGCTACAGCCATGCTGTGGCTGAGATCAGTGAGCTCCACACCTCTCACTTGCACTGTGAATAGTGATTTTTCTCCACAGTAACACCCAGTGCTTTATCCAGTTTGCTGTTGGATTTGGATGCACCTTTTATTTTTAAGACAGGATTGGAACAATCTTCATTGCTTTAAGATTTGGGAGGGTTAGACACCCAGAGACAAAGGGTTTGTGCTGACACAGCCAGACCTCAAGCTGGAGCTTTGGGGAGCAATGCAGCAACACAGAGCTCTTGCCACCCTTCAGTTGGGACTGCTGCTGTGTTGTTTTCAGCCCTTTTGGAGTGCTGACCGCTGAAGGGTCTCAGATGTTTCCTTGCTCTCCATGTGCAGCATTGCAGTACCATCGAGTCAGTAAAGGGAGATACGGTTAACACCAGTGAGGAAAACCTTCAGTTCTACTATCACATGCATGGCGTTATAACTGAACATATGCAGCACTGGAACTATGAATTTATTATTTTTGGGGGCAGAGTTCAGGTTTTTGGGGCACTACTACTACATGAGGAAATCCTAGTCATACTGCTCAGTATAAAGGACTCCTCTGCCTAAAGCAGCTAACCAGGAACAAATCTAAACAAATGGTCATATTAACACACAACAATTAACTCCCTTGAACTGCCTAATTCTTCTAGTACAAGAGTTTAATTGGCTTTAATTTGTGATTTGTAGCCTACTGCAGGCTACCTCTTGGAATAAGAATCATCTGGCAACAACTCAAAAGTCATAGGGCCAAATTTCGAAGAGTGATATTTTCTACTTAAGTTCCTAAATGAATCATCTGACTTCTCTGAAAGTGTCATTTTGTACTTAAGCATAAGGAAGAAGAGCTTAGATGCTTGAAATTTTTGAAATGGCTTTCCGCATAAGGATATGTCTGACTTGCAGTACTTGCTAAACTCATTTGGCTTTGGCCTGTTCACAGAAAGAATTTTTCACTTTTCAGAATGTGGTCATAAATTTGTGTACAGAGGACACTTGGAAATCACCCAGAATTTCCCAGGAATTTTTCCATAGAGATTTGTCACTGCTGTTCTATAATAAATGGCATTATCTAGGAAGAGGGTTTTTCCCAACAAAAAAGAAGCAAACCATAGTAAAATCACGGATGGCAACTGAGGTGCAGCTTTTCGAGTGATGAATAGAACAGTCAGTATATAGACAGGGTAGTCCCCAGAATAACAGACATGGGAGTGGAGCCAAATCTGGTGCTCTGTATTTCATTGGGATGAAGGCATGTTGCATCTCATTGCCTGCCAGTGTGTTAGCAGTGCTGCTAAGATTTCATCTGGGACAGAGCAGGATCACAGCAGTTGTGAAAGTGTTTCTTCTCACCCGAGTGTTAACAAAAAGCCTACTGTCGAAGGGTGCAAATCAGTACTGTCAGTATGAAGAATTACTTTCTCACTGGCAGCGGGAGCGTAGTGATTTTACAGTAAGTAGTTAAAGTACTAATAATCCTGTTTTAGAAGTACCAGAGTTATCCTTTGTGTATCAAAAATATGTGCCAAACAGGAATGGCTGAGGTCTTTGATATATATTTAACCAGAACAGATGCTAAATGTAGTCCCATTGGACCTGGATTTTATGTTTATAAAGGCTCTTTCCTGGCTTTCTCTAGCATTCTGAAGAGGCTTTAAAACCCATGTTTTTTTAAAGGAAAAAAGTAATGAAAGCACTTGTAGGAAGGGACTTAAATGTTGCTCTGAAAGTAAGCAGGCCTTGCTTTTACCAAGAACGTGTATCAGTTTGTGAGCTGCTCCATTTGATTTTAAAGGGACAGAAGCTTTCAGACGAGGATTATGAAGTGTGCTTGGTCAGGAGGTCTGCGGGCACAGGATATTAAAAACAACACCCGTTCTAGGGAACTGGGGGTCCACTTTCCCAAATTTTACATTGAAAGGTTTTAAGCTGTAGAAAACACAGCAGAAAGCAATTGATTCCAAGGGGAAGACGTTTCATTTCTGTATCTGAGGAGAGATACTTATTTATTCATGTTTATTTTGACAAGCACTTGAGACAGTCTCATTAAAAGTGTTAGAACAGCTTTGGCCGCACTCCGTCCCCGCTTACATTTCTGTTTTGATACAGAGAATGTCACTGATGTATTTTGCAGGGGTACAGAATTCAGAGAAGGCCAACTCATAGTGAAACTCCTGCGCAGCACTTCCGTGCTGAGGCAGTAAAGGAGAATTGTTGTACAGGGAAGCGTCCGATTAAGTAGAAAATGGAGCTGGTTTGCTCTTTGAAATAACAGTTGGCATATACGTGGTAAAATATGACAGCTGTTAATAGCAGTTAACCTGCTATTTTGGCTGGTTTCAGGCTGTATCAGCTAGAAAGCACTCATAGCTTTTGCTCTGAAGTCTCCAGCAAGGTGCCATATATTAAAGATATTTGTAAAAGGACCATGTCGTGCTAATAAGCCCAACTCTGTTGGTCCACATGGCTTTTCATCTCAGTGTTTGTTTACACAACAGCAATTTAAGCTGTGTACTTTAGATACTAGTGTAGCTAAGGAGAAGTAATATTTCAGTATTATTTTTCCTGGAGAAGAAATAGCTATAATGGATGCATTTTAATGAATGAACTGTGTTGTTTCTGCAGTGTTTTACTGTGATTTAGAGGTAAATATTTGAAATTACACTCGTTAATCAATATTTTATATAAGTATAAAATTACTTAAAAAACA